>VYZX01026068.1:555445-651990 GCA_013401335.1 Brachypteracias leptosomus
CCTGGAGGGGTTCAACAAATGAGATGTGGCACTTTGGGACATGGTCTGAGTGTCAGGGAGATGTTGGATGAAGGTTGGACTTGATGATCCTTGAGGTCTTTTCCAACCTAAATGATTCTAAGATTACTCAAAGTGATGACTGTACTGGTGTTCTTGTGTACCACAGATGGCCAAGAAGTCCTGGCCATGTGCACATCTCGCCTCTAAACAACAGGAAAGCAGATCACAGAAATGAAAGGTTGTGTGATGATGTGTGTAAACCCACAGTCTGATCCTGTTCTCTTTGAGGTCAGAGCCCTGTCGGCGACAGAGGATTGGGTGCTAGTCTGTAATCTTCCACCTCTTCTCCTCTTCATATGAATATGCCTTTCAGAGCTTGATAGAGCCCTCAAGACCTCGTGCTTCCTACAGCTTTCTGTGGTGACATCAACCTGCAGCACGTTGCAGTGAGGTAGAGAGTGATCCTCTTGCCCTCCTAGAAGAAGTGATGAGGCTCCACCAAACAATTCAAGGGAAAGATTGCTGCATGGGAAGTGGGAGGAGAATACCATTGCTTGCTTAGAGCGTGGTTCTTCAGAATGGAAAAAGAGAAGCTTATCACGATAACAGGAGGCAAAACAGGACATCTGGGTTCAGCTCTGATACCAGCTTGTCGTGTAACACTTCTCCCAGATCCTGTGTTTCAGCCGTGATACAGGAATGATGCTCTTCTGGTGTTGTGAGGCTGCCCAGGACTCGCTGGTGTTGGACTTGGGATCCTGGCATCAAGCAGGCTGCTCAGGAAACTCATTCAGTTTTGAACTGGCAGTAGGGACAGGAGCAGAGGGTCAAATTAGGCCTAATTCGGGCATTTCAGGGGTGGCTGCCTCAACGTGACAGTCACCCAGTGATAAAGCAGTTAAAGAAAATCAGAATTGTTATCAAGGCAGGGCCTTTGCTGGGACTGAGCAGAGACGTATGATTTTCACTTGCAGCAATAGAGGCTTTTGAACCTGGTGTTCCCTTCATTTGTCTTCATTTTAAAAATGGCAATTGGAGTGAGAATGAAATACCCCAGGGAAATAAAAACCCGTCAGCTGCTGATTAGATCTGCCCAGCCCTACGGTGCAGCCCCTGCAGGCCTCTTTGTTCCTTGCCTTGCCTCACGGTGGAGGGATGGAGACCATCTGCAGAACTTCAACACCGGTGAGCGGGTGAGATAATGAAACCAGTGAAAAAGGGGGAAAAGCCCCGGTCTCACCTGCCTGCTCTCAAGTGAGGAGCTTTAATGAGCTCAGCAGGATGTGGTGGGGGTGTCAGGGGTGCTGTTGGTGCCCCCAGTGCTGCTTGGCCAGACTTTGAGGCAGTGCAGGCACCTGGGGAAGTCCCGCTGCCACCACCAAAGAGTTAATCCCGACATAAGCGTCTCATTCTCTTCCAGAGGGGAGTTTCTCCAGGGCGGTTGGGTAAGACTCGTGACTGTGTGTTCTGGCAACCACTTTGCAATGTGAAATAAACACCCCTGCGTATAATAGCGCTCATTGAGCATTGTGCCGGGGAGCTCATCACCACACACGGCAGCACAGGGCCGGGGGAGCTTCCTCCTTCTGCAGCTCAGCAAAATATTTATACAGTGTCTTCTAGTAAACCAGCTCCTCCATGCTACTGAGGGAAGCCACCCCAGAGCTGGTCTTGATGGCTGACCTTGCCCCGAGTCCCTCCCGAGATAGCGAGCGCAGCTTGGCTCCATCCAATCTGCCGGCCAGATGGAGCAGCCACCAAATGTGCTTCCCTGTTAGGTTTACTTTTTAGATTGTTGTAGTAGCCCTGCAGATTTATTGTTGCTTTAAGTAACTGGAACATGGCTTTAAAAACAACAGCAGCCCATGTACCTGGTGCTCAGCCATGCACTGGGGAGCTGAGAGGCTGATGGTTGCCTTGAGCTGAACTTGGAGTCTCGAGCTCTGTGGTTATTAAGCCCTGCAGTTGTTAAGAAAAAAAAAAGTAATTTTTTTTTTTTTCTTGTTTGCAGTATTTAAGAATAACATTTTAGAAAAATCTTGGTGCTACAGAAAAGAATAATATGAATTTTGCCGTTGGCGCATAGCCAGATGTGGGTACTGAAATGTCAACTGGTTTGCAAAGAATAGAAATATCTCTTTATTTTGTTTTTCCCCTTTGACCTTCAGCGCCGTAGGGTCTCCATGACCAGGGAAAATGATGATGATTTCTGGTTTCTGCCCATTGCTGCTCATCAAAAGCTGTTCCACAGTGTTGCAGTCAGCCTCTGCAGACCACAAAACCAGTTGCAGCTAGAAAGTTTGGGTAGGATGTATAGAAGGCTGATTGAAAAGAAGCATGTTTCCAAGAATTTTCTGTGTTTTGGTTTGCGTAAGGGCTAAAATTTAAAATATGTTTCCCTTACCCCAAATAGATCTCAAGTAGTAATTGTAGGTGGGGAATTACAACATCTATGGCTGGTTTTAGGAAGGGTTCACAGAGATCTGCTCTTGGCTTGTGAGAGTCAGGGCATTTCTCCTCGAAGAGCAAACCCAACAACAACAAAAAAAATCTGGTATTTAATTTTATAGATGCAGGGTCTGGGCAATGAAGCTAGACAAAGAAAGCCTAGAAAAAGAGGAACAGAATCTTAGCAGAGAAGAAATCAATCACTGGAACGTCTCAACTGAGAACTGCTTCTTCCACCACCATTTGTAGTCTTTAAATCAAAACTGTTTTCTCTTTTCATAAGAGATATTGAAGCTCAAGGGTGAGTAATGAGCTTGATGCAGAAATGTCTGAGAGTTTCTGCAGCCTGGGTTTAGCAGAAGGTCAGGCTGTATCATTTATCAGGCTGTCTTCTGGTCTTGACATTGGAGGATCTCTGAAGACCATGTGAGGCTGTGGCGTCACATTTTGAAAATCAAGCTTTTAATCTTCCTGGAAATGCTTGTTCTGAAAAATCAAAGGTCTTGACTACAGTATAATGATTTCCCTGAAACTGTCGATCTGTAGTGCCCCATAAATGTGAGAGTGAATGTTGCTTCCTGTTCAGTCTAGGGCTAAGAATAGGAATTCCCAAGACAAATGCTGGGCTAAGTGCAGACCAGTTCCTTGCCGTTAGGACTTGGCATCACAGAAGAGCCCATGGAGCCCCCACAGGTCACAGTGTTTGGTTCATGAGCTGTGCAGAAGCTCATTGTGAAAACAAACAAGCTGTTGTGCAATTACCATGCAGTTAATGTATTTTTAATTTAACACTTTTGCATCCAGGCTTGAACTTCCCTCTTTTTTTGAATGATCATTTTTTAAGTTTTGGGACTCTTCTTTTGAACTTCACGTTTGGTTGCAAGAATTCCACTTACTTCTGCTGTGGGAAGGAACAGCATCTTCCAAACTGACTTTTAGAAGAAAGAAAGAAAGAAAAAAAAGTGCCTGTTTCTCTCTTTTTGGGTGTGTGGTCAGATTGCTGCTGGTCTGCCCAAACATCCTTTTTCTGCAACCAGGGCAGGGCCATATTTACGGCACTTCCTCCCCCACAATTCTGTTCATGAATGAATGCAAAAGACTGAGAGGAAAATTTTGCAAAGCAGAAAACCAAGGTTGTAATTTCAGGTTCCTCAGAAGAGGGCTCCTACCCAGATGGCCAATTAATTGCTTGGGTTCCTTCAGCTTTGGATCCTGTTGGTTTTGGGTGGGTGGGTCTGGTAGGCGGTGAAGCTCAAAGGATGATTCAGCACCTTCCACCCCAGCTCAGGTCAGATGGTTGTGTCTACACCATTCTTGCAGCACCACCTTCTGGTCTACAGCCCTGCACGGTGGAGGAGCCATGGGTGATGCATGTTGGGAGGCTTGCATCGAGGTGCTCCTCATGAGCTTCAGCCTGGGAGTGTAGCAGCGAAACTCCTGGGTGGCTTGTGGCCGGCGACTGGGGTGGTGGGGGAGCTGGGGGAAAATCTAAGCAACCTCCACGCTGTGTTTTGCTGCAGGGTTTCCGAGCCCTGAGGGTGCTGGGCTGTGCCTGGGGTAAGCCAGCGAGCACAGGAGGTGTGGGACCACATCCTGCCCCTCGCCGCGGGACACACCCCAACCTCCCCACCCCGGTGACAGCAACCGAAAGGAGCCGTGCAGGGAGAAGTGCTGCTCTTGCAGAGACACTTGCTGAGCAAGGGGTGAGCAGCAGAGAAAGTAGAAGGTCTGGTAGCTACCACCTGCGCTTTTCCACCGTGCCACAGGGAATGTTGCTCCTGCTGCACCTCCTTTCCCACCCCATGGTGTGAGAGCTGCTCATTTCTTTCAATGACTTGTGTTTGGAGAAGTTGTAGCGTTGTTGACCTGCAGTGGGACTGGTGTGGCTGAAACCTTGTCTGGGTGTTTTCGATGATGTCAATTGGTCTATTTAAAGGCAAGAGCTCTTTCCTCAGACCTGGCCTCGCTGGTGGTTACGTTAACGAGAGGTCTCTGAGTTCCTCTCCTCAACAAGATGTGACTGGAGCCGTCTGTTCAGGAGCATGCAGCAACCTTGTCCTACACTGCTTCTGAACCTGTCCCCCACTGTTTTATACTTGTACTGACATAACTGTCCTGCTCAGCTGCTGAGCAGACAAAAGACAGCCTCTGCTATCTGCTGCCTGAAGCCAGGAGTGGTGCCTACAGCAGCCATAAACCAGCCCTACACCAGTAATGAAGGTCTGCTTCATTCCTGTCAAGGCCTGTAGCTATTCTTTTTTGTTGCCTGCTAATGCTCAGGCATAAAGCAGGAATGCTGGCCCCTTCATAGATTTTTATTTTTTTTTAATATATATGGTTTTTTTAACCTTTCCTGAAGAGGCTGGAGGCGATTTCAGACTTGCCTCGTCTACAAACATTATTTTGCATGTTGAGAAGGTAGAGACAGAAGCGGTGGTACAACACTTGGTGCTTCTGTGCAGGGAGTTTTAACAGGCACTTGTCTGGCCCTGGGTGCAGCAAAAATGGCTTGCTGTGAATAATTGAAGTGGTCTCTATGGTCTCTAGAGGTACTTATGGCTCATTTTCAGTAGCCCTTTAAAGGAAGAGTTGCTGGTTGGAGGTTTAGGTGCTTTGTTGATCATGTTTTGCAAAAAAATTGTTGCTATTCTAGGATACGCCAGGACACCCCGCTGGGAATCCAAACATGAAGATTACTACATCTACTGCCTTGTGGAAAAGGACCTGGGANCTACTTTACTTTAATTACTCTTAAAGTATCTGGACAAAAATTGGGATGTTGGTACTCTCAGAAATATCTCTTGTTATTTCTCATGCTGCTATGTCACAGTCAGGAGGAGAGATGAACACTGGAGACCAGTTTTGCCAGCAGATGTTGGCTTGATGGTTTTAAGTGGTTTTGTTGCTTTTTTGTTTTTTAAGTAACCACTTAATCAGAAGTTCAGATGTGTAGCTGGTTCTTTGACTGAAGTTTTGCTTGCATTATAGCATGGTTTGGATTGGAAGGGACCTCAAAGATCATCCAGTTCCACTCCCTCCACCATGGCATTATTAAAATAATGAGGGGTTTTTTGTGTGCTTTATTAGCTCTTTAATCAGTTAGAGATTTCATCTTAGGTGAGGTTTTTTGAAGCTTTCTTCCTCCTGAGGCTTTGCAAAGCTGAGGTTTTTTGAATCAGTAGCTGAGGCACACGAGTAGTTTCTGGATCTGGGTTCTCTGCAGGTTTAAGATCTGTTATTTTGATTTCTTAGAAAAAGCTAAGCTGCTTCTAACGACAGAAAATCAGGTTGAAAGCATTAATGAAATTCTTTGTCCGTTTTTTCTTGCCAAAGACATTTCCATCCTTTTAAAAATGTCACCAAATAAATGTTTTGGAGC
Organism: Brachypteracias leptosomus; assembly: GCA_013401335.1. Lineage (NCBI taxonomy): Eukaryota > Metazoa > Chordata > Aves > Coraciiformes > Brachypteraciidae > Brachypteracias > Brachypteracias leptosomus. Next base: position 561,273 of record VYZX01026068.1, read on the forward strand.
CTCAGTAGTTTCTGCTGAGCCCTGTGCTAAGCAGAGGGGATGTGATCTCAGATTTGCTGGATGATGATGCACACAGATGAATCCCCCTTCTTTGCTAGGGATGTGGAGTCGGGCCTTGAAAAATATTTATTTGCCTTGAGATCTTTAATATTCACCCTCTGTATCATTTCCTTAATGCCATTCCAACTCAAAGCCCTGATGAGCTTAGTTGTGAAGCGCTGAAGGTGTCTCTGGTCACCAGCCCTGAGCTCATTTCTAATTAAAGAGAAGTTCACACTTTATTTCAGTAGGAGCATAATAATAAATGTAAAAATTCATTAGCTATTAGAAACAAATTCTGTTAGTCTGTGAGGATTAGAAAGTGGAGCTCTGTGTCACCACGGTGGTCTCGTTGTGATCTACATTAAGATGTCATTTTGCTCAGGGCTTAGGATAATTTATCCGGTCTGTGGGCATGGTAGCAGCATATGGAGCTTCTGCTGAAATGCTGCTGGAAGGGTTGACTGTGGTAAGATCCCTTTCCCTTTTGATTTGGGGTAATTTCTGTAACTTTCAAGGTGCTTTCAAAAAAAAATGTGGCTCTCAAAGCCACCTCTCAACTTCATCTGCAGGTACCTTCACCAGAGACTTCAGTGGCCAATTAAATACTAATATAAGTTAGAAAAATTGAGTCAGAACTATTACTTATTCTCATGAATAAGTAACTTCATACCAAAAGAAAGAGGTGGATGTAGCAAACACAAACCTCATGCATTAGCCCTTCCTTTGATGTATTCAGGTGGCCCCTACTGAAGATCACCAAGGCCATTCCCATGCTGTGAAGTTCAGAGGTTTCCACACAGTTGATTGGAAGTGAGGTGAGGCTGGAAGTCATAGAATCATAGAGTTGTCAGGGTTGGAAGGGACCTCACAGACCATCTCATTCCAACCCCTCTGCCATGGCAGGGACACCTCCCACTACATCAGGTTATTCACAGCCCCATCCAGCCTGGCCTTCCAAATGTCCAGGGATGGGGCTTCCAGCACCTCTCTGGGCAACCTGGGCCAGTGTCTCCCCACCCTCATGGGCAACAACTTCTTTCTAATGTCTCATCTGAATCTCCCCACCTCTAGTTTTGACCCATTCCCCCCACTCCTACCACTACCCAACAGCCTCAAAAGTCCCTCCCCAGCTTTCTTGTAGCCCCTTCAGATCCTGGAAGGCCACCAGAAGGTCCCCTGGGAGCCTTCTCTTCTCCAGCCTGAACAACCCCAACTCTCTCAGTCTGTCCTCACAGGAGAGGTGCTCCAGCCTCTGATCATTGAGTCTCGTAGAGCAGATTCTTCTGGGGTGGATCCTCCTGCTCGTCCTTCACTCCAAGTCCATGTATGACCTTTAGCCATCAAACTAGGTGTTATGGGGGATTCATTTGGCTTTGTGCTCCAGGTCTGCATCCTGAAGGGTGTTTACAGAGGTAAAGGGAAGGGAAACATAAGGAAGTGGCATTGTCTGAAGGAGCCTGGAGACTTGGAGCAAGGAAAGGGCAAAGTAGCACCAGGTTTCTTGGGTTTTAAATTGTTTTTTACAACTGGGAATGACTGGTATATCTCAGGCACAGGCAGAAGTCTCCAGGTCTCCATTTTGGTAAAGAATTGTTCTTTGTCCTGCTGCATGGCTATATACTTATTAAATTTGTCCCACCAAAGTGGAGAGCAGCTTCCAAAAACTACCTCAGCTGTCCAGTAGAGCCACAACAGACCTTTGGAAGCAGCAGATGCGAATATTTGGAGTAGCTGCATCCTTGTGTAGGAGTTGAGGATGGGGAATTTTTGATTGATGCCTTAATCCAATCGGATTTAAAAGAGTGGAGACCCTCTGGTGTGGAGGAGATCCTGCCTGGGGTGGAAAATCCTGCTCTGGATTTTCTCTCATTCCCCCAGTGAGTGCTGGTGCCGTGGATTCCTGAGGAACAGGTTTATGAGGGGAAAAACCAGAATGGACGGACACACAGCCAATGGAGTCCTTACATAAATATTTGCATTCATCTGCAAGAAGTATCTGTTAATGAGAGGCCAATCACCTGGAAATTAACCAAAACACATTCTGCTTCTCATTAAACTCTGCTTCCTTCACTGGCATAAGGTGCATTTTTGTATGAGCATACAAGGGAGTTTTGTGGAGCTTGTGATGACAAGGAAGCAAACACTGTCCAGACTTGATTCTTTGCTTCCTACAAAGCTAATGACATTCCCTCCAAACTCAGTCATGTTTTTTCTTTCTTTCCTGTTAAGCAAACGTATATCTTGATTTAAAGTTATTTCTGCTTTTTGTGACTTGGCTTGGCCTTCACTGGCAGTAAGAGAGCTCTAAAACGTGACATTTCCCTCTTAACCTCTGTGCTGTAGGTGTGAGGAACACCAGGGTCTTCCATACAATCATAGAATGTTTCGGGCTGGAAGGGACCTCTAGAGCTCATCTTGTCCAGCCTCCCTACACCAGCAGGGACATCTCTACCTAGGGCAGGTTGCTCAGAGTCCCATCAAGCCTGACCTTGAAGGACTCCAGGGATGGGGTCTCCACCACCTCTCTGGGCAGCCCATTCCCCTGATCTATCACCCTCATGTTAAAGAACTTTTTTCTAATATCCAATCTAAATCTCTCCTTTCCTAGCTTAAAACCATCACTCCTGGTCCTATCGTTACAAACCCTTTTGAACAGACCTTCTCCTGCCTTTACATAGGCCCCCTTCAGATACTGGAAGGTCACTATAAGGTCCCCCCAGAGCCTTCTCTTCTCCAGGCTGAACAGCCCCAGCTCTCTCAGTCTGTCTTCATACCAGAGATGCTCCATTCCCCTGAGCATTTTTGTGGCTCTCCTCTGGACACACTCCAATATGTCCACACCCTTCTTGTGCTGGGGATGGTGACCTGTCTTCACAATGGTGACCTGTCTTCACACCCTTCGTAGCTGTTTGCATATTGCTGTGCAGCTTGTGGTTTGGAGTCACTAATGTGCAAATATCTGTGTGAGTGTTCTCGGATGTCTGTGGCATATGCGTTGTCCGAGGTGAGCTTTTGAAGCACGGTGTTGGGGAGGAGAGTGTATGAGCTGCACCATCTGTTGCAGCTGGTTCTGTGTTCATTGGTAGATCATAGAATCATAGCATGGTTTGGGTTAGAAGGGATCTCAAAGATCATCTATTCCCAACCCCCCTGCCATGGCAGGGACACCTCCCACTAGCCCAGGTTGCTCAAGGCCCCATCGAACCTGGCCTTGAACATTTCCAAGGATGGAGCATCCACAACCCCCTGGGCAACCTGTGCCAGTGTCTCACCACCCTCACAGTGAAGAATTTCCTTCTAATTTCCAATATAAATCTACCCTCTTCCTATCTACCCCTTGACCTATCACTAGAGGCCTTTGTGAAAAGTCCCTCCCCAGCTTTCTTGTAGGCCACTTCAGATACTGGAAGGCTGCAATAAGGTCTCCCTGGAGCCTTCTCTTCTCCAGGCTGAACAACCCCAACTCTCTCAGCCTGTCTTTCTAGGAGAGATGTTCCAGGCCTTGGATCATCTTTGTAGCCCTGCTCTGGATGCTCTCCAGCAGGTCCATGTCCCTCTTGTGCTGGGGACTCCAGAGCTGGATGCAGAGCTCCAGGTGGGGTCTCACAAGAGCAAAGCAGAGGAGCAGAATCACTTCCCTTGACCTGCTGTTCATCCTTCTTTTGCTGCAACTGAGGACACGGTTGGTTTCTGGATGCAGTTGCACATTGCTGGCTCATGTTGAGTGTTCAAGCGTTGAGTTTTCAAGGTGAACTTTGAGGCACGTTGGGGAGGAGAAGCCATATGAGCTGCACCATCTATTGCAGCTGCTTCTGTGTTCCTTGGTAGATCTCCATCCATCTGCCCAGCTGCCAACACGCGGCGTTTCAACAGCTCCACCTTCACTGAGAAAATATTTATCTTGAGCAAAGTTGTGTTAATTAAACTGACTTTTCCAGCAATTCCCCTGCCACGTAATGAAAACAGCAAAACCTTTATCGAGGAATTTTTCAGGACGAGGGTGGCACTGGGGACAGGCAGGCACTTGCTCACTGTGTGCAATATGGATTTTTTTTCACTATTTCTGTTATGTGACAAAAGATAAATGAATTTCAGAATATGCTCCCAATGAGTCGAGGCTGTCTCTGTAAACAGGAGGTGGACAGCCTGGTGGTAGGATCAGAAGCTGTTTTTGCCTGTAGGGAATAAAAGGGCCATTTTCTTCTCTTTCTGGCTTGCTTTTCATTGAGGATAGGAAAAACCCCCATTGTCTTTGGTCCTGAATCAGTGGGGGAAGTTTCCTTGTTGAATTATTTTGACAGAGATTCCGTTTTGTTGGAGTTTTTTTTTACTGCCTCTTAAGCAGAAATCTTTCAGCATCTCCTCTTTGTGTTTGGTTAAATAAGATGCAGGCTGACATAATACAATGTTGTGTATCAGTGTTGTCTCCAGAAAGTAAAACACGACTTAGGAAGAGTTTATTTTAATTTTTTTTTCTTAGGGGCTATGGTTGTAAAGAGATGGGGATTGGTTTGTTCGACCAAGTAACAGGTGATAGGACAAGAGGAAACAGTCACAAGTTGCATCAAGGGAAGTTTAGATTGGATATTAGAACGAATTTATTTACTGAAGGGGTTATCAGGCATTGGAAGGGGTTGCCCAGTGGTGGAGCCCCCATCCCTGGAGGTGTTTAAGACATGTAGATGTAGTGCTTGGGGATATGGTTTAGCTGAGGACTTGTCAGAGTGAGGTTAATGATTGGACTCAATGATCTTCAAGGTCTTTTCCAATCCAGGCAATCCTGTGATTCTGTGACATATGTGGTAGTTCCCCAATCTACATCCTGCTTTTGCATCATCCTAATCCAGAGAATTCATAATTCATTGATTTGTATTTCTATTTCTATAGTATCTTCTCTCCTTACTGGATATTAGAGCACTTGGGAACTTGGTTAACTCCATGAATCTCTTCTGATGCAGGAATACTGAGTGTGGAGAGAGGACAGGCTGCAGGCAGTGACCATGCCTGGTACTGCAGGGCAGCAAGGAGAGAAACCTCCTGGCCAACAGTGTGGGAATTTCAGGCTCTGGTTGCCCAGAAGGGCTTCTGGGATCTTTAATGATCAGTCCTCAGATTTCAGTCACAAACTTACCTCTTCCTCCCAGCTGGGGGTACTGAGGTAGCTGCTCCTCACGAGCAGGGCAGCCATCTGATCTCCACCTGGATTTCCCTACAGGCCTCCTAGCAAATTACCAACGTCTTCCAGATCCTGGTGTAGCCAGTGAGGGCTAATGGCCTCGAGTTGCACAAGGGGAGGTTTAGATTGGACATTAGGAAGAAGTTCTTTACTGAAGGAGTGGTCAGGCACTGGACCAGGCTGCCCAGGGAGGTGGTGGAGTCACCATCCCTGGAGGGGTTCAACAAATGAGTGGATGTAGCACTTTTGAGACATGGTCTGGTGGTCAGGGAGATGTTGGATGAAGGTTGGACTTGATGATCCTAGAGGTCTTTTCCAACCTAAGTGATTCTATGATCTGGTGAGGCCATGACCTGAAGTGATGCAATCTTTTCACAGCAGCAGGGATGACCCACCTGTCATGCAAGGCAAAAAATAGAAGCTTGCTTTTTCCTGCATTGAGAAGGAAGCTGCTTTCTTCTGGCTCTGAGCCCCTGGGGAAACACCAGTTGCACAGACTGAATAACGTGGAAGTAGCATGACTTTTGGGTGGCTTGAGAAACGGGTCTGCTCTGACAGAGCTCCTACCAGAGTTATGAAAGAGATGGATGACAAGAGCCTGCAATGCAAAACGCAAGAGCCTTTGGCTCTGCCTGGCTCTTGTGCTTGCTGGGTTATAACTCAAATCCTTTTGCTGGAGGCAGCAGCACACAACTTTCAGTGATGCTGGGCAGGCAGGGGAGGGTGTCCACTGCTGTCTGCTTCCCATCACCAGGGACGTTCTGTGGGTGCACAGTGTAGCTGTGCATTCGCTCTATTTTTTCATAGAATCACAGAATATCCATATCTCGTCCAACCCCCCTGCAGGGAGCAGGGACATCTGCACCTAGAGCAGGTTGCTCAGAGCCCAACCTCCCCTGCAATGGTGCCAGGGATGGGGCAGCCACCACCTCTCTGGGCAACCTGGCACAGGCTCTCACCACCCTCACTGTCAAAAATTCCCTCCTTCTCTCTAGTCTAAATCTCCCTCTTTTAGTTTAAAACCATCCCCCCTTGTCCTGTCCCAACAGGCCCTGCTCAAAACTCCATCCTCATCTTTCTGACAGGCCCCTTGAAGTCCTGCAAGGTCCCAAGAAGATCTCCCTGGAGCCTTTTCTTCTCCAGGCTGACCAAGCCCAACTTTCCTAGCCTGGCCTCCCAGCAGAGGGTTCCAGCCCTCCCAGCATTGCTGGGGCCTCCTCTGGCCCCGCTCCACCAGCTCCATGTCTCTGCTGTGCTGAGGACTCCAGAGCTGCCCCCGCCCTGCAGGAGGGTTTTAAAACACAGGTCTTCAGGGTTTTAATATCTGGGTTTATCTGGTGGCAGGGGGCTAGAATTAAGGACAGGTTCATTCCCACATGCCTTGATATTGCAGTTTATTGGGCAAAAGTGACTTCTTTCTATTCCCTTCATGTATGATCGGTCCTTTCCTGTCTCCTGCCTTCTGTGCTTGCAGCTCCCTGGGATGATGACAAGGTGGGGGCTGGTTCAGCAACGAGCTCTTCAGCTTGTTGGGTCAGCATCATGTTTTCTAAAGCCAGAGCAATGAGAAGCTTCATGGTGGGGGTGTTTTACCAGCCTTGATCTCTCTCTTTGCTAGAGGAGGGGAGACAAAAATCAGGCAGCTGAGAGGATGAAGCTTTCCCTGTTTTCTGTGGAAACTTTCTGCTGAGCATGTGTTGGGTTTGCTGGAGCTGTGGGGAATGCTGTGGTGAGCAGGCCAGTCAGTCTCCTCCATGAGGAGCTCTGGAGGTTGTCCCCTGCATGTTTTTGGCTTATTTCAGTATTCTACATGTCAAATGGGATGCTCTGGATTTTCCTGGCTGCCTTTCAGGCTCCTCTCACCTTTACCAGTGGCTGGCATTTAAACTCTGGAAGGATGCAGCACTTGGCACATCCCAAGAGTTTGCTCAAACCCTGTAAATTTACTTTGTTTTCTCAGGAAGGGAAATGACAAAAACTCATAGATATTTAATGATTTATTCAGGGGGTTTTAAAAGTATAAACCAGGAAACGTTGAAAAGAAAACAAGTAACTGTGTATGGTCTGGCCAAAGCAAAGCATGAGCAGCAGTGTTGGGCTGGCAGTAATACCTCACAGGGGTGGACCTGCCACCCGTTGGTGAGTGATGGCAGAGGTCCCTCCATGCATCCAGACAGGATGAGAGATGCTGCATCTGCCAAGAGAGGAGCCTTGGCTCGGGCAGCAGCTGCTCCCACATCCAGCTCAGCTGGGTTCTGGTTTGTTCCCCATGTGCCAGCCAGCAGCTGGCAGAGCATCTTCATCTGCTAACAGCAGTGGGTACAGAAACCAGGGCACAGATGTGTCCAGCTCTGGAGTCCCCAGCACAAGAGGGACATGGACCTGTTGGAGAGGATCCAGAGATGGGACACAAAGATGATCCGAGGGCTGGAACATCTGTCCTATGAGGCCAGGCTGAGAGAGTTGGGGTTGTTCAGCCTGGAGAAGAGAAGGCTCAGGGGAGACCTTATTGCAGCCTTCCAGTATCTGAAGTGGGGCTACAAGAAAGCTGGGGAGGGACTTTTCACAAAGGCCTCTAGTGATAGGATGAGGGGTGATGGTTTCAAACTGGAAGAGGGGAGAGTTAGATTGGAAATCAGAAGGAAATTCTTCACTGTGAGGGTGGTGAGACACTGGCACAGGCTGTCCAGGGAGGTTGTGGATGCTCCATCCCTGGAGGTGTTCAAGGCCAGGTTGGATGGGGCCTTGAGCAACCTGGTCTAGTAAGTGACATGGCAGGGGGCTTGGAACTAGATGATCATTAAGGTCCCTTCCAACCCAAACCATGCTATGATTCTATGATGCTGTTCTGACTGCAGGGCCTTGGAGTTGTGAGTGCAGTGGGGGTGAGGCTGGTGGAGGTGGCTGGATTACAAGACAGACCATTGGTGTTGGCTTCAGGTGTTGGATCAGGGTCTCTGTTTTCCACCTCACATGCTGGGAGGACAGTGTGTTTACAAGGCACTTTTTGCAGCCCAGTTCTCCCATCTCATAAACACATTGCTTGGAGAGCACTCATTTTTTCAGACCTAATGTGAATCTGAAGGGCAGAAACCTGAAATTCTCATGTAACCCTGCATGAGTGAATTCATCAGGAAAAAAAAAAAAANAAAAAAAAGATCATTGGAGCAAAGAGGTTGGAGGTGTGTGTGTGCTGGCATCACAAGGATGGCAAACCCAAATGGGTGAAACCTGAGCAGTTGTTTCCATTTTGTCCATTAAAGCCATGAGGTGATTGAGTGTTGTGTTGTTGCACAGTTTGATGTATACATAGATATAAATGGGGTGCAACTGCACTCAGGAGTGGATGCTCCATTGCTTCATTTTTACTATGCCTGTATAAAGAGAGGGAGCCTTTTTATGGGCTTGGGCTGTAATTCTGCATGGGGACAAATGATAATGCAGCTCGTGGCCACCCCACTCCCAACGAGAAATGTTCTTTGTATAGAGATATTTTCTGTGGCATTTCTTCTCCTCGTTTCTGTATTCAAACTGGAAGCTTTTCATGATGCCAGCTTGAGAGATCACTTTGTCATTTTAGTGGGGGTTATACAATAATCTTGGAGCCTGCCTGAATTTTATTTTGCTTAAGTTTTATTGCATTTTGCTTAATTGCTTCTGCTTTATTGTTAATGAGACAAAAAAGCAGTTTGTGTAATAGCTCAAAGAGTAAAATTATCAAGGAGCAGAGATGGAATTTGCATGTTAAAAGTGTCTTTTTATTGCGTTCATCTTCAATTCCCTCGTTTGGTTCTGTTCAGTCCTACAAACCTGCTGTGCCCTGCAGGCAACATCACTGACCCTTCTGTGTCCCACAGGGACATCCTTAGGGATGTTCACCTGGGCTATGGTGGAAGGGTGAGTTCTCCATGGGGCAGGATGGAACACAGCCCATATTCTGGTCACGTCTGCAATCAGCCACAAGTAGCCCTTGCTTCTTAGATTTATGAAATACTCCAAAATTCCTCATTTTCCCTACTGTGGAATAGCTTCAACTCCTGCAGTAACCAGCTGTTGGAAAACCAGAGGTTGAGTTAAACAATCCAGCTAACAAGCCCATTACACTTGGATTTTTTTTTTCTTTTTTTTTTAGTGAAGCCTGAGGGGAATACAACTCTCAGGAAGCCCATGAAATGCAAAATGAACTGGGAAGGAAATGATATTAATTCAGCTGGTGAGCATCATGCAGGGAGCTTGGACAAGCTCGTGCCAGGCGTTGCCTTTGTTGTAGAGAGCTGTGGAAGGGCTAAATGAGTTTTTACTTGCTCCACTCTGAAAAGAGCACAGTTGCAACCTTTTTGTAGAGCTTCCTCTGTGTCCTTCTGAAGCAAAACCAGGAGTGGCAGAGGCTGGCGGGGGGTCTGAATCATGGGTGGGGGAATCTGTGTGTGTAAAACGCTGGAGAATACTCTGCAAGGAATGGGAATTAATCTCATTATTGCACACAGAGGTGACTTTCTTGCTGCTGCTGCCTCTTTTCTGTCTTTCCCTACTATTTTGCATCATGATTAGCTGACCCTCTAATTTAGGTAGCTGCAGGCTTGCCTGCTGGGTAACTTCTTCCTCCATTAATTGTTCTCCCGAAGCCAATGAGAAAAGAGGTTCTAAATTGGTCCCTAATGGACAGCACAGTCCAGATGTGTGAGGAGGAGCCAGGACCTGGGACTTGCTGTGTATCATTGTAGGGTAAAATGAAATATGAAAACTGGGACAACTTGTTCCTGTTCTGGTAGATGATTTGGGGTCCATTTTTTGCTTTAAGTGCTAAAATCACTGCTGTGTTACTGTGATTGTAATCGTGGTTCTCAGCTAGAGATGAGGAAGATGATGCACGTTGCCTGCAGTGTGGTGGGGCTCTGGGTCTTATCTGTATTTGCATAAGGTTTGGCAAGATGTGTGCAGTGAGCCCAGACTCCTACTCATGCAAAGCAGCAGCTTCATGATCTGTGCTCTCTCTGGCTTGCTGCAGGTCTGCAGACCAACCTGGCTGTAGGGGTGCAATGGATTTGGCTGGGGCATCCTCATCCCAGTGGCTACTCATAGGTCTTTTCAAACTGGAGCCCCGTGCTGTGAGACAGCATTGAGCATCGTGTCTGAAAGCTGGCCTCTTATCTGCTTCTTAACATTTTGGCAGCCTGATTTCCACTGTGGTTCATCTGTCTTCTTCAACTTCCCGTCATGCACTTCCTTCTGCTCCCTCCCAAGCCTTGAGTTCACCAGACAGTGAGAGGAGTCAGTTCCTCAGAGCTGGAGAAGCAGGGCTGCAGATACAGACCTCCACCCTCCAACTCTGGAGCAGCTGAAGCTATTCTTATACCAGTAAATAAAAGGAACCAGGGTCAGTTTTCCAACCCTGAGGGCCAGTGACGTGGAAAGACCTTGCTCCTTCTCAGCATCTAGGCTCTGTGTGTGCTCCCTGCAGAAGAGTGAGCTTCATCTTGAAACTAAATCCTGCTTTTCTCACAGCAAAATAATCTGGGAGCACTCCCTTTATCTGCCTGGGGTTTGCATCATACCTCCACTGCCCATCGGCCAGTTGGCTTCTGCACAAGGCAAATGGAGAAGTGAGCAGCCAGTGTGCGGGGACCCTTGTGCTCAGCAGGGCTGGCCAGTGTTGTGCACCCATGGAAGAGAGGCAGGGCTGTCTCTGAGGACAGCTTCATTGATAAGTCAGGGGAGAGTCAAGGGAAACCATTTTCAGCTTGCTGGCCATGAGACCAGGGACTGTGGTATTGACTAAAACCTCATTCCCCACTAACTCACCCTGCAATTGTGTGATGGAGCAGAAATCATAAACTCCATCTGAACTGTAGCTGTCCCTGTCTTTTTTTTTTTTATTATTCCTGTGGCTTGAAACTATGTAGAAACATTTTGGAAGGTTTCTCAATACATGAGCTTAACCATAAATCTCAGCAGGGGGAACATATTATCAGGGAGAGGCAATTCCTGCAGTAGCTGTGTGCAGGACACGTTACCTTGGAAGGAGTCACCATCTCGCCCAGAGATGCCTCCCCACTTTTGGTTTGGCACATCTGGGGCCTTCAATTCAGATGAATTTAGAAAGAGTCATTATGCAGCAGTGGTTTCAAAATATACGTTTACTAATGACCAATGAGTGTGTGAGAAGTGAAAGCAGCAGAGGTTTTTACCCTCCTCTGGAGGAGACGTGCTGGTGATGCACAAGATCCCTCTTTGCTGTTGAATAATTCTTGAGAGTCATCTTAAACATTGCAAGAGAACTTGATTTTCTTGAGTTTTGTTTGCAAGAAGATGGGATTAGTTTCATTACAAATATAAAAAAGCCTCAACAAACTCCCTGGAATGTGAGTGGTACATTGGCATGGCCTTCCTGTCTGCCTGACTTCAAATCCCTGTTGTGCTTCATATGATGGAAATGGAGCAGCCTTGAGCTGGTCCGAGCAGCACACGTGAGCTGGGTCTGCCTTAAACCTGTACCAAGGATTTGCACAAGATGGAGCAGAGCTGAGTGTTGGCCTCTAAGGTAGGAGGAAACTGCCATGTCTTCTGTGGGTTGTGTGGAGAGGAGCTCTTGGCTGGTGTTGGTCATGGTGCAGAGAGCCCTGCTCCATCTCCAGCTCTCTGGTGGCGATGCTCATCAAGCTGCACAGGGCTTGTTGCTTCTTTTTTTTTTTTTTTTTCCTTCTAGTTTCACTGGTGATGTTTCTGGGAATATTTAGCTCTAAACCATGCTGATTTTGCAATAATTCCTCTGTCCCGACTCAAACGCTTTTCTGGAAAAAATGTTCTTAAGTTGTGAAAAGAGAAGAACCCTTTGTCTGGGTGGCAAAACGCAGTCTTGCTTTTTGTTTGCCTGCTTTCCTCATGGTGCAGGTACTGGTGCTTCCTGGGGTGGTGAGAAGGGACGTTGCTGGCACCACGTGGGGTATAAGTAACAGTTACTAAGCACAGCATCCAACCCTGGAGTCATAGTGAGCAGGGAAAGTCTCCTGGGTGTCCTCCCATCTGTTTTGAGTTACACGGAGCCCTGTTTATCTCTGTGGGTCTCTCCCTTCCCGTAGTATCCAAGGGCCTCACAGGCATTAGTGACTCACAACACATCTGTGAAAGAAGGAAGTGTCCTCGCTTTAGACCTGGGGACCAACACGGGCTGTAGATGGGATGACTGGCCCAGTTTCACACAGGAAATGTGTAACCAAAGTGGGAATTGAACCTGAATCACTCGAGTTTAGTGCTGGATTTGCCTCCTGCCCTCGGCGAGCCCACGGCGACACGGCAGATATGGCACGTGGGGAGTGGGTCTGAGAATCAAACACGTGAATCATTTTGGTAGATGACTAAGTTTGTAGATTTAAGACAAAAAGCTGCTGTTTCCTAAAGAAAAAGAAAATCTTTCAAAAATGATTTATTTTCTAGCAATAAGCCACCACTGAGGAAGTGTAAACCCTGCTCTGTGCATCTACCACTGAGAGAAGGGGGGTCGGGCAGGTCCTTTTCAGCTGGGCAGGGTTTGATTGCACCAAGTCATGTAGCAGTGAAGTTCAGAAATGTCCAGCACCTCCAGCCTCCCACTGCCTGCCCTCCCCATGGTGAGCTCTTCCCCAGGACAGCTACCTCAAACCTTTGTGGTCATACCCTCCATCCTCACTGGCAGTGCTGGGCAGCCCTTTCATGCCTGCAGCCTCTCCCACCATGGCTCTTGTGCCTTCCCTCCCTCTTTGCCTTCCTGCTGCCTCCTTGTCCTGCTCTGCCAGTAACTGGGGACATGTGGTGGGGTAGGTCCGATGTGGGACACCAGCTGGATGGAAGCAGGGTTGGAGTGGAGGGGGCCACAGATGGAGATAAACTACCTGAGCGATATTCACAATTCATATGGATGCAGGCACTGAGCTGGCAGAGCATGGAGGGAGCAATCCTTTGTCAATCCCAAGTGTTGCTCTGAGCAATGGAGAATCACAGAATCACAGGGTGGTTTGAGTTGGAAGAGACCTTCACAGGTCATCTTGTCCAACCTTCCTGCAGGGAGCAGGGACATCTGCAACTAGAGCAGGTTGCTCAGAGCCCCAAACAACCTCACCTGCAATGGTGCCAGGGATGGGGCAGCCACCACCTCTCTGGGCAACCTGGCACAGGCTCTCACCACCCTCACTGTCAAAAATTTCCTCCTTCTCTCTAGTCTAAATCTCCCTCTTCTAGTTTCAAACCATCCCCCCTTGTCCTGTCCCAACAGGCCCTGCTCAAAAGTCTGTCCCCATCTTTCTGACAGGCCCCTTGAAGTCCTGCAAGGCCCCAAGAAGGTCTCCCTGGAGCCTTCTCTTCTCCAGGCTGACCAAGCCCAACTCTCCCAGCCTGGCTCCCAGCAGAGGGTTCCAGACCTCCCACCATTGCTGGGGCCTCCTCTGGCCCCGCTCCACCAGCTCCATGGCTCTGCTGTGCTGAGGACTCCAGAGCTGCCCCAGCACTGCAGGGGGGTCTCCCCAGGTTGGAGCAGAGGGGCAGGATCCCCTCCCTGCCCTGCTGCCCACGCTGCTGGGATCAGCCCAGGAGGACATTGGCTGCTGGGGCTGTGAGTGCATGGGGCCGGCTCAGCTCCAGCTCCTCACCCCTCAGTTTGAGTTGTTGTCTGAGACTTGACTGGACTTTAAGAGGCATGGCTCCAAGGGAGGTGAAATTTCATCCATCTTCCCAGCCAAAGGAGTGCTCCTTGTGCCAGGGTTTCTGGTGGCTACAAGGTTCACATGGAGTTTATGACCCTTCACCAAACTTGTTTTCTCTTTGAACCTGGGGTCTGGGAGAAGACAGGGCTGTGTTCAGGTGCTGCAGTGCCAGCCACTGCTTTGTTCTTCCTGGACTTACAGCTTCTGGATGTCTGGATGACAAAACTGAAATGTAAGTGGTTGAAAAAATGACCTTTTTCTTATGCCTGTGGTTGAGGACCCTCCTCAGGTGAGAGGAGGCTGCTCGCCATAGTGTTTAGTTTCTAAACTCAGTTTTCTTTAGCTGTTTGTATGTTGCTGTCTGCCTGGACAGAGGTGCATGTGTCCATCAGGATGTCCTGGCACACAACCAGGGGCTGTCTGGAGAAAAGGGCTGGTGAGGTGGCTTCCCACTGGAAGCTCCTCTCTACACAGCTGGTACTGGCACAAGGAGGTGGCACCAGTGGCACTGCATTTTCCTGGGGAGGAAAAGGATGGGGGGGGTGGAGATCTGACTACTATCATCACATCTGTGGTAGCAAGAGGTTGGAGAAATAAGGTGCAGTCCAGAATTGGACACAAAATGATAAAAGGCAAGGTGGCAGCAAGCTGGGGCTGAAGGCAGGTTGGAGCGAAGCTCAAAACTTTGGGAATATTTGGGCACGTGAGCTGTAAAGTCAGAGATTGTCCTGCAGTGACCAGTTGTGGAAGGAGTTCCTGTCTCTGAAGACAGAGCCCCTTGAAGCTTTCATAATTTCATCACAAAGCCTGAGAGACCTTAAAGTGCTCATGGAAACCAGGGTTTCTGTGCAATCAGAACTATGGTCTGGAGGTGCTTTAGCAAGCAATATGTGCTTGCCTGTCTTTGTTCCTTCAGTGGTTTAGAAACTGTGACCGTGTAGGAAGAGTGAGGCATTTAGTGCTGATTGTTTTATTCTCTGAGCTGAGTTCTGGTGGCAGGTTCAAACCCTTCTGCTGCAGAGTGGGTTGTACAGGTGCCACTGGACACAAGATTTGTGATGGGGACATCAACTTGGAGGTTCCATACCTTCTCTTCTGGAATTGCAACACTTGTCGTCTGTGAAGGAATTGTCTTTTTCTTTGCATGTGAAGTACACTCAGAGCATGATCCATCATCAGGGTCAAGACAGGCTGAGAGAGTTGGGCTTGTTCAGCCTGGAGAGGAGGAGGCTCCTGGGAGACCTTATTGCAGCCTTCCAGGATCTGAAGGAGGCTACAAGAAAGCTGTGGAGGGACTTTTCACAAAGGACTGTAATGATAGAATGAGGGGTAATGGGTTAAACTGGCAGAGGGGAGATTTATCATAGATGTAAGGAAGAAGTTCTTCGCTGTGAGGGTGGTGAGACACTGGCACAGGTTGCCCAGGGGGGCTGTGGATGCTCCATCTCTGGAGGTGTTCAAGGCCAGGTTGGATGGGGCCTTGAGCAACCTGGTCTAGTGGGAGGTGTCCCTGCTATGGCAGGGGGGTTGGAACTAGATGATCTTTGTGATCCCTTCCAACCCAAACCATTCTATGATTCTGTGATTTTTTTAAAGTAGATCTTCATTTGGAACGTTGCTTTCCTTTATCTAAACCCAGCCCACATGCAGATCAGTTCAGTCATGTCAGGAGCTTTGTGGAAGGCAAGTCTAGAGGAACTGAATGCCTTGCTTAAAACTAAAGGTGCTCTGAATGCAAAATGCAGGACTAAATACAAGCTTTGGAGGAAGGGCTGCAGCACCTGTGTGCTGATCTGAACACTTGGTATCTGAGCAGACCTGAAACTGAGGCCAGGGTGTGGAGCTTTGCTCATAGTGACACCAGCCAGGCTGTGGTTTCCTTTGCAGCCTTGGTCAGGAGGAGGAATACCCCACGGTGATGTGTTTTCTACGAGGTGAATGCAGTCACCAAGGGCTTCTCCAGCTGTTGGGACTCCGTTTGTGTACTGTTCTGGTTACCAAGCAATCCTCTCCATCAGGGCACCTGATGCAAGTCCTGTGTGCTCGCTGCTGAGGTGGCATTTGAATATACTGACATTCCGACTCCAACGGGCTGTTTCTTTTGCAGACTGAATTAAATCGTGGGCAAACACAAGAGAGACACCCTCAAAACTGCAGACTACCAAGTCCTCTGTAAGTAATCTCTGTCTTTTCCTTAGTGACTTAGCCTGGGTGTGTGCACTGCCCTCTGTGGTGGGCTCAACAGCAACAGGACCTGCTCTTCTGTTTGTCTGCTTTCTTTTGCTTTTTCTTCCATGTGTTTGAGAATCTTTTGCCTGGTGGCTCTTCCCAGTGCTGCAGGAGCATTTTATGTAGACTCAGTAGCTATATTTATATAGACTCAGTAGCTGAGTCCAGTTACAAGAGGCAATGACAGGAGATGGGGCCTTGAGCAACCTGGTCTAGTGGGAGGTGTCCCTGCCATGGCAGGGGGGTTGGAACTAGATGGTATTTGAGGTCCCTTCCAATTCAAACCATTCTATGATTCTATGAGATCTGCTACTGTTTGCATTGTAAATCCCTCTCAGTCATAAATCACTTGAGTATCTATGGTGGCATCTGCACTTTTGTTCAAACCTACAGTTGGGATCTAGTTGCAGTGACTCTGATCTCCAGGTAGCACAGTGTCCCACCACCCTGTGCTTTGCCCATCACCTTCTCTGCTTTTATAAAGCGTGGGCTTCTTGCAGGGTTTTTGAAAGAATTGAGGAACATTGAAAAAAAGGGATCTGGTTTCCCACAGATGTGTCTGTCCAGATTGATTCATCTGTAGATTAAAAAAGGGTAAATGTTGAATGTGGCTTTTCTGTAGACAGGGCATCTTGGTGACTGCCAGTAAGATGGGACCTCTATCTGTCCCTCAGCAGAGCAGCAATAGGAACTTGTGCTTTGCCTACTTCATTCACTTCCGCAAAGCTTGTAAGATTTTAAAGTATATTGAACATATGTCAAATATGTGGGTTATTTTTGGTTAAAATTGGCCAAATGGATTAAAAGTTCTCATGAGGAATAAACAAGCAGATGTTCTGGTAGCACACCAGGAATTCTCATGTAAGCCTGGCATCCATAAAAATGGTCTAAAATTCAGTGTATGGAAGAAAACACTGTTATGGTTGGAATTATACAGTAAAGGCAGAGTTGTAATTGCTTCCCACTAGTCACACCAGATCTCGATCTGGCTGGGACAGCAGAGAAAATCCTTCCATCTGCTTGAGTATTCCAACAGCAGAGTTTTGCCACCAACAGAGTTTTAAGGATCCACTGTAATAGGAAGTTTCAGTGTCCTGGAAACAAAAGGCAAGTGACAGAAAGCCAAACTCTGCAGTTTTCCACATGTCACTTGAAAGGAATGAATTCTGGAGGCCAACCACAATGTAGCGAAAGGCCTAGTGCCTTCAGATGTCTTTTCAGTGATGTTCCCACCTGGAGCTCAAGTGTCAGGTCCAGCCTGCAGCATTTTTCTTCATGCTTGTGAGGGATCTCAACCCCAAATGTGATGATAAAGAGCTTTTTTGGGTATATGGCTGCATATGTGGTGACAGTTCCAGGCAACTGAAGGCTTGGCACTGGTCAGCTCTTCCTCAAACCATTTAGGAGGACTTAGGTGAGGTTTAGGACTGGGAGAGACTGTGCCTGGGCTGCTTTCCAGGAATTCATTTCAGCCGTAATAAGGTAGTTCAAAATACCAACAATTGTGACTCTCTAAAGGAGCACTTCTAAGAATTTTTATCTCAGGCTTTAGGGTAAAATTCTGGTGCCATTAAAAGCAGAAGGAACTTTGTCATTGCTTCTCTTCATGGGGGTGGCAGGCTTTGTTTCCATCCCTGTGAATGAACATGTTTCTGTTCATTGTATTTCAAGTAAAACCTTAAGAAATGATGCCTGAATAGCAGTAATAGCTGGAATCCCCAGTTTTAGTGCCTGTACTTTGGCTTTACCACAGACATGCAATGTTAGCAGCTGCAAAACATGTGCCATAAAATCCTGGTGACTTGTTTCCCTCAAGATTTGCTGTTGCTGTGCCAGTGCTGCTGCCGAGCTGCTCTGGGGAGAACATGGTGCAGAACATGTGCTAAGGGAAAGTGATAAGCAAAAAATAGTAGAGGCATAACACATGACAGGGAGAAGAAGCAACTCGGGTCATGAGGAGGAGGAGATGAAAGTAAAAGCAAAAGATGGGCCTTTTCTGAGAAAAAACGGGAGAACTGGGAAAGTGTAATGACTATTAAAAGCCTGAAGCCTGAAGATAGATTTTGGCCGAGGTAAAGAGAAGAGAAACTGGAAGGAAAAATGAGGAATAAAAGAAAAAGTAAGTTTTCACACTCGTGTTAGTCCCATGGCATTTCCCAAAGGAACCAGTGGGAAGCTGCCTGTGCAGAGGAGCTCAGGGAGGGCTGACCCCACCAGCCCCCTCCTCTCTGCCAGCTGGAGGGGTGCACCAAGCAAAAGAGAGCAGTGAGAACAAGATTTCTTACCTGATGTCATGCAGTGAGATGCTCCATAGCTGCTCTACAGAGGCTCTCAGCTCTATGAGGCTCTATATAGGGATCTGGCCAGGCTGGATCAATGGGCTGAGGTTCAAGAAGACCAAGGGCTGGGTCCTGCACTTGGGTCACAACAACCCTCTGCAATGCTTCAGGCTTGGGGGACAGGGGCTGGAAAGTGCCCAGTGGAAAAGGACTTGGGGTGTTGGTCAACGGGTGGCTGAAGAGGAATCAGCATGTGCCCAGGTGGCCAAGAAGCCACGAGCAGCCTGGCTTGTGTCAGCACTGGTGTGGCCAACAGGACTAGGACAGGGATTGTCCCTCTGGACTGGGCACTGGGGAGGCTGCCTCTCAAATCCTGGGGTCAGTTTTGGACCCCTCACTCCAAGAAGGACATTGAGGGGCTGGAGCATGGCCAAAGAAGGGCAATGAAGCTGGGGAAAGGTCTAGAGCACAAGTCTGGTGAGGAGCAGTTGGGGGACCTGGGGGTGTTGAGCCTGGGGAAAAAGAGGCTTCAGAGGAGACCTTCTTGCTCTCCACAACTCCCTGCAGGGAGGTTGAAGCCAGGTGGGGTCGGGCTCTTCTCCCAGGAAACAAGCAATAGGATAAGAGGAACCAGCCTCAAGTTGTTCCATGGGAGGTTGAGGTTGGAGCTGAGGAACAATTTGTTGGTGGTCAGGGCTGTTGTGGCTGTGCCAGGCTGGTCAGGGCAGTGGTGGAGTCCCCATCCCTGGAAGGGTTTCCAAGGTGTGGAGATGAGGTGCTGAGGGACATGGTTTAATGGTGCCCTGGCAGTGCTGGGTTAATAGTTGGACCTGGTGATCTTAAAGGTCCCTTCCAACCAGAATGATTTTGTGATTCTGTGGTTCTACTCTAGGTTGTATCGAGCTGGGTAGAGCCATGTTAGGCATCTGCAACGACCATTCTGGAAGCTCATTCCCTTCCCTACCATGCCTATAAGTTCCTAGGGGAACTCCTACAGTTTTTTGCTGGGTGAACTTCGTTTTTTCTGCCACTTTATTTTGCACTGTTGAGTTTTCCTTGGAGAGGAATCAATCTGGAGTAACTGCATCCAGCTTGGAGAATTCTCTTTTGCCATTGCCATTCCAGGGGCCATTTCCAGTAATGGAAAAAATATGTCAAAAATAGCCTGACTTGCCCCGGAGTGGCTGAGCCACTGCTGTAGGCAGCAGGTGTCCTTGTTTGTTGATCAATCCTTTAAATGTTAACTTTTGTGCAGAACTCCTAACAAAATCAGCTGGAGCCCATGTGTTCATCGGAAGAAGCTGAGGATGGTCTGAACATTTGGATGATATTGAATCATCTCAGGAAGCTTCCTCACAACCCTAATTAATACATACTTAGGAGGGGATATAGAGCCTATAGGAGAAAACACAGTATTAAAATGTTTTTCAAGCATTCTTGAGTTGGCAGTTCTTAAATGTGAGTGCTTGAGCTTGTGGGAGGCAGTGTTGACTTGGTGCTTGCTGAAAAAATCTCTGCTTAAATCCTCTTCTACCAAGTTAATATGCTCCGTGTGTCATGAGTAGGGCAAGGAACAGCATCCTGGGCAAAAATCAGCACAATAAATCATCTCGACAACTGCCTTTGATCCTAAGTCCTGTGCTGTAAGTGCAGAGCTCTACCTCTAGCCCAGACCACGGTTGGTGTTAGTCAGCATTGAGGAGCCAGTGCTCCCTAAAAAGGGGTTTCCAAATGTAATTAGTTACTCCTCATAGCAATGAGCCCGTAAACATGAGGCGCCTTTCTTAGCAAGCTGGGGCAAGTGCAGGTGCTCTTCAGGTCCTGGAAAGATGTGTAGCTCGTGCTGGAGGGGAGCAGAACCTCTATTTGGGGAAATGAAGGTGAAATATAGGGATAGGACTGATTCTCTGTACATGTACCTAAGATGTGAGTGTCACAGCTGGCCAAGTAAGCCACTAATCCAGTCAATAAGAGGTGACAACTCAGGGCAATCAATCTCACTGAAGTGAGATCTCAGTGTGGGATGTGTTGCCCACATGTTGTTGGGTCTCTCATTGACACTTTCCTCTCTCAGTGATAGTACAGGGAGTTGTGTCTAAGGACTTGAACCCTGACTTTTGGCTATCTAAGGTTAGGTGAAATCAATCCTGTCCAAAGAACAGACAGACTTTAACCACTTCTATAAAGTCTTGTTGGTCATGATGTGTCCTAGGGTATTATTATACTTTTAGACTTTGCTAAATTAAACTAAGTTACCTTACACTCCACATCTCTCTTTTCTCATTGAATGTGGAGAGTCCACAGGGTTGTAGGAATGACTAAGGAGTGGACAATCCTTGGAGGACTTCATATTGAAGCCAGCCAACCTCTTCTGCTGGCTCTTCACTGTTGCTCCTCAAGATGAAGTTGGGTCATTGCACAGCTAAAATCTCAGTCCCCTGCACTTCCCTATTCTGCTGGGTTTACACTTCAGCCCCATCCTACACAGAGCAGGATCAAAGCAGTAGGACCAGGAGCAATTTCCCATAATTAAACCAATGTAGTTCTGTCACAGCAAGACACTGCACCCCAAGGCAGATAACAGCTTCATAAAGAAGGAAGGTAGTTCTTTTCTCATTGTAAATTACATGTACTAATTTGCTTCGCTTAAAAAGCACCATCCTTATTTTCCTTAGGAGCACCCCACCTACTTTCTACTCCATCTCTTGGTGATGCTGTCTTATTTCAGTGGAATCAAGAATATTCCTCCCTGAGTGTCTCATTAATTGCTGTATTTGCTGACAAGATGTTGGGTTTAATAGAGTCCCCCACTGAAATTCATTGTAAGCAGGGTTCCCCTTTTTAGATAGCCAATTTTGACATCCCTCCTGCACGAAATACATGCTATAGAAGTTGGATTTGCACCATTGTTTGGTAACAAAAGGCAGGAAATTAAAGAGGCAACATTTCAGTAAAAGGGTGCGTGTGCTTTCTCTTTACCTGCTGTTGTTGGAAATGACACTGAAGATTATTGCAAGCTCAAGAGTGGATTTTATGCAGAAGAGATTTGCTTTTCATTTGTCTGTGAATGTATGTGCTACATTAGGCAGTGCTTTCTATTTAGCCAGCTTGGCTGTGTAGTCTGTTCAGAAGGGAAATACAATTATAAAAATTGTAAACCCATAAATGTTTGCAGGAGACGAGAAGGAAATCAAGTTTGAAGCCATTTTAATACATTTTTCAACACTCTCTTGTGTTTCAAGGTACTGTCTTTGATTGTGTGCGCATTAAACTGGGCATGAGTCCTGGAGGTTTGCCTTAGTTCTGCTTAGTTCTGTTAGTTCTGCTTAGATTACCATTAAAAGTGATGTCTCCTGAATGGTGGACATTGAGCCCCTTCTTCTGAATCACTTTGGTGTAAAATATTTACTTTTGTCCTCTATAGAAGTAGCAGCGTTTAATTCCTTAAATACAAATGTTAAAGTAACTTTTTGTTTTCTGTTTGTTTTCTTTTGGATGTAATTACAGAAATGTGGGAAATACTTCTCCAAGGCTTTTGAACTCCAAAGTGGAACAGAAGGAAGACACAGGGGGACACACACCGTTCAGTGTTATTTTCCTTGCGCAGGAAAAAAAGATCATTATGAGATGAGCACTAAAGTCTCAAGTTTTCAAAGGTTTGCATAACAAACAAGAGACACATTGTGGGTTGCATCTTGACTTTGAAGGCTTGCCACTGTCAACTGAAAGAAAATGGCAAGGTTTAAAGCCTTAACCAAGTTCACAAGGAAAATATTTGGACTAAAAGTTTTGGAAAGTTTTCTCTCTTTGAAGTAGTTTGTCATGTGTTACCAATGTGAACTTTATTGACCTTGAAACATTTTTTTTTTTGAATCAAATAGCAACTAGTGACACTTTAGTAAAATCTTAAATCAACAACCATCTCCTGGCGGCTCCAGCTTCGTAGCAAATGCAGGCAAAACAGGGAATCTACAGAAGAGACCTTTATTATTCGTAAATGAAGCCTGCCAAAACCTTCCCGAAATAGCATTCAGAGACCCTTTTAAGGTCATGGATCCTGAACAAAGCCAGAAGAGCACAAAAAAAGCTGAGGAAAGTCCAAGAAAGAGGCTTCCCAAAGGAGAGGCTTTCCAAGCCAGTATTTCATCCACAGCTACGTACCAGGGCAGCTCTGCTTCTTCGCAAGGAACCCCTCTCCGAGATATCATATCACAGCAGCACTTTTCTGGTTCTTTGCCGATTCCAAGAGAGGAGTCTCAGGAGAAGACTGGACATCAGAAGCCACCTAAGCCTTCCTCTTTTGAACATCCTCCCCACGTTTCGCAGCTTCAGCAGCACGCACTGTCACCAGCATTTATGTCTCCTGGGAAACCAGAGCATGTCCTCGAAGGTCCCACGTGGCAGCTAGTTGATCCAGTAAGACCAGGTCCCTCTGGCTCCTTTTCCTCCCCCGGGCTTCACTCTCACCACGGCCAGCTCTTACCTTCCCATTCACCGATCATTCCTGCAGAGGACATGCCGGCCGTTCAAAAGGTCTATATCCCTCGCTCCTCACAGGTCTCCTTAAAGCAAGCTGAGGAGGTGCACAAGAAGGAGAAGAAACCTCAGAAGCCAGGCAAATACATTTGCCAGTACTGCAGCAGGCCTTGTGCGAAGCCAAGTGTGCTCCAAAAACATATCAGGTCGCACACGGGTGAGAGGCCGTACCCTTGCATTCCATGTGGCTTTTCTTTTAAGACTAAGAGCAATTTGTATAAACATAGGAAATCTCATGCTCATCGAATAAAAGCTGGGCTGGCCTCAGGGATCGGGGCGGAGATGTATCCATCGAGCTTGGAGATGGAGAGGATTGGTGGGGAAGACTTTGAGGAGCCAACGGAAGGAGAAAGCACAGACTCGGAGGAGGAGACGGGTGCGATGTCGGGCCATTCGGTAGAGCTCTCGCCCAGGCAGAAGCACAGCCTGTTGTCCAGCAGTTTGCTGAGTGGAGGGAGCCAAGGCTCCAGCCACGACCGGTGCTCGTTGTCCCATTCCAGTATGTCTCAGTCTCTCGAGGACAGCACCCAGTTTGCGGAGCCATCATCCGACCACGCTCTGAGCCATAAATCTGAAGACACCCACACCATAAAGCAGAAGCTTGCACTCCGCTTAAGCGAACGGAAGAAGGTCATAGATGAACAAGCTTTCCTGAGCCCCGGCAGCAAAGGCAGTACTGAGTCTGGCTACTTCTCAAGGTCAGAGAGTGCAGAGCAGCAGATCAGCCCCCCAAATACTAATGCAAAATCTTACGCAGAAATTATTTTTGGGAAATGTGGTAGAATTGGGCAGAGGACTGCAGCGTTGGCAGCAAACACAACCCAGGGGTTTCCACACCTGTCTACCGAAGAGAAACCGAGTATGGTACCATTGTCTGTGCCTAGAACACAGGTCATTGAACACATCACTAAGCTAATCACAATTAATGAAGCTGTTGTAGATACCAGTGAAATAGATAGTGTTAAGCCTAGAAGAAGCTCTTTATCTAGACGTAGCAGCATTGAATCTCCAAAGTCTGGTGTATATAGAGAACCGTTTCAGTTTGATATCAAGTCTGGTTCCAGTAGCCAGTTGGATGCATCGAAAGTGTTGACATCCCACGGTGAAAAAATGAAGCCTGAACAATCATTGTTGTCACTTCAGCAATCCCACAGTGCCACAGAGACAGTGCCTCTCCTAAGAAGCCACTCAATGCCTTCTGCTGCATGCACTATAAGCTCCCCACACACCTTTAGAGGTAGCTATTCATTTGATGATCACATCATGGAGCCTGAAGTCTTAAGCCGCAGTCAAGCGTTTTCTTCCCATCCTCGAATGCTAAAACGACAACCAGCTATTGAGCTACCTTTGGGAGTAGAATACGTCTCGGAGGAGGTTAGCTCTGCAAACAAAGAAACTGTTTCCAAACCTCCCGAGGAGCCTGAAACCAAGGAAAGCGATCTTACCAAAAAGTCACGGAAGGGTCCGAAAGTTAAAGGGTTCATGTACGAGTGTAACGTATGTGGTGCTCGGTATAAGAAAAGGGACAATTATGAAGCCCATAAGAAATACTACTGTTCAGAACTGCAGCTCTCGAAGCCTCGTTCTTCCACTTCCCATACCTCTTCAGAGACTGAGAAAAGTGCTGCGGATCCTGACACGTGGCCCCAGATGATGCATTACAAGCTGGGGAGCAGCTTGGAGCTCACCCCACTCCGAAAAAGGAGAAAGGAAAAGAGTCTTGGTGACGACGAGGAGCCTCCAGCTTTCGAGTTGTCTGACACTCCCTCTTCCAGTGCTGGGCCAGGGACTCAGTTTGCAAACCCATCATCATCTGATGTCGCGTTAAACCTCACCCGTGAATCCATGAAGTCACCAGCAGATCCGGGTAAATCCGCACCTTCTGATGTCAGTGCCAGCTTTCATTCCAGGAATACCAAACCGGCTTCGAGTGCGGAGGGCAAAGAGAGAAGAGCAACCTCAAAGGAGATCTCTGTCATCCAGCACACGAGCTCCTTTGAGAAGTCTGACTCTATTGAGCAGGCAAGCGGTTTGGAAGGAGAAGACAAGCCCTTGTCCCAGTACTCATCTCAGCCGACACCCCAGCAGAGCCGACCGCCTCACTCCCTGCAGCCCAAGCTGGTACGCCAGCCCAACATCCAAGTCCCAGAGATTCTGGTCACGGAAGAACCCGACAGACCAGAAACAGAGCCAGAGCCTCCTCCGAAAGAGCCAGAGAAAACGGAGGAGTTTCAGTGGCCACAGAGGAGCCAGACCCTTTCGCAGCTCCCTGCAGAGAAACTCCCACCAAAAAAGAAGAGGCTGCGGCTGGCAGAAATGGCTCAGTCCTCTGGAGAGTCCAGCTTTGAATCAGTCTCGCTCACCCGAAGCCCGAGTCAGGAAAGCAGCATATCCCATGGCTCCAGCCACTCTGTCTCCTTTGATCGTGAAGATCACAAGTCAGAGTCAACGAGCCAGCCCTCTGAATCCCACCCAAAGCCTCCTGGCGTTGGCTCACACATGTTGATGGTACCAAGCCACCATCATCATTCCAGGGAAATGCGGAGATCTGCTTCTGAGCAGACACCGAATGTGTCTCATCCTTCCCAGATGTCAGAGACTCGCAGTAAATCATTTGACTATGGGAGCTTGTCATCCACCCCTGCCTCGACCCCCGGCCCCTCATCCTCCTCAGCTCCACAGGAGAGAAGGAAATGCTTTCTGGTTAGGCAAGCGTCCCTCACTAGACACCCAGAGCATGAGCCAGACCCGGCCCCAACAGGCCGGCCAGAGGCAGAAGATCCAATTCCTTCTTCAAGTAAATCTCCGTCGACAAGCTTGCCCCATCAGCCGCCATCTTCATCCCCTTTGCCTTCTCATGGTACTTACCCAAGTGAGAAGAGTCAGCCAAAAGACAGTCCCCAGCCAGCCTACACCCAGCCATACACAGAAGCTCTGCAAGTGTTCCATCATCCCCTCCCCCAGCTAACGCTGCATGAGAAGCAGTTCATGGCCCCACAAGTTTCCATCTTTCCCTACCAGCACCTCCTGCCGCAGCCAGGGCAGTCTGCAGAGCTCTTTGCTGCACACACCATGTCTGACATCCTCTCTGCCCAGTTCTCCATGCCTCAGATTCCTCCTTCCATATTCCAGACCCCGCCACTGCCTCTCCCGCAAACGCTGATCCACCCCGGCCCGCTTCACATCGCTCCCCCGCTGCTGTCCCACCCTGCCGAGGTGCCCTTCAGGCAGCACCCTTCCTTCCTCCCAGTGCATTACCCTGTCTCCTCACCGATCCCCTCAGCCTTTCTTCTGCCTCTTCAGTCTCAGTTTGCTCTCCAGTTGCCAGGTGAAGCTGGTGGACATTTACCGCAGATCAAATCCAGTTTATTCCCGGCAGCAGGAACCTCCAGCCTCTCCCCGTGCACAGAATATGACTCGGACAGTAGGTTGCATCCTCTGACCTGCACAGCAAGTCCTCCGGTGTCCGTGTCCGCATCTCAGCTCGCTGTTCCTACGCGGTCAGAGCCGGTGGTGTCGCTGGTTGTCCCCGTTCGCATCCAGACAAACATGCCGTCCTACGGGAGTGCAATGTACACGACGCTCTCCCAGATCCTGGTCACTCAATCCCAGTGCAGTTCCTCTTCTATCGTTCTCCCCAAGTTTGATGATCGCCAGCCCAAGGGTACCCTGGTCTGTAGCGCTGATGTTCATGGACTAGGTTTTGATCTGGCGCAGATGATCACAGAGGATCAAAGAAGCATTTTCCAGAGCCCGTACCTGAGGGTGCCCTTGCCCTTACCGGAACGAAAAGGCTACATGCCACTCACCTCCCCATCAGACAGCGTCCTCGGGCTGGAAGGAGGCCCATCAACAGTTGGTGGAAGCAAAAGGATGCTCTCTCCAGCTGGTAGTTTGGAGCTGACAATGGAAACACAACAGCAGAAGCGGGTGAAAGAGGAGGAGGTGTCTGAAGCAGATGAGAAGTTAGAAGTGGTGAAGCTACCGAGTGCAATAGAGGAAGGGAAAAGCCAGGACAAATCTCACTTTCTCACAGAAAGCCAAGGCAGGGTGGAGGTTGAAACACCACCTAGTTCATCCTTAGAGCAGTCAGAGCCAAAGGAAATCCCAAGTACTTCGCAGGAAGCTGAGCCTCATTCAGGTTCTCCAAGTTTTGAGGCACTGGAAGAGTATAAGCAGCCAGCTGGCAAGCAGTTCCTCAGCAAGGCACCTTTGCAACCCGTGAAGAAAGAAGACTCCAAAGAACTGGTGGAGCAGTCTCCACCAAACCCTCCAAGCCCTGCACCTCTGCCTGAGGTCACTCATAGTGCAATGAAGACTCGAGAAGGTACAGACACGAAGAAGGTACTCCAGTTCCCCAGTCTCCACACAACCACTAATGTCAGTTGGTGCTATTTAAACTACATAAAGCCAAATCATATCCAGCAAGTCGATCGACGCTCTTCAGTCTATGCCAGCTGGTGCATTAGCTTGTATAATCCCAACCTTCCAGGTATATCCACTAAAGCAGCCCTGTCCCTCCTGAGGTCCAAGCAGAAGGTGAGCAAAGAGACCTACACCATGGCTACTGCTCCACGGCCAGAGGCAGGCAGGCTTGTCCCGTCCAGCTCCAGGAAGCCCAAAATGACCGAGGTAATGCAATCCTATCTATTTCTCCTCATCCATTTGGATATGTGGGAAGAGGGGGATGAGGGATGGGGGATTGCTGTCCTTGGTTTGATAGGGGTTTATTCACCCCTCTCTCAGCTTGGTAAGCACTTGTTCTCAGTGAAACTTTTAGAACGAAGAAGCTAAAACCCACTGTAATAAAATAATAGTAATAGTAATAATAAAAAAGGCAAGGCTGCTCCAAGGCAACGTGCCATATTTCTGCTCTCCAGTTTCTACTTGCCTTGTAATCAAAAGAGCACGTAGGAATCACCACCACACCACGAACTGCCACTGCTCAAGCACAGAGGATTAGCCTTGATTTGCATTTGTCTTGATACTTCAAATAGCTTTACAAGTTTTTTTTTTATAAATGCTGTTATAATTCCCTACATTTTGCATGTTATAAATGAAAAAAAAAAAAAAAAGATTACCTTGGGGAAATGGGATTCTGTCTGGTTGTGCATCTACTGATCTCACATTAATGAACATGGAGAGGCATGCTTAAAAGTATTTAAAAAATATTAAAGGCAGATTTGTGAATGTATTTAGGCCCCCAGAGAAGTGTAGAGGCAGGCAGTGACATTTATAGAAGTGCCTCAGTAGGTTAGACGAGGAGCCTTGTTAAACACCCATCACTTGGTCCATTTAATTCATGTCCTCAGCTGTCTACCTGCTTTTCCAGGTATCTAAGGAGATTTTACACCTGGTCTTTAGGGTTAAGGGGAGCAAGGCAAATGGTTTAATAGGGGCAGAGCCCACCAAGGGCACTGGCCATATGGGCACAGAAGTCTTTAAGACACTCCTCTTGTTCTGTGTCTCATTTTGAGGCCAGATTTTTTTCCCCTCTTGGTTAATGCTGAACCATACAGATCCCTCTAATCCAGATCATGCTCGTGTAGATTAGCAAACAGAATTGCTCTAAAGATTTTGCAATTTGATATTCATCGCAAGTCAATTTATATTGATGGATTATTCATTTTATTTCTGTATCACAAAATGAACTCTGAATATTAAATTTATCATAATCGCTGCTGCAGCTGCTGCTTATAAATATGTCTTAAAATACACAATAGAGTCACTTGGATTCAATAAATCTTTATTTCTACTCAGCATTTCCATCATTCTTCTGCAGAAATCCAAAAGACAGAATTTCTAGGGACACAGAGGCAGATAATTACCTGTGCAATGCAATAACCACACTAATGCTTGATATTTATGCACTCTTTTTCAAAGGATTTTATCTGAGCAGTGTCACACCATCCCTGATTTCATTCTCTAACAGAAGTGCCTGTGTTCCTCTGAGCTTTGCTCTGTGACATGGTGCTAAAGTTCACACCAAGTGTGTGCTTCAGAAATACGAGATCCTCATACCCTGGAGTTAAAGGTTAAGCTCTAGGCAGGAATGGTTCAGCCCTTAGTCATCAAAATACATATTTCACTGCGTGCATTTGCTCAAAAGACTCAAAACCCTTTTAGACCAAACCCTGGTGGTGAAAGTTAAGTTTTTCGTGGTACAATTTGCAAAAATAAAGAGCTTGTCCTGCCAAATTTACCTAGAAAATGGTGTAGCCTAAATCTAATATTAATACCTGCTGCTTAAAGGAGTGTGTTGTGCAGAAATTATGTTATTTTCAGTGGAGATAAATTGACCTCATGCCAAGCAGAGGAATAATTTTTGATTAGCTGATCAGAGGGAGTGAAATCCTCAGTTTAGTTTTTTTAAATGGCAGAAATTAGGGAGCAGCATCACTGGCTGCTCAGAAGAGGTGATGAACAGGAGCTGCAGAGCAGTAGCATCAAAGGTTGGAAGTTCAACCTCCTCTTAACTCTGCTCTAGCTCTTTCCCTTCAATATTTTCTTCTTTATATACGTTGTCAGTCAACACATACACAGAAAATGTAAACCAGCTCTAATATTTTGTACAATGATGCATGCAGCAAGCTACCAGCGAGCAGTAGTGCTGTATATACTGTCGACGTTCTTGGCTTGGTTTTTTTGGTGGGATTTCTTGAGCAGCTCAATTCTGAGGTGCTCCAGTGTGCATGTAGGGATGGCTGATGACCACTGTATCGGGCTTGCACTCTTTGTAAATCAAACAAGATTGTAAAAGGGGATAGTAGTGACTGTACCATTTTGGCTCTCCGGTGCCTTTCGTCTGTCTGTGTTTTGTGCTTTCAAAAGTTGCAATAAATAAACCTTCATGCTACATCTAGAAAGTCAATTGTTTTGTATTCCTCAGTAAATAAGGCCCTGAAGGGGGAAGGTTGTCACTAGTGTTGTTACGAGCGTGTAGCTCGTCTCAGATGAAGTCAAAATGGCCAAGGTTTAAATTTGCAAGGTGCTCAGTGTGTCTCCTGCCACTGATTTCCTCCAAGCACAGACGTCTCCGTGCCCGTTGACACCAGCTCGAGGCTGTTTCTGCTGTTAAACTGGTTCCTGGCAGTGCTCTGTACTGGACTGACAGCTCTTCTCCCAAGAAAATCCTGGGCACATTCAGGAAGATAGGACAGGACAGGGACCATTCCCAGGAGGCATCTAGGATGGTGTGGACTGGGCTAATCTGCCTGAGCTGACCCCAAGGGCAAAGAGCTTTCCCAGGCGCATTTAATGCTCTGAGTTCCTGAAATTACTGGGCAAAATTGAAATGTTTGAGTTCAGTTTTGCAAAGCTAGGTTTTAATGAGTCCATCCCTCGTTCTGCTGAGAATCTGATGGGAACACCAGCAGCAGGCTGCTGTGGAGGCTGGGTGGTATCCCACGGACCTCTACACGTCTCACTTTGAGCTAATCACTCTTTGGCCTTCCCTATAACCATGGGAGACAAAGAGGCACCTCTGGGGTGATTCATCCCCCCTTAAGATAAGTGTCTAAAGTAGGGCTGGTGAATCACCCTTGAGAGCTGCTACTCTTTCCAGCAACTGTAAAGAGTCAAAGGTGACCAGGTCTGCTTTAGACTTCTGCCAGTTTGTTGGCTATGTTCAGGCCAGACTCCCTCTAATAACCCTGGTCTCTCAAATGCCTTCAGTCTGTTTCCATAAATTAGATATAAAACGAGGATATGGGTAATTCAATAGAACTTCAAAGATATTCTGGCACTTGTGTGAAAAGTAACCTGGGTGAAAGGCCATCTGCTTTCTTCCTTGAAGGCCCCTCTTATTTTACTGTTAGGTTGTAGCAGGGCAACGTCCCAAGATTTCATTCCTGGTGTGGAGACCTCCCCTAGCATCATATAAATCTAGAGAGGCAGCTGTAACGTTTAGGTCCATATATGATAACCAGTAACATTAAACCTGCTGGATGAGATGTCAGTGCATGACTTAAACCTTGGCCTGAACAAGGGGTGGCAAGTTTAGCAGTGAAAAAGTAAATTTTACCCTGGGAACATGTGAGGAGGTTGAGGATTCTTTTCTCCCGTTGGTTTTGTGGCTTTCTCTGTACTGCGCCCTTGGCAACAGAGTTTTGGTGAAAGGAAATCACCCGAGAGCTTGGACTGTCGAGTGATTTATATCAAGTTGAGGTGGCAAAGGGCCAGATTTGTGTGAATGGGTGTGTATGTGGGGGAAACCCAAAGGCTGAGGTTAGATATATGAATTCTACAGATGCCTTCTCTCTGGACCTTTGTAGATGCATATAGGGGAGGTTTAGATTAGATACTAGGAAGAAGTTCTTTGCTGAAAGAATGGTCAGGCACTGGAACAGGCTGCCCAGGGAGGCGGTGGAGTCACCATCCCTGGAGGGGTTGAAAAAATGAGTGGATGTGGTGCTTTGGGACATGGTCTAGGGGTCAGGGAGATGTTGGACAAAGGTTGGACTTGATGATCCTGGAGGTCTTTTCCAACCTAGATGGTTCTATGATTCTACTAGAGAGAAGATTGCCCAAGGACAGAGCAGGGGATTTGGGAACAAAGCCCCATGGCTCCACTACACGCTCAGAGTGACCCCAGCCAAGACACTTCTCATTATCCCCTAATTTTCCAGTTGGCATGATCTGGGTTATACTGGGCCACCATATGCAAGGGGTGATTTAAAAACTTGTAAGTGGTCACAGTAGATGTAACCAGTGGGGCTCAAAATGCAGAAGCAAAGGCCCTGTTTGTTGAGAGGATGTCCCAATTGCTGCACTCCACTGTCAGGAGCAGCATGTGCAGTAGGTTGGTGGCTCTGTCTGAGGCTGTTTGGTCTGTGTCCTTCTTAGAGTGATTTGATATGTAATCATTGATTGTTTTGCTCTTTTGGGGAGATAGGTTCATTTGCCTTCGCTCCTTTCTAATGAAGGTCGAAAAGATATAACTAGAGCTGAGAAGGAAGAGGATAAAAGAGGAAAATCAGAAGAAGAGGCTCTTGTAACCAAGCGAGGGGAGCCGGTCAGGATCAAGATCTTTGAAGGAGGGTAAGTGTCTCCTTTTATTTCTCTTTTTGTGTCACAATTGTGTGGGAATTGCTGATAACATTGATGGCAAGTCAGTGAAGGTGTCACGTGGAGATGAGCAGAAGGCCAGATTTAGTTGGATTTCAGCTTACTTTCTACAGCCACTGTAAAAACCTGGCCCTTGAGTTCAGTGGATACTGAGTTAATTTTCCTTTTTTGAGTTGTCTTTAAGTTATCAAGCACCTCAATGTCTTTTCTGAATGGATGGTTGAGCAAATATGGCTGAAGAACACAAATGCATCTTGTAGCTGTCTTTGAGGTGTACTCCATATCTTCTAAATCTTTCCAGAGCCTTCTCCTGAAAATGATATTCTTAATGGTTGTTACCATTCTAAGGAGGATCTGAGGAAGTCTTTTATGAGGCCTGGGTTTTGGGTGGGGGAGAAAAGGAGGATTGTATTTATGTGATTTTAATCCCACCCAAGCAAAGTAGCTCAAACCAGAATGGATGCAAGGTCTAAATTTGATGCATATCTTAATTCTCCTCTCCAGGTAATTCAGAGTACTCTTCAGTAATTCAGCACTGGTCTAATACTACTATTTATCTTTTCAAAAAGAAAAAAAATCAGCTCCTAAGTAGTGTGTCTGTGGGATGCAATTAAAGATCATCCTTCCTGTGTGTTGAAGAGAGGGCCAAAGAGATGTAAGATATCCCAAGTAGGATTCATCAGTTCTGCTCTTGCCATTGGGTGGTCTTGTTTTTTTGTGTGTTAGAAAAAGGCTTTAATTAGTCAGTGGTTTTGGTTTTCTGCTGTTACCAGTTGAAGTTTGCTTTTATTTAAAAGTATTTCATTAGCAGATGATCAAACTGGCTAACTGGAAGAGTGGAATAGGGCTTTGGGAAAGGAAAGCTGCTTGTTTGTTCAGGAGCGCTCACCTCTCACCCAGGTGCAGGGTCTGTGTGTCCAGCTTGGGTTTAGATACATGTCAGTGGTGGGTGGTGAATGCAAAGAGCCACAGGAGTGACAACCTGTAATGGCCATGACCTGAAGTGATTTAGGTTGGGAGCCAGGGAGTGGCAAGAAAGCCACAGACTGAGAAATACGATGGGTTTAGTATGTTGCCATCGCCCTCCTATAGCAGATAGGACCCAGGGGACTTACTCAATGCTGGGTTTTATTGCCTTAAAGCCCATGAGAAGCCTCCACTCCCCTCGACTGGGTTGTCCCGGAGCTGCAGCCATTGCGGGGGGATTCTTGGACTCCTTCCTAGACGTGATTAAAGAGGCTGAGCATGAACGAAAATCACCCTGCCCCTGGCAGAGCAGCTCTGCGGGGGGCTTTTGGGGAGAGATGTGGTGGGACTTGGTGCTGGCTGCTCCCCACATGCTCTCCCCCTCCCAAGACCAGCCACATCTCCATGTCCCTGCACCCACTTGGGCTACTCTGTGTCCCCGAGCCTGGCACAACGGGTGTGGAGTCACATTTTGTAACCAGCAGTCACAAACTAAAGCAACTTCTCCAACATGATCAGTGGAAGCCAGCATCAGGGAAGGTGTTAGTCACCCTGGACGTGTGCTGTGCTTTATTTTAGAGTTCCTGGAGCCCTTACTCAAGGCAGGTGTCCTTCTGGATGTAAGACAGACTAGAGCAGCTCTTAATGCTGAGCACGGGCACTGATGTCACACAGCAGGTCGCAGAAATGAGTTTTTTTCTCTCAATTCCATGGCATACTCACTGTTCTCCCGAGGTGCTCGGTGCATAGCTGGTGGTCCATGCCTTGTTCCCTCCAGGTTTCTGGTGTCAAATTGTTCAGCCTCAGCAGCTTGTGCCTGCGAGGGTGTTTTCTTGCAGTGAAGGATGTAGATGAATCCACAGGGTGCTTTGTGATCAGTCCCCTTTCCTGGCCAGCTCTTGAAAATGCTTTACAAAAAGTGCATCCATTCTCAAGACATTATTTCACCCTCTTTTTTTTCTCTCTTTCTTTCCATAAAAATTTCCTCCTTGTCTCATTTTTCCCCTCATTTATTGGTTTCACATGACCTGCTGCTGGCTAGACCCATCCTTCCAGTGGGATGCAGTTGGTTTCAAACCTTTTGGAGCCATCCCATGCTTTGTTGCTTCAAAGAAGGAGGGAGATTATAAAGAAATTCAAGTGTTCCCACAAAAGGTGAACTTGCTGCTGCTCTTTTAGCTCCTTCTTCCTCTCAGTTTTTATTTCTTTAGAGCTCTTGCCTTTCTCACTGCCATTTTCAACACTTGCTTTTCTCTCAGTACAGTCTTCTGGCTTCCCCAATCCTATAGCTGCCTTTCCCTCATAGCTTCATTGCTTATGGCCCTGCCAGGACCAGCTCTGCTGCTGTCCAGCCTGCTGGCTAGAATCATCTTTCTTGGCTTTCAGAGAAGACCAGAAAGCCAGGTTTCATACTTTCATCATACCCACTGCCCATTTTCAAGGAATGAACCGTTGAACCCACCTCAAGCTCATGGTGTGCAGGGCAACTTGGCTTCCCTTGCAAAGTCTCTCTTGTTTGAAGATGTCTCCTCTCTAGCTATGGAAGTGGATGGTTGCTCTGCCTGTATTTACTGCTGGGAAGTGTTTTGGAAACAGCACCTTGCAGATTCCTTAAACCTCAAGGTACATTCATTCATAGCTGGGTTTGGGATCAAGGCTCAGCAATGCCAGGCATGTCGTGTGCTCGGGCTCGGTTTCTTCCCTCATCACTCTGTCCATGAAGGGTGTCAGTTGGCCCCTGTGGTGCCATCTCAAGATGTGGAGTAGTGGCCACTGGGGCTGTCAGGAGGTCTTGGGTGGTGGAGGTGTTCAACTGCTGTTGAGTTACCCAGCCATGGCAGCCTCCCTTGGCCTCCTGTGTGGAAGAGGACCTGAAGTCCCTTTGTGTTGTGTCTCTGGATTTTTGGGGACCTCAGGAGGCATGTGAATGGTTCTACCTTGATTTTGCCACAGTGAACTGTAGATGGGATTCATAGAGTTTTATGTTGGGCTCCTGTCTAAAGAACAAATTCCTCTTAGAGAGCAAGTCTTAAGTTCATATGTAATATGATAGGTAATTTCAGCAGTGGCTTTTTTGAAGTTTTGTAAGAATGGATATAGTTCCGTTGCATCCAGTGGTCACCCCCAGCCCATGAGCACACGCCATGCACTTGACTGCAAAGGAGGTGGGAGTCATCTAACATCCTACTCAGGCTGGATGCTGCATGGTCTCATTAGGTTGTATTTAGGAGAACCATGCCATTAAACAGCCAGGTCAATGTTTGTACTCCTGAAGAAGCTAATAAAAATATCCATTGGACTTGTCCTGAGGGATACTGTGGTGGTTTTGAGCAGGGAAAATGATCTTGAAGGTCGAACTGGCCAGCACGGCTTCAGGAGAAGCACCGTGATTCCTTGGTGACTGTGTCACCTTCATCAATCCACTCTGGTATTTTGGAGGCACCAGGCCCATTCTGAAATCTTACATCATGAAACTGTAGATTGGTATCGACCTGATTTGAGAGTGAGGTCTGGGATGGTATCGTGGTCTTGTGAGGGAAATATTGCCTGTTTACTGTGCATTAGCATTGCCATGGTGAAATCTGATAGTGGAGGGTAGTTACTGTCAATATATGTTCTTCTGTTTCATAGCCAAACTCTCTGGGCTTTTATGGGGCCCATCAGTTGGCTTATTACACGAGCTGATTGCAACTAGTAGGGGAAGCAATACGAAGATATAGAAGGCTGAAGACCACTAACCTTAACTGACATTCCCAAACCAGTGTCATGTGAAATGAGAACTATGTCTCTTTGGAAAACTGTTCCATTTTTCCCCCTTTTTAGGGAAAAAAAACCTTACAGCTGCAACCTTATCGTTGCAGAACTGAGCATCCTTGCATTCACACCTTACAAAATACCTCCCCTTCACACCATCCCATGTGTACAAAAGAAGAACCCACGGTGATGTAATGTAGGGTATCTTTTAACTGTGAGAGAGATGCTCGTAGAGCTGTTGTGACCCAGGCTGCTCTAGTCATCAGTTATGAATTCAAGTACTTCACTGTATCCTCACCACTAAGTAACAGGGAGTTGTGGGCTCGCCAGCCATGGGATCTTCTGAACTGGGGTCCTGAACCTCCACTTTAGATCACTGCTCCTTTGAGCCTGGGCAAAGCCCCTTCTGCCAGTACAGTAGAGATAACTGGGGGTTGTGTGAGGTTGGACATCACAGAGCCCCAGGGCTGGAGGGGTAGAGGCTGCTGCTTGGTCCTGCCTTTTGTCTCCATGCTGTGGGAATGCTCATGGGATTCTGGGCAGGCAGAAAGATGATGGAGCCTCACTTGGCCTGTCTAGAGAGAGGCTTTCCCCTGGGTTGAAGGAAAATGGAGGAGCCTTGGGAGTGTTTTATCAGACTCAAACATGACTGCTAATTAGTGGATGCATAAGAATAAAATCCCACAACCTTTGGAGGTCCCATTAACTGTAGGCAAACCTCCCTTCCCCCAGCTCCCTTCCCAGTTCTGGCCGTTGTGGACTCACTGGGATCTGTGGTTGACTTCTCCGAGGTGATCTCACTCCATGTCTATGACCGGCCACAGAAACTGCAGCTCCCCCCCTCCTGCTGACACACACCTACTGGAAAACCCCTGGCACAGCAACGTGGGAGCTTTATACCCCAGAGAAAGCCTCTCTGCTCCACAGGCAGTTTCTCAGTGGTAACCCCAAACCCCTGCGCCGGACCTGGAGCCTTCAGGGGATTTCCTTCAATGCTTAGATGAGTTCTAAGAATTCACCATGTTTATTTTGAAAGGAGCCACTTATCCCAAAGACACCAACTTGAGCACACACGTTAGCAGCAAAGGGGGGATCTGAGCAGGCTCAGATGTGGTGGCACATCCAGCTGCCATGTACCTTCCTCCAGCATCCAATGCACCTTCATTTACCTGCAGACCTGCTGGGATCCTGCTGGGAACTCACCTCCCAGGGCTGGAGTGTTTTACTACATATAAGCAAAGAATTCCTGCAATTTGCATTTTTAAGTGAAAGGGGTTTTCCTGAGTCCGTGTCTGCTTTGCACAGAAGGGAGAAATTGGTGTTAAAATTTTTCCATCAGGGCTCAGTGATGCCAGACTGGCCCCTTGGTGTTAACTGGAGCATCTCCTTGGGTTTGGTTGCTGGATTTTCCCTGTCTTGAGAAGTGCTGAGCAGACACCACTGTGCTCTGTGTGGGCAGCCCTGTGGCTGCACAATCCTTCTGGAAATCTGGTCCTACATGTGTCGAGCTGCTCTCTGAAGCATGATGTCAAAGCCTCAAGCATCAGCTTGTGCACAGGTGTTTATCCTGCTTCTGTAAAGGGCCTTTAAAAACCCAAAATGTTCCTTATATATGGAATTATTTTTGTTCCTTTATAGAATCATAACATTCGAGTTGGAAGGGACCTTCCAAGGTCATCTAGTCCATCCCCCCTACAAGAAGCAGGGACATCTCTACCTAGGTCAGGTTGCTCAGAGCCCCATCAAGCCTGACCTTGGATGTCTCCAGGGATGAGGCCTCCACCACCTCTCTGGTGTGTCGCATCACATGAAGTAGAGCTTTCATACTGCTGGCTTTGAGGCTACCAGGGACAGTCCTGTTGCCTTGGCAGATCTGAAAACAGTTCACCAACTTGTGTTGGGGATGCTGGGAACAGGGCAGAGCACACCCTGATTTCGTTAATGCTCGTATGAAGAAAGACTCATTGTGGCAGATGCTGGCAGCTCTCCAAGAATCCCCACCAAAGTGGCCAGTGTCCATCTCCCTCTGAGATGTTGGCTTTCTGGTGGTCCATCCCCAGTGGGTTTGGGTAGAGCCTGAAGGGTCATGATGTTCATGCTCACCAGGATCTGCACTGGGTGTACTGAGGCTGTGCCCAGGCACCATTCTCCATATGGGGGGAAGGACAAGCCTCATTTCTCATGCCCTTTAAAAGAACATAAGGTCCCTTTTGAGCACCATACGTTTACACTCTTTTTTTTTCCTAGCACAAGCAAAGCACATTTTCTGCTTAAGAAGCTCACAATCCGAAGGAGACAACACACAGGGTGGCAGTTTAAGGAAAGATGGATTTGTGAATTCACTGCTGCTGACAAGATGAAAGGAGAAATTGTTTGAGGAGACAGGTTTGCAGGCAGTGAGAAAGGCTGCTGGAAAGGTACCTTCAGGAATGGCAGCAGAGAAAAATAGCAACTAGAGGAAAAATATTTTGAAAATGAAAGGAATCTGTGCTTTTTGCTTTGAAAATCATTACATTCTTATACTAAAATGTACTTAGAAGCTGATATGAAGAAAAGATTCAATTCGGCTTGAAGCAAATGCTTTTTTTCTCCCCATAATGTGTCTTCATGAAAATTTGGATTTTTTTTCTCTTTAATTTTGGGTTTCATTGGAAAAAAAAAAAATTCCCTTGGTAACTCAAGGAGTAGCCAAACTGAGAAATCAATTCTTTTCAGTGTTCTGTTCAGGAAATCTTTCCTTGGATCAGGAGCAGCAAGGTAGAGAGCGGGAAACAGCTCCTGGGAGAGGAGGAACGTGAGAAGATTGCAGGTGGAGCCAGTGCAGGGAGCAGCAAAGCAAAGGTTTAAAGTGCTTGTGGACACCTCAGCCTGTCTGCTGGAGAAGTGTTAGATAAGAGCTGGTGTGTCTGGGAGAGCTGGCAGATTTTCTTTCGGAGGGGGAGTGTGGGACGGCTCCGTGACGGTGCCAGCTCCCGGACCTGCCACTCAGCAGATGGTGCTGCCTGCCAGGAGCTCTTGTATAAATAACCTTGTATAATACAGAAGTAACCTCAGGTTATTAACTTTAAAACAGGTTATTAATTTGTGTTGGGAGCAGCTTCGGATTGTGTAACTGCTTCTGAAGCTTCAGGCAAGATCTCAAGTGTTGGCTGGTTGGGGCAGAGCTCAGGGCTGGAAGCACTTTGTATTTTCCTTGCTTTTATGACAGTACATGCAACTTGTGAGTTGATACCTTCCCTGAACACTTCTCAAGTGTCTGTGAAATAAGAATCAGCATCGTTCACATTCAGTCTACTCTTGTAGAAGAGAAGGCTCTGGGGAGACCTTATTGTGGCTGGCAAGGGGACCTACAAGAAATCTGGGGAGGGAATTTTTATGAAGGCTTGTAGCAATAGGACAAGGGGTAATGGCTTCAAACTGGAAGAGGGGAGATTTAGATTGGAAATTAGAAGGAAATTCTTATCTCTGAGGGTGGTGAGACACTGGCCCAGGTTGTCCAGGGGGGTTGTGGATGCTCCATCCCTGGAGATGTTCAAGGCCAGGTTAGATGTGGCCTTGAGCAACCTGGTCTAGTGGGAGGTGTCCCTGCTATGACAGGGGAGGTTGGAACTAGATGATCTTTGAGGTCCCTTCCAACCC
This sequence comes from Brachypteracias leptosomus, assembly GCA_013401335.1. Classification (NCBI taxonomy): domain Eukaryota; kingdom Metazoa; phylum Chordata; class Aves; order Coraciiformes; family Brachypteraciidae; genus Brachypteracias; species Brachypteracias leptosomus. Next base: position 600,635 of record VYZX01026068.1, read on the forward strand.
AAACCATTCTATAATTCGTTCTACCTCCTTTAGTTTCCCCATGTGGATATGGGTACCAAAAACCCCTGTTAAATCCTGCATCTGATGATCTGATGATTCTAGAGGTCTTTTCCAACCTAAATGATTCTATGATCTGTTTCGATCAACTAAGTGTGGACCCCATCTCAGTCATCATCTTAGCCCTGCTACAGCTGGATGAAAAAGTATTTGCAACTCATGGACCCCTGTGCTCTTCACACTTTGAGTAGTGTGATGTCCGGCCATCCCTGTGCCACCTCTATCTTGGCTCTGAAATGCAGGATGTCCCCATAGCTCGGAGCTTTCCTTCACTACCAGCTGTGTTTGTGCTGAGCAGTTCCTGAACATGCTGTTCCCTGGCCTCCTGAACATATCCTGGAGACAGCGAGTGGTGGTGGTTAGAGCAGAGCAGTGACACTTGGGGATGGTGGACTCATGACTCACTGTGAGGCTCTTGGATAAGCCACTCTCCTCTCTACACCTCAGTTTCCTTGTTTGTGAGAGCGGACAAAACTCACCTACTGCTAAGCTTGATTATATTATCATACCCCCCAAGGCAGGAGGTTTGGAACTAGATGATCCTTAAGGTCCCTTCCGACTCAAACCACTCTATGATTCTATGATGCCTTTGACGTGTCCTAATATCCCTCAGTGGGAATTGTGAATGTTCCCTGCCCTGAACATCTCATCACTTTGCTTGACAAATTGGGTTCATTCTGCAGCTTATTCCAGTTTTCCTGGGAAATGTGACAAACACGGAAGGATTTAGTCTAGGTTGTTGTCTGGCTTTCCTTATTATTCTTCCTAAGTTATTTTTGCCTGTACATCCAGCCCACTTTCCTGACACGTCCTGCTGGCAGGCGCTTGTAGTGCAGCTTGATGCTGATTTCCCACAGCCAATTATGAAAAAAATGTTATCTCCAGCTTCCTGCCTGACCTTGTGTGGGATGCTCAACCTTCTGCAGGGATTTCCTTCCTCCTAAGTAAAGATTCCTGTAAGCAGCCAGCCCATGGGCTTCCCCAGGGTGACATGGTTAGAGTGGGGCAAAGGCTGAGTGTGCTCCTTGGGTGGAGGAGCATGGTGCTCCTCCTGAGCCCAGCATTCCCAGCAGGATTTCCCCAGCACCCACCATGACTTTTATCTTCTCTATGTTATGTAAAGATAAGTGTTCCCACTTGCTCTCAGTTCAAATAATGAAAAATGCAGACATAATAAACGGTATCAAGCTAGAAGATGTCTTTGATGCCCTGCCTGGAGTATCTGGTTGGGGCAAACCTGCCCTGCTCGCATTGTGCTGGAGCTTATTTGGGGAATTAAGAGTGCTCCAGCTGCCAGGCTTGTCAGTCTCCCATTGTACCACGAAGTGATTTAAAAATCTACTAATAATTGCATTTGTTCTAGCAATTAATTAGCTTGTAACACCTTGTTGATCCAAGGATCTGTCCAGGTAGATAGAGAGAAGCAGCCTCTGTTCTGCAGGCTCTGAGACCAACAGAAAAGTGGGGGTAGGAAAGAGCATGGAAAGGACATTGAGCTTCTGGAGTGGATACAGAGAAGGGCAACGAAGCTGGCGAGAGGTCTGGAGAACATGTCTTATGAGGAGCAGCTGAAGGACCTGGGATTGTTGAGCTTGGAGAAGAGGAGGCTGAGAGGAGACCTCATTGATGTTTATAACTCCCTAAAAGGAGGTTGTGGTGAGGCTGGTGTTGTTCTCTTCTCCCAAGTAACTAATGATAGGACAAGAGGTGATGGCCTCAAGTTGCACCAGGGGAGGTTTAGATTGGACATTAGGAAGAAGTTCTTTACTGCAAGAGTGGTCAGGCACTGGCCCAGGCTGCCCAGGGAGGTGGTGGAGTCACCATCCCTGGAGGGGTTCAACAAACAAGTGGATGTGGTGCTTCGAGACATGGTCTAGGGGTCAGGGAGATGTTGGGGTGAATGTTGAACTTGATGATCCTAGAGGTCTTTTCTGACTTAAATGATTGTATGATCCCTGCCTCTCCCTGTCTCAGTCAGCTCTTTTCAAAAACGGGGGCAAAGTCCAGGATGTCTGTAGTGGGTGTTTTGTTTTTAGACCTCTAACATGCTTGAGGCTGGTTAGACCATTCCACAAGTCTGCAGTGTTGTCTCTCTCCTGAACCTGTGTGCAACTTCATCTCATTTCTGGGACTGGGGTTTGCTCACGAAGCCCTGTGTGCAGTACTCTGAAACCTTTCTCTGTAGTGTGGGCACAAAGTGTCTGGGGTCTGAGAGGGGGAGAAGATAAACACGGGGAAGATCACAGAATCACAGAGTGATAGGGGTTGGAAGAGACCTCTGGAGATCATCTAGTCCACCCCCCCTGCTAGAGCAGGATCCTAGAGTAGATCACACAGGAACACGTCCAGACGGGTTTTGAATGTCTCCAGAGATGGAGACTCCACAACCTCTCTGGGCAGCCGGGGCCAGGCTCTGGTACCCTCACAGCAAAGAAGTGTTGCTTTACATTTAAGTTGAACTAAGATTCAGTTCTAAGATGACCAAGACATCCTGAGTGGGGAAAATCTGAGGCTGTAACCCATGTGCTGGCACGTGTTTGATATCAGAGTTACAAACCAAAATGGACAAACAGCATTCGGGCCAGAACGTGCCAGTGGGTGTCAGAAATCCAGGACTGTTGGCAGAGCAGAGCTGGGTGTGAGCAGTGGGAGACAATGTGACATCTAAGAGCAGATGAAGGGACACACAGAGCATTTCACAGTGCCTTGATCAGAGACAAGGGGAAGTCAGTGGAAAGGAAGAGTGTGATTTGATCAGACAGTTTTGGCAGCTGAACCGGGATGGAGAGAGGGAGATGTTGGTTAGAAGGTCAGAGATTGCAATTATCCAAGCAGGAGATGGTCAGGGTAGAAGATCTGAGCTCTCACAACAGAGAGGGAGGGTGTGGGATGGAGAGAAAAATGGTACAAATGCTCCAGCAAAGAAGTAGAGAGAGGATGAGGGTCAGAGATGATCTCAGGAGAGGGAAAATGACACACTCATAGGATGGGTCCATGCAGGTGCCAAGTTCATGATGCTCATGTGGGTGCATTTCCAAGGCTGTTCATGCCCTCAGTTTTGTAAGATCAAGCTTTTTAATTTTTTTTTTCAGTTTAATAAAGGCAAGCTGGACACTTTCCTTTGCCAGGGGTTTGAAAACAATAATGTAAAAGAATCTGTGAAGTCCTGAAGTACTTCTATGATCACCTGGGCTGTCCTTCTGCATCTTGGGTTCCCAGGCATGACACAATGTCTTATTCTGGGCCAAATGTCTGGAATATTCAGCTCTCCCTCTTAGCAGACTCTTTATGGGCTTATGGCAAACAGCAAGATTAGAAGGTTTACACTTTATTGATTCAGTGACACAACCTCTACAATTAATTTGGTGGAAAAGTTGAGAAGGAAACATTTTTACCAGGTTTGCTTAGGATTAGCCAGTTCTTAACATCTGCATATCTAGGCAGACTGTCCTATACAGAGATGTAATTTATAGAAGCCCTTTAATAGATTCCAAGTGCTGCTCAATCAATTAGAAACCTGATGTTCAAACAGACAGACCCAGACCCGACTGCCTCGTACTCCATCCATATTCCACTAGGTAAAGGGCAGGAAGGGGACTTTGAGAACATCATTCTAAACTGGCTTTTTGAGACTTCCTTTTCTGTCCCTTCCTAATGATGAAAACATGACTTCTGAGGAGACAGGTCTCTTCTCAAGGCAAATGTTTGATTCCTGTTTGGTGCTTTTTTGTGGGTTTTTTTTTAAAATCTTAATGTAGCAGTTGATTTTCAATTCTTTTTAGTATCAACTACCAGAGATTCCTGGTGATGACAGATGGGATGTGAAATTCTTGGGGACATTCTGCATGATGGAAATGACAAAGTGTGCCTAAATCATATCTTCAACAAACAACATGCATTTGGGAGATGAATCCTACAAAATCCATTCACTGACTAGGTGTCTCACCAGAGAGGGACCGTGTCCCTGGGGCTGGGAATTGAGCTCTCCCCACTCCCAGCTTGGATTCCAAATTTTACTTTTGGAAAAGTTTTACTTCTTTTTGCATAATTTGGAAGTGAGTAAACAGGTCACTGGTGGTAAGAACACTTGAGAACTGAGCAAAGCCTGTTACATCCTTAAGTAGTGGGATGGTGAGAGCCAGACTCGACATTTAAGAAAGATTTTCCGATTCTCCCCAGTTTGTTGCTGGAAGGAGAGCAGCTTAGCTGGTGTGCTTTGTCCTGATATAGCCCGTGATGTAACTGGATCTTTGATGGTTATGAATATCATCGTTCATCTGCACAGCTGAGGGAGGTGCAGTGCTGTGGAAGGAAGGTGAGATCATTCCTCCTCGTGGGACGCTGCTGGGCTTGCTCGAGGAGGGAGAGGTTTGAGAGGCTGTGGGACGTGGCAGGAGCAGATGGAAAGAAGACCAGTGGGACCAGAGGGAATGGGCAGAGCCTGCTGCTGCTCAGAAGAGCCAGCGAGTTGCTGGAGGCAGGGATCCAGCTGTAAGGACATGGTGGGCAGGGCTGCATATAAATGTTAAAAAAAAAATATTCCATCTTCCCAAGCTGCTTGTCACTATTTAAAAGTTGGGCTTCCAGCTTTTTTATAATAAAGCCTGTTTACCTACTTTTTAGTTTAGTCTTTTTCTGAGGAGCTCATTAGGGACGTGGTGCAGGCAGATGCATCTTAAACCTGTAGCCAATCTGAGTCCCATGATCTCTGGATCATGAAGTGCTAGAAGGCAACTGCCAGCCCAGCTCAGTTTCTCCAGGATGGAGGAGTGAGGAGAAGCTGTGATTACTCACTGGAAGTGTTTAAAGCCATTTCTCTGACTTGAGGACCTGCTGCTGCTCGAGCACTTGCACAAAATCCACTGAATGAAGAGAGAGGGTGGGATGTGTTGTCCCTCTTTAGAACCATGTGAGGAATTCATAGAACATGTCCAGAGAAGGGCAACGAAGCTGGGAAGGGTCTAGAGCAGGAGTGTGGTGAGGAGCAGCTGAGGGAGCTGGGGGGGTTGAGCCTGGAGCAAAGGAGGCTCAGGGGAGACCTTCTGGCTCTGCACAACTCCCTGTAAGGAGGTTGGTGACAGGTGGAGCTTCCAAGAAATAAGTGATAGGATAGGAGGGAACAGTCTCAAGTGCCAGAGGAGGTTTAGGCTGGACATGAGGAGCAATTTCTTGCTGTGCAGGGTTGTTGTGGCTGTGCCAGGCTGGGCAGGACAGTGGTGGAGTCCCCATCCCTGGAGGGGTTTCCAAGGTGTGGAGATGTGGTGCTGAGGGCCAGGGGTTAGTGGTGCCCTGGCAGGGATGGGGGAATGGTTGGACTTGGCTGATCTTAAAGGTTTCTTCCAGGCAAAATGATTCTATGATTCTATGAGATGTGCTGAAAAATAGTGAATCCAGCCTGATAGTAACTGCATTCTTTGTGTGTAGAACCTCAGACAAAAGGCAATGTGACCTACTAAGATATTTTTGCTGCTCTGTTTTACTGCTTGTGCTGGTGTAGAGATAAGAATGAAGAATTACAAGATTTTAAAATACTGTAAGTGGGGGAGAATACAGGCAATTTCTTGGCTAACTCTCCTGAAGATGTTCACCTGGTCTCTGCATGGTCGTTTGGTGTCTTGGAAGTTCATGTGTTCCTGAGTGCTTGGGTGCTTTTGTCTCTAAACTTTATTCAAGACTTGGTATGTCAAACATAGAGGAATAATCAGATGCATGTAGCCAAGTTTTTATAAACCTTTCTGTTTGTTGGGTGCTTTGGCTTCTTGGAGACCCCAGGCATGATTGAGCTGGTGTGTGTAACTCTTGGTTGGGTTTGCAGCACAGTAGCGGTGCTTTCAAAGGGCAAATATTTCTTGCAGCTGTTTCAGATCAGCAGTTAAAGCAGCGGTTTTGAATGTTTGCAAATTTCTTGCCATTCTTATTTAAACAAACCATTTGATGGCAGAATTATGTGGTTTTCAAGGTTGCGAGAGGCTGAGCACTTATGCTGCTCTTCTGGGATTCAACCGTATGGATTTCAGACCCCTTACAAACCCAACGAGCCCTTCCAAGCGTGGGGTTATCTGCAGAGCGTTGGTCTGAAGTGTGCCAGTGCCTGCAAGCTGGTTTTGATAAAATAAGAGCCTTTCCCAAATGTGAGCTGAGCAAAGGACCTTCATTACTAAAAATAACAGCCCTCTGCTTGGCAGGAGAGCTGCCATGGGGTGAGGGACCTGGAGGCTGCCAGGTAATTGGAGCTGGTCACTGGGGAGGTCCCTGCACTGGGTGTCCTGGGGGTTTGGTGCTGCTGGAGAAATGCAGTAGATCAAAGAGAGCTGTGGGGAGTTGAGGCTAAAGATTGATCAGTTTTTCACAAGAAATCAAGTCTGAGTAATGTTTGGCGTTGTACTCAGGCCATATACAATGTAAGGGGGGAAGTTGTTTTTTGTATGGCTCTGTTATTGCCTTGGTTTGTGGATATTGTCCTTTTTTGTCCCAAAATGGTGTAATGTTGAGAAGAGCAGTGAGATCTCCCATGCACTTGGGAATGCTGGGTCACAGTACAAGTAGAGGATAATTACTCTATTTACCCAGGTTGTAGACAGCTTTCAGTTTTAGAGCTGAAACATGCTAGTTCTGCTGCAAAGTACCATTAATAACGATAATTTATTATTAATTCAGCTCTTCACACATTGAATCTTGAGTTAAATGTGTTGAACTGGAAGCTGAGCTCATCACTCAAAGAAAGGCTTCATCTTCCGAGGTGCTGAGTAATGGGCAGAGCTCATTGTGGTCATTAAAAACTGTGGGGATTTGTGCTGGGGCAAATTGAACCTTTTTGTGGATGTCACCATTTAACAAGCTCACTCACAGCATCCAAGAAAGAAAACCATGGCCCTGCTGCCTGGTGGCACCGTTAACACTAATGGTAAATGAAGAAGGCGATAACATGTTGTGAAGGGTACTCTGAAGCCCCTTGCTCCTTCAGAAGAGGACTTCATGGTCCTCTTTTTCCTGCACAGCCCAGAAATGCTGGAGAGCAGAGGACAGGAACAGCAGCCGGTTATTTTTGCCCAGATGGTCCCTTCCTGCCTTCTCTTATGAAGCGTGAGTCGTGTCGCCAGAACCGCTGAAGCCTCCAGCAGCCGAGGTCACATCTGGAGCAGCGGGTTCGTGAACTGTGCCTAGGATCAGATGGCTTCAAGTTCCTCTGCAGATGGCCCCGTCAAGGGAACTCCCAGCTGGATGGTGATCCCACGAGTGCTGGTGGTTGTTGGCAGCCTCCTCCTGCTGGATGTTTATCTAAGATGAGTGGTTTTGAGGAGGAGTCGCCTCAGATTCTTGCAGGATTTAGTGTCACCACGTCTTCCAGCAGTCTTGGCTGGAAGCAAGCCCACGTGTCCCGTAAGAAGACGTGTACTTGAGAGACCCCCAGAAGCCTGTGAGTCCCTCCCTGGCTTGGGAAAAGTGCCACAATCCACAATCACAGGACAAGCAAGGATGGCTGGTTTTGTAACTTTCTGGAGCTAAAAATGAATATATTTTGGTCTCAGCAAAACTGAGCATGATAATGGTAGAGATTGGAAGAGACCTCTGGAGATCCAACCCCCCTGCTAAAGCGGGGTCACCCAGAGCAGGGTGCCCAGACTCCCCTGCACACATACAAAATACAGAGAGTTCTGGGCAAGAACTTCTGTGATGTTTCAATCTTTTTCTTCTAAAGGGAAATACCCTGAAGTGTTACTGCAGAAGGTTTCCTGAAATACGTGGAGAATGGTCTTTACTCCCCTGGGTTTAACATGCTCTGAGCAGGTTTGGTCTTGTCTGCAAGCCAGGTGCTGTTGAGCTTGTCAAGATCCACTTCCAGGTGGCAGCTCACCTCAAAGGAGGGACCAGAAATCTCTACCCCATTCCTTTGAGGTCACTCTGGCTCCCAGCACACCCGCCTTTCTGCTGGGTAGGCAACAGCTTCTCCAGTGACAGGAGAAGGCTGTGGGCTGCCTGTCTTTGTCACATAACTGGTCTCTCTGTGGAAAGGCAGCACAAAGGGTAATGCAGCCTGACTTCTTTTTTCTCTGATGGACATTTTCAAAAGCAGCAGCTGTAAATAGGATGATGCCACCAGAGTATTTTTGCCTATGGAGTATTCCTGTCTGCATGGCTAATTCAGCCTGGGTAGGCAGCTTGGAGATGACTGAGGAGAACTTTGCCCTAAGCATCAGCTCAAGTTCAGCCTGGAAAAAATGTGCTGTGCTGCAAGTTCTCCATCCTCGGCACCTTTGCATGGTTGCCCTCACCACCACCACCTTCCCATTGTTATCTGGGGGAGCTCTCTCTGTGCAGGGCTTGTCTTGGTACACTCAGGCCGTGTTTGAGCTTTACCAACCACCTACAGCTCTTGAATACAAACCTTCCCTGTCATATTCCATGTTCAGGTCCAGAGAATGGTAATGAAGCTGGTGAAGGGCCTAGAGAGCAAGTCTTATGAGGAGTGGCTGAGAGACCTGAGGCTGTTCAGTCTGAAGAAAATTAGGCTCAGGAGAGACTTTATTGCTCTCTACAATTACCTGAAAGGAGGCTGTAGAGAGAGGGGTGCTGGTTTCATCTCACAAGTAACAAGACAAGAGGAAATGGCCTCAAGTAGCACCAGGGGAGGTTTAAGTTGGACAAAAATGTCCCAAAAATGTCATCTCCTGCCTCTCAATGGTGACAATGCTCTCCACTCCCCATGCATTACATTTTCGAACTTTTCCTACCTGCTGGAAAGAGCTCTCTGAAAACATCTGCTGACCTTTTTCCTCCTTCACCTCACCCCTGCTCTGAGATGTCTACAGAAATGTTGGCAACGTTTAGGCTGCTGTGCCAGGACATCCCAGCACGTCACACTGTCCAGTGCTGTCCCCCACTATCCACCAGTGTCCATCTGCTGCGTCTTCATACATCCTTGGGGCAGGAACTCTATAGAATCATAGAATTGTCAGGGTTGGAAGGGACCTTAAAGATCATTTAGTCCCAGCCCCCCTGCCATGGGCAGGGACACCTCCCACTACAGCAGGTTGCTCACAGCCCCAGCCAGCCTGGCCTTCCAAATGTCCAGGGATGGGGCTTCCAGCACCTCTCTGGGCAACCTGTGCCAGTGTCTCCCCACCCTTCTGGGGAAGAACTTCTTCCTAACATCTCATCTGAATCTCCCCACCTCTAGTTTTGATCCATTCCCCCCACTCCTACCACTACCCAACATCCTAAAAAGTCCCTCCCCAGCTTTCTTGTAGGCTATAGGGTACAAAACATTTTTTAATTGTGTGCAGTGCCTGCATGGTGGGCTTGTAGGCACTATATTAAGACAAAATAGAGTTCCTATGTTGGAAAATTCTCCACTTTTATATGTACAAAGCACTGGACCTGCAGCAAAGTCACAGTGTGCAGAAGTGGGGCTGAAGAGGGCTCATTCTGACCCGTGATGGGAAGCCAACAAGAGCAGCTTGTTGGACACGTTCCATAGGAGCTCAGCTGCAATTACCAGCTTCTTTCTCATAGATCTCCCAGAAAACAGCCGATCTGTGGCAGCTTTGGGCTGACTGGAGCTGGAGACTCAAAGTGAAAGCCCTTCCATGTCATCAGCAGACCTCGCAGCTCCCAGGGGACTCTTTTTTTTATATAGATTTTTCATCCTGTTTAAACAGTCTCCCCCTCCCCCAGAGCTTGTGATCTTCCGCCATTTGCACACACAGCCATGGGCACGTCTTCCCTCACTCTCTGTTATCTCTGAGAGATTTCCATGGGAAACTTTCCAAGGAGGGATTATTTCACAGTCCCTTTCAACCCACAGGGGAGGTGGCCAGAGACCCGCAGTGTTTTCCATCAGTGTCTTGGGAGCTGGTCTCCTCCTCCCACCATCTCCACATTCTTTGGAGAGGAGTCCATGCTGCCGGTGTGTCTCGGTGCTGGTGACCAGGGTCTTCCTTCCTCATTTCCCAGCTGCTTTGCTGCTCGTGTCTCTGATCTCACCCACGAGTGTGGCATAACTCCTGGGAACAGAGGGACCAGCGTGATCCCGTGGCCCTTGCAGGAATGTGTCCTTGGAAAGTGGGACCTGCGGTGAGACCTGCACCAGCCCTCGGTGCTGAGCGATGGTCCCGTGAGAACCTCCCTGCTGCTGGGGCTTGTGAAAACATGTCACAGATCTGTTATCTGAAGCTGTAAAGCTCTATCTGTAGAGACGAAGCCATTTCTGAAATGAGCAGGGTCTGAGACTGTATCCAGGGCTGAAGAATATTTAGGGACTTCTAAAAGAAATGGCTTGGAACGTGCACAAATACTCCTTAAGCTGCAGGAGAGTGTGCTCTTGGCATAATTGTGGTTTTATTATTATTATAATCATTATACACTGAGGCTTCTGCACAGCAATTATCTAATGCACCAGCTAAAAGCAGATGCCTAAGAGAGAGATTTTTATTTTTTTCTTTTCTTTTTTTGAGTTGCAGAAGAACGACTGGGAAAATAGCATTATGGGTTTTCCAGATTTTTTCCTCAATAATTGTGGTATCTAATGTGCTTCGGTTCCAAGTTAAAAGATGAGGGGTTTGAACTGTAGGTCCTGCAAGCACAACTTTGGCTTTGCTCGCCTCCTCACACATCATCATGGGTAATGGAGGCTCTACCCCTGGTTACCCTTGTGCTGCCCTGTTTCCTTCAAGTGCTTTCTGTGTGTGTTTGGAGCTGCCTGAACCATTGCGTTGATTATGTGCAAGAGAGAACAGGATCCAGCTCCCTCTCTCTGGGCTGTCTTGGGTTTTGAAGCAATAGCAGAAGACTTTCAAACTTTTTTTTGGTTGCTGAAGTCAGAAATGCTGAGTCTGAAGGTGCCCCGGGGAGGAGCAGTGAGATGGGAGGGGACATTTCCAAGAGACATTCCTCACCCTGTGGTGAGGGGCCCCTGGAAAACCCCAGAGTGGGTGAAAATTTACTGAAGACTTCATGGCTGATGGAGGATGGTCCTTAGGGATGTCTCATTTTGTACAGATGTTGGAATAGTAGTCACCAAACTCCTTTCAGACTGCCTGGGCTGGAGGAAGGAGCTGCCTCATGACAAGAATTCAATTGCTTGGCCAATGATTGATTTACAACGATAGAGCCATTTCATGTCATCTGAAACAAGCCTCTGCCCCACCCTGCTTACAGCCCATATCCAGGCTCTCGCATTGGTTTGAGGTTGGGTTGGATTTGGGCCCAGATTTTGTCTGTAGAAACAGTAAAATAGCTGTAGAAACATTAAGAGGTCCCTGTGTTCATAGATTCAGCAGACTGATGACTCAGTGCCTCTTGCCAGGTGTTTCACAACACAGGTCCTCCCCATGGGTTGATGGTTCCTCATCATCATTAGAGATGAGTAGGGCTTAAAATCTTCTCATCTGACTAGTCCAGAGGAGTCCTGAGAGTCAAGACACTTCACTCCAGCTCATCTGGAATCTCTTACCTGTCTAGAATTGGTCTGAAATTTGGTAGGACAAAAACTTTCTAATGCAGTTCCTGCTGTCCAGTTGGACTGGTGGTATCTCAGGCCTCTTTGGGATTAGTTCTCATTTCCTTGCTTGGCCTTGACAGGAGAGGGGAAGCACAGGAAATGAGAAATAATTGAATCGGCTCTTACAAATTGGTTTGACTCGGATCCAGTTTGAAGGATGGGTAGAGGCCTGGGATGAGTCTGAGGCTCGTGTTTCCTTGAAGCATTTCTCTATCTACCAGAAGTGTAGAGAATTCCATTAATAACTGCAAGCCCCAGGTCCTGCAGGGCAGAATGAGGGTTGACGTGCTGGTCTACTTGTAGGTGATAATCTAAGCCCAATCCATTAGATCCTCCGGGATGTCGAGATGTCATAATAACCTAAGTGGCTTTGGGTATTTTGTCAGTGATATTTATATCTGGAGATCAGAAATTCATTAACCATCAATACCCAGTGGTGATAAGGGCAAGAACAGACCAGAACGTGATGCTTACTGGGTATTTTTGTATTTGTGGTTCCCAGATTGTCTTTACGATGCTTTTGTGTACAGTTTTCTTACCTCTGGGGGAAAAAGGGACCAAGCATCTGGGCTTGCTTTTGTTTACTACGTTCCAATATAGCCAGAGGCTTTTTGGCTGTATGGTATAGAAATAAATCTAGTCTATTATTATTATTTATTGCTATAAAGAGCTTTCACTGTGCAGTTGGACCTCACTTAGGGAAGTGGCAGACTTGGTGGAACCGGGCTATTCCCCTCCGACTTCCGGCAGCTGGTAGTTGGCAGAGCCAAGGTGTGTAACTCAGAAGAGTCGTCTGGCAGGAAACCCTTGAGATCCTGCTAGCAAGGAGAGGTCATGGCTGATGATGCCAGTCCCACCCATAGGGCCTTCTCACCCAAGTCTTTCTGAAGGGCTTGAGACTCCAGAAGGGACCATTTCACCTGCAAATACATCCTGCTGCTTCCGACCAGCTCCCTGGCTTCTGCTGGAGCTTCGAATGTGATTTGCAGTAGGGTCGTCTGGGCTGTCTTTTGAAGACGTTTGGAAATCAAATGTTTGTCTTGATGAAGTTATTCCATAAAGTGCAGGATATCAGGTTCAGGTCCAAGATTCTTTGAGATCAAGGCACTTCCTGTTATTTCAAAGCGTAACCGGCCGCTGCTTGGCCAGGGTTTGAGTTATTGTTAGTGGCAGGCAGTCGTAGACATCCACTTTTTATTGTGCCAACAGTTTATGGATGGGTATTCATGTCACTGGTGAAGAAGTGAATGAAATTCAATACTCCCTGCAGGGCTCTTGCTGGAGCTGCTGGAAGCCTTCTACACTTGGAGGAGAAGTGTTTGGATTTCTATTGCTAAGTAACAAAAGGATGGGGATGAAAACAGTTCCTGAGCATCACCCCTCTCCCAAGCCCCCATGCCCCTCCACTGAGAGCTGAGCGCTGTGGCCTCCTTGTACAAACTAGAGTGGGAGAGTGTGTTCCCCAAGGAGATCTTCTCCAGTGTGTAATGGTGGAGGTGGAGGAACCTGAGGGGAAGTTTTCTTTTCTTTTCACCATTCCTGTTGTTCTCATGGATTCCTCCTGTGGTGCTCCCAAAGGCTGAGCAGTGGAAATGAAGACATAGGAGGTCACTGTAGAAGCACCCTTGCCAATGTCTTTCAGAAGTAAGCTTGCATGTAAGGAAGATGGGCTGAAGCCCCATGAGACAATAAGAGGAAAGCAGATGTGACAAAGCAGATATCCATCAGTGGACGAGTTTAGTCTGAGCCATTTTTGCGGCTCCTTTGCATGGAAGAATTAGTCCTCCTTATTCTGTGTATACCTTAATAATAACTTGATGAGCGGTACTGGAGTTGGCTGATACTAGAGGGAAGCTGGAAGTAACTGGTGATCCCTCTGTTACATCACACCCTTCTCTGAGGCAAAGTCTCCACGGCTTTCAGGGAGCATTTGAAATGTCAACGTGAGTCAGCTGCACCAGAAAATACCTTTTCTTCATCTTGTGAAATACTTTATGAGTTTTACTCAAATAGGAATAGCTGAAAATTCCTTTCTCTCACTTGGAGTACTCAGGGGATTTAAGGCCAAGCAGTGAGGAAACACAAGGATCCTATAAGAGGGGACATCCATTGCCATCAGCACCAAAGACACTAGCAAGGAGCAGAGGCACTTGGCCAGTGGAAGTGTATTCAAGTTACTAAAGCTATTGAAATACTGGGTTCTGTAGCTCTGAGTGCAGTTCACGTCTCAGCCACTCTAATGAATGCCAAAAGACTCTTCACTGCCCGTTTGAGTGATTAGAAATGGCCATAATAAAATGCATTTAATGAAGTTGAAAAAAATATATATAAAATTTGGAAGTGTCATATCACATCTCTTCCACAACATTAAAGCCAAAATTTAGAAGATCATCATCTCAGTTGTAGTCAGACCTGTAAGACTTAAGGGTAAGTGGACAAACTTATGTGTATTATTTCCTAATTAATGGAATTTGCAATGTTATGTGCAAATGTATTTTGTATTATTTTATGATTTATTTATGAAGATATTTTTTATTTGTAATATATACTGGAATTAGAAATAGTGCATAAGGCGTGGAGTCAAGAGACCTTATTCCCAGGTCTCTGGGAATACAGTTAACATCTCTGAGATGTTTCTAAGCCATGAAATGAAAGCCAGTATGGAAGTTCCTAAAATCCAGAGTGATTAAATCTGCCCAGTTTGGGGTAGGGTTGATGGACTTAGTTGCACGGAGCTCCAGTAGCATGGGCAAAGATCCCAGGCCAGCACAGGTGTGGAAATGCTGGTCCAGGCTGTGTTCTCAGCTCTGATCCAGGTACAATGATCTCTGGCATCATTTTGGTGAAAGGTTTGAACTGATGGCTAAAAGCTGTGGATGCATAAGTTTGGTCTGTTCAATTCTTTTAACTCTCAAGTGTTCCTTGTTCTTACTGAGATCTTTGCCATCTTCTTGGTCTGTTCATGTTGCAGCTCATTGCTCTTCAGTAATGTTGGCAAGCTTATGTCTTGTACATGAAATAAGCTTGGGAACCATGAGTTGACAGTGGATGTTGTTGATCTCAGTCTCAGTTTCTTTGCTGCTTCTTGTCCCACTTAATGAAGCAAAAAGTGGCTTTCACAAAATCACCTAATGGTGGTGTTTGGAAGGGACATCTGGAGATCATCTAGTCCAACCCCTCTGCCGAAGCAGGTTCATCTAGGCAAGGTCACACAGGAATGCATCCAGCGGGGTCTTGAAAGTCTCCAGAGGAGACTCCACAACTTCTTTGGGTAGCCTGGGCTCTGCCACCCTCACAGCAAAGAAGTTTCTCCTCATGTTGAGGTGGAACCTCCTGTGTTCCAGTTTATGCCTGTTTTCCCTTGTCCTATCACTGGGCATCACTGAAAATGGACTGATTGCTCCATCTTCCTGACACATACCTTTCAGATATGTATAAACACTGATCTGATCCCCTCTCAGCCTTCTCTTCTCCAGGCTAAACAGCTCCAGGACTCTCAGTCTTTCCTCATATGAGAGATGTTCCTGTCCCTTAATCATCCTCAGAGCCTCTGTTGGACACTCTCCAGTAGTTCCCTGTCGCTCTTGAGCTGGGAAGCCCAGAACTGAACATTTGCCTTCCCAGGGCAGAATAGAGGGGGAGGAGAGCCTCCCTCAACCTGCTGGTCGCACCATGCACCCCAGGAGACCATTGGCCTTCTTGGCCACAAGGGCCCATTTCTGGCTCATGGTGAACTTGTTGCCCACTAGCACTCTCAGGTCCTTCTCCACAGAGCTGCCTTCCAGCTGGTCAACCCCTCACCTGTACTGGTGCAGGGGGTTATTCCTCCCTAGGTGCAGCACCTTACACTTGGCCTTGTTGAACTTCATGAGTTTCTCTCACCCCAACTCTCCAGCCTGTCTTCAAACACCCCAACCAGACCCATCACCACCACAGCCCCTCTGTTCTCCTGCTGCAGAGCCAATAATCGCTCGAGGAACGGGACCAGGGGAGCAGCAGCAGCACAATGCAGCTGAATTTCCCTTGTGTGGTGTTCCTCTTAATTACTGCTTTTCCTGATGTGCAGAAATTGGGCTTTTTTAACGCAACAGTCTAAAAATGTGCAGTGTGGCTTTTGCTTTTTTATTTTAGTTTTCCTTTTAACAAAGAAACAACCAACTTCATTAGGTATTGACTTTTTAAGCCTCACCACAAAAGCAATTAGCATTCAGGCTGGGCATAAATATATTTTCTCTGTTAAGGAGAATTGGCTGCTACACTACAGATTTATTGTAAAAGCCAGGAGATGATAACTTTTTTTTTTCCTGCCTGCCTACCAGTAATTCCAGTGACCATGGATGGGACAGCTCCATTTGTGGGTCAGTGCTTTCTAAAAGCAGAGGAATTACTTGCAGAAGATTAAGCAGTAATTGGATGAAACAATGTAAATATCATTTTGGACAGAATACTAGAAAAAAATTCCAGCCCAGCCTTCTGTTAACTGTCAGTTGAGTTTGTTTCTCAAGTTAGATGGTGAAATTCCACTTTTTAATAATTTAAAACTCAGTGATGTAGCAGTGGAGAGCGAACAGGGGCACCAGTGATTTATTTTCTGTACCTGTCCCCAAGACCCACCAAAGTGTTCCTTTGAGGTGTAAGTTGTAAATGGGATATTTATTCATTTCTAATAGGCTGGAGAGCAAGAAGGCTTGTGTCAGATGTGGTGACAGAAGAGAAAATGCATTTCTGTAACATAGTCACTGGAGTCAATGGTTGCTCACCTTGTCCCATGGCAGGAATATTAAGCTTTTTTCACCTTGACTCGTGTTAGGTGACCAGGGCCAGTCTGATCACAGCACTCCCTGTGCTGCATCTTAGTGACATGACTAAACCTGGGTCAAAAATGGAGCAAGCAGAGCACCATGAACCCCTCAGAATGGACAGGCACCACATGGAGAGCTCGAGGAGGAGACAACCATGCCTGGGAGACAGGTGGCTTGAGGAATAAATCCTCAAAAATTCAATCTTCTGGACCAGCCTGTGTGTCAAGCCCAGAAGTTCTGAGCATCTGCATATCCCAGTTGGACCAGGAGGGGATTGAAAGCCAGAGAAAATCATTAAGGTTGGAAAAAACCTCTAAGATCATCAAGTCTTCATTCACAATGGAATATTCAGACACATCCAGAAATGGAATATAGGAAAGCATCACTCAAGAAAGCAGAATTTTTTGCCAAAATATGGTGATCAAGACACTCAACCAACTGTTACATCACGGGTCTACTTAATCCTGTAGTGTGTGCATTTCAGCAGTTATTAAATGGAGTAGTAGAGACTGGAGAAATGGTGGCATGTAAGTAATAACTGCCTTAAATCAAGATTACTGGAAGGAATGGACTTGGCTTTGCAAAGGACTGGATTTCTGCTGGGCTACTGAAAATTCTGCTTCTCAAATGAAAAATTCAGCAAATGTAAAAAATGCTAATTAACAGCATCAACCTGTCAGTAAATGATGAAAAGCTGCTTGAAATAAATGTGGAGGTAAATGATGTATCCAACCTGAGCAACATGGTATCACGTGTATCCTAAAAGCCTTTGTCAAAAATGGGGGGTTCTTTATGCAGACACACAGAAATGCACCAACAAAACTCATTTATCTTTATGCATCTCAGAAGCCAAATCCTCATAATGATCATTTGTTTGAATGTTTGTAACTGCGTTAAGATAAACTCCAGAGTGTGTTGGTAGCAGCTTCAAAATAGAGACGGGGAGGGAGATCCTGGAGCTAACGACCATGCAACAAGAGTAGTGGGCAGCATGTATTGATGTAGGACAAGAGGTGATGGCCTCAAGTTGCACCAGGGGAGGTTTAGATTGGACATCAGAAAGAAGTTCTTTACTGCAAGAGTGGTCAGGGACTGGCCCAGGCTGCCCAGGGAGGTGGTGGAGTCACCATCCCTGGAGGGGTTCAACAAACAAGTAGATGTGGTGCTTCAAGACATGGTCTAGGGGTCAGAGAGATGTTGGGGTGAATGTTGGACTTGATGATCCTAGAGGTCTTTTCCAACCTAAATGATTCTATCATTCTATGATTCTTACATTATATATTTCCATTCAACATCCTCAGTAGTTTGAAATAATTCTTGAGTTGTAACTGACCTCAATCTGAAATGGTTTCTTCAAGAACTGGCTGATCTGTTTAGGACTAACAAGTGTTACAGATGCTAAAGTGCCTCCAAAAATAGAGGGTGTGCAGTTAGTACAGAGAATAAAGCACTGGGTAAGGTCCTTAAATACAGTCTTACCTCCTTGACATGACCAGCAACAGAAGGACGAGAAGGTAGCCTATAATTAAACCAGCGATGGCATCCAGAATTTGACATTATTCTGTGTCTAATAGAAAAATAGTCACAGAAAAGAGCTGTTTTGAGAACAAGAAGTATCTGGGTCAGACGAGAGTCACTTAGAGTCAGACAGAGTCATTAATGTCAGATTCTCCGGAAATTGTTTAATCAATTCTGATGGAGGCAGAGGAGGAAGAAAGGGGATCGAGACAGGTCATCTATGGGGATTTCCACACCAGACTTTCTCTATGAATATTTTATGAATCAGCTGCATGAGTTTGTGGCGGGTTTTTTTTATGCGGTATTTTATTCTATTTGTGTTTGATGTCCAGAAGGGAAAGGTGGTGTTGGGGCAGTGCCCTGGGAACAGTGTGTGCTTACCCATGTGGACTCCTGTATGTGACCCAACCTGTCAGCCTGGGGCTGGGGAGAGAGCCCAGCCTTGCCTTAGTGGTCATGCAACATTGATTTATTCCAGTAACATATAGGGAAACCTTTGGAAATGGGCACGTAGAGGTGCAAGGCAGACGTGGTGGTTTGTGATGCTGCCATTGTGTTCCTGTCATTGCTCACCACGGCAGCAGCCAATTACTTTCTTTTTTCTTTCCAATTGATGCCCCTGTGGTGGTGAGATGAGGTGTTTCGATTGCATGTGCCCTTCAATACCTCTTTGATTTTTGAGGACAGGGACACGTGGCCCAGTCATTAAACAGGGAGTGAGACTGTGGAAGTTTTAATGTTATCTCTCTGCTCTTGCAGTTGGATGTAATGGAAGGGAAGCCCAGAAGGGACTAATNTCTCAGAAGCCAAATCCTCATAATGATCATTTGTTTGAATGTTTGTAACTGCGTTAAGATAAACTCCAGAGTGTGTTGGTAGCAGCTTCAAAATAGAGACGGGGAGGGAGATCCTGGAGCTAACGACCATGCAACAAGAGTAGTGGGCAGCATGTATTGATGTAGGACAAGAGGTGATGGCCTCAAGTTGCACCAGGGGAGGTTTAGATTGGACATCAGAAAGAAGTTCTTTACTGCAAGAGTGGTCAGGGACTGGCCCAGGCTGCCCAGGGAGGTGGTGGAGTCACCATCCCTGGAGGGGTTCAACAAACAAGTAGATGTGGTGCTTCAAGACATGGTCTAGGGGTCAGAGAGATGTTGGGGTGAATGTTGGACTTGATGATCCTAGAGGTCTTTTCCAACCTAAATGATTCTATCATTCTATGATTCTTACATTATATATTTCCATTCAACATCCTCAGTAGTTTGAAATAATTCTTGAGTTGTAACTGACCTCAATCTGAAATGGTTTCTTCAAGAACTGGCTGATCTGTTTAGGACTAACAAGTGTTACAGATGCTAAAGTGCCTCCAAAAATAGAGGGTGTGCAGTTAGTACAGAGAATAAAGCACTGGGTAAGGTCCTTAAATACAGTCTTACCTCCTTGACATGACCAGCAACAGAAGGACGAGAAGGTAGCCTATAATTAAACCAGCGATGGCATCCAGAATTTGACATTATTCTGTGTCTAATAGAAAAATAGTCACAGAAAAGAGCTGTTTTGAGAACAAGAAGTATCTGGGTCAGACGAGAGTCACTTAGAGTCAGACAGAGTCATTAATGTCAGATTCTCCGGAAATTGTTTAATCAATTCTGATGGAGGCAGAGGAGGAAGAAAGGGGATCGAGACAGGTCATCTATGGGGATTTCCACACCAGACTTTCTCTATGAATATTTTATGAATCAGCTGCATGAGTTTGTGGCGGGTTTTTTTTATGCGGTATTTTATTCTATTTGTGTTTGATGTCCAGAAGGGAAAGGTGGTGTTGGGGCAGTGCCCTGGGAACAGTGTGTGCTTACCCATGTGGACTCCTGTATGTGACCCAACCTGTCAGCCTGGGGCTGGGGAGAGAGCCCAGCCTTGCCTTAGTGGTCATGCAACATTGATTTATTCCAGTAACATATAGGGAAACCTTTGGAAATGGGCACGTAGAGGTGCAAGGCAGACGTGGTGGTTTGTGATGCTGCCATTGTGTTCCTGTCATTGCTCACCACGGCAGCAGCCAATTACTTTCTTTTTTCTTTCCAATTGATGCCCCTGTGGTGGTGAGATGAGGTGTTTCGATTGCATGTGCCCTTCAATACCTCTTTGATTTTTGAGGACAGGGACACGTGGCCCAGTCATTAAACAGGGAGTGAGACTGTGGAAGTTTTAATGTTATCTCTCTGCTCTTGCAGTTGGATGTAATGGAAGGGAAGCCCAGAAGGGACTAATTAGCCTGTGCACACAATCAATGTAATTCCATATTTCTTCATGCTTAGGTGGCTGGAGTTGACCACCTGGCAGGGACAATGCACCCACCTTCCACTGAACTTCTTTCATCTTGCAGTGAATTTCATTTCATTTTTTCAGTCTGATTTCATCTCTAATTGCATTTCAGTAATCAAACCCAGGTTTTAAGCCTGTAGAAAGCAGCTAGGTACTATTCACATTGATTTTATTTTTTTTTTAACTGAAATAGATGTGTTTTTACAGTGGTTTGCAATGACAATTAAATGATTAAAGCGTAGAGAGGATGAAGTTGTATAACAGCAGATAGAGCCATAATGACTCTAACCGTAATTTTACTTCTAATAGGCCAGAAGAGGTTTGATGCCACAACCCAAAATTGAATCAGGCTTTCACTCAAGCATTACATTCAGAGAAGGAACATAAAACTGCACTGGTTTTGCAGTTTCACATCCCTATGCAACATTTGCTGGTGTTGTGCTTGCTCTGTGTTGGATTGATTTAATTGAAGGAAGCCCCATGGTCTGTCTGGGACATACCACATTGCTCGAGGACCAGCTCTAGGGCCAGGGATCAGCTACAGCAGCTGGTGGAGCAGTCCTCCTGGTGCAGACCAGCTCAGGCAGCCACAGATCTTCTTGTCCCTGTAACCCACAACACTTCTTCAATCAAAACAGGCTCCACTGGCAAAAGGATTTGCTTTTGCTGATGGAGAAATGCCATAAAAAGTCCTTCTTTGGCCTGTGTTTTTATGGTAGTAAAAGCTCCTTGTGTGTGGATTTGGGTTGTTTATGCATATTTTCTGTATTGCTTTCCCTCTGGCTGTGTGTCTACCTCTGGAGACCTCTCTGGGTGTGTAGCAGAGGTGTCAACACCTTTGTCATCCCTTCCAGTGAATTTACAGCAAGAAGCTGTGTCCAGTGAGAGGTGCTTTAAAGGCTGAACACGCAGGAGGTGTTGTGCTGCTAAAATCCATGTTGTTTTGTGCAGGCTAAACCTACTTGAAGACATTGCTCATCTTTTTTAATATTTAGCTTAAATTTTTTCATGTTTAGCTTAAATTTTCCACTTCTTGGTTTCACTCTGTAGTTTTTGGATAACTGTCAGTTATAAATGTTTCTCCATCCTGACCATCATGTACCTCTTAGGATCATAGAATCATTAGGTTGGAAAAGACCTCTAGCATCATCAAGTCCAACCTTTCTCCAGTGTCTCCCTGAGCCCTAGACCATGTCTCAGAGCACCACATCTACTCATTTTTTGAACCCCTCCAGGAATGGTGACTCCATCTTACCATATCATTAGCTTACCAATCCCTCTTACCATATCACTAGCTTGTCCCTAGACCTTTTACTCTCTATGGCTCAGTGTGTTTGAATCATTCACTTTTTGTGTCCTTCCGTCCAAAATTCATCTTTGTATCCATCCCCTTCACCAGAGATGTTGTTTCCCTCCCATTTTTTTTCCAGCTCGATGGCACCACTCAAATTTTGAAATGCAAAAACCTGGATGCAGTGTCCTAGATGGGATCCCAGCAGGAGAGATTTCCTTTGGCTTGATGTTTCTACACTGACCTCCCCACGTCCTGGTGGTCTGGCTGCCTGGTCACAGGGCAGTGCTATAGGAAGCAACTCCTGTGGTTTTTTTCCTATGATAGATGGTCTCTGCCAGGGTTTGTTTTTTGTAGGCAGGCTGGGGAATCACTGATCTGCCTTGACCACCCATGGTGCCAGCATCACTTCTGAAGCAGCTGGCATGTCCCAGTGCCACCAAGGTCGTGCTGACAGAGCTGTGATCACAAGGAGCACACTGTGGGGAGACACCCACTTTATTGTTTCCCATTCAAAGAAATGTGGAAAATTGCCTTAGGTAAAATTGGAGCTGTGAGGACCCACCAGGGATATTATAAAAAGCAGAAGGGTGACTTCAGCCTGAGCTGTCCTGTGTGATCATGGGCTTTTTTTTGCTGTGCCATAAAATTCCTGCTCCTCCTATCTATGCTTAGATTCCCACAGAGGGGAAATGAGCAGGATGCATTTATTTCTGAAGATGCCTTCAGAGTTTCTTGCTGAACTGACGTACATTTTGCAGTCATGGTGGAGTCCCCATCCCTGGAGGGGCTTCAAAGCCATGGGGATGTGGTGCTGAGGGACATGGTTTAGTGGTGCCCTGGCAGTGTTGGGAGAATGGTTGGACTTGGTGATCTTAAAGGTCTCTTCCAACCTAAATGATTCTGTGATTTTATGGTTCTGTAAACAAAGTTGGAATGGCTACGGAACCTCAGGGATGAGGTGAGCTGTTTCTCCATGTGGTTCTTGTTGCTCCTTGTGTGGAAGAGACATAATCAAAGCTGCAGGTTTTCAATCGGACACCAAGTGTTTGTGATTGGCAAATCTGTTGTGGTATCTTTCTGCTTTGCCCTTCCCTCCTGCAGCCACCAGCAGCCATGAACCTGAGAAAGCTCCTGTGAGGAAGCTGGTCATAGCAGCCTTCCTGAGAGGGAGCTGTGTTGTGCTCAAAAAATGAGTAGATGTGGTGCTTCAGGACACAGTCTAGGGGTCAGGGAGATGCTGGGATGAAGGTTGGACTTGATGATCCTGGAGGTCTTTTCCAACTTAAATGATTCTATGATTTTGTAATATTTTATTCTGCTGTCCACTATAAACCATAAGAGACAGGGCTCTTGAAAGGGCACATCCACCCAGTTCTGCACTGGCAAAGAGCCCCGTGCACTGGAGACATTGCAGCACATGGGGGTGGGAGCAGTGGCTGCCCAGCTGCTCTTTTCATGCCAGCAGCATCTGTTGCTGGGTAAAGGAGGATTTAATACCCCTCAGAGTCAGTGAGATTCCCCATGAGTGTGAGCCAGCTACTTTGGATCGACCCTGATTTGTTACCCGAATTAGAGTCAACCCAAAATGAGGGTCCCGTTCCTTCACACACTGTGTTGTACCTGTCACAGAAGATAGCCCCTGCCCCAATGTTTTACAGAGCAGAAGGAGCCCTGGGTTTGCTACCTGTGGGGTGGTCATCTTATTTGAGCTGCTGGTACCTAATTCAAGGGCAGGATGATGTCCATAGCAGTACCTTCATACAAGGCTGCTTTGCCTATGTCCAGTCTGGGTGGTCGGGTCTGGTTCAGCTCAGACTCTTATCTTCTGCAGTTTCACTGGAGGATGGCAAGTGCTGTTTGCAAAAGATCCATTATTTCAGACAGGGAAGAGAGGATTTCTGTGCCAGGTCCTCCCATATCCATACCCAGCTCTTTCCTCTGTCTTGCTGCATCATTCTCTGGAAGTTCATTGTTTGTCTTGGTGCAGTATCCCTGTCTGGTCAATTGGGATGCTAGAAGGTTTTATGATGCTTTTAGAAACCTGGAAATGACATTGTCTGGTCTGAATTTTGTAAAGAAATCCTTCTGTTTGTTCTGCTGTAGCTTGGCTGGAGTGAAGGGGGATTTCATCATCACTGTCTGGCCTTAAGGACACACCTCTGTGAGTGGTGATCCTAATAATGGGCTGCAGTCTTTAGGCTCTCCCACCCTGTGTTTCCCTCGGGTATCCCACGGGTGAGGCGAAGGACTTCTGCTGCACATCCAGTTTGAGGCTGGGTATTGCAAGTCTTGCTGTGGAAGTGGTCTAATCATCTAAGAAAGGCAATAAACATACTCATAATTAGTGACATTATAATAGTTATGTATTTATCAGCGATCTGGCAAATTTTACAGGTGGCATAAAACATAAATTAAGATTAGTTAATACCAGGGCGGGCTGTCAGGAGCTTCCGAAGGATTTAGCCAAGATGAGCAGGCAGCCTGATGACAGATAAAATGTGCCATCAATAAAACCAGGGGACTTACACCCAAGGCAACAACTGGAGCTGCTTGGTTCACTTGACCCTGAACTCACTGCAGCAGCTCAGGAAAGGGATCAGGTCTCTGGGCTCAGATATCCAATTCCTGTTACTATGTACCAGAAATCCAAAAAGCAAACAAGTGAGTTCAACAAATGTCAAAACCAGTCGAGGAAATACTTGTTCAGTTGCTGCAAAACTAACCAGGGGTGTTCTTTACCATAGCACATTAGCGAGCTTCAAATTCTGGAGACCCACAAAATCAGGCTGCCTGCGTGTGACTTGCAGAGGTTGTGACCAACAAGGTCACGTAGACAAAGACTTTGCAGGGCAAGGTGAACTCCTGGCGGTTGGAGGAAGCCGGGGAGAAGGGGTGATTCAGCCCAACTGTGTCTCATCATGAAGCAATGAGTCCCCCAGAAACCTGCTCCCCCTTCCTGCCTGTGAACCACCAAACTTCCTTCCCCCTCTGCTCTCCAAGGTTTTATCGTGTGGTTTTCAGCCACATGAAGATTTTTGGATGTGGCTCACAGCACTGAGGGGGAAAAAAAAAGACGTGTCTGTGGCTAAAAGAGGATGGTCGGATATTTGTAACAGCAAATATTAAGCCTCCTAAAGCCTGCAAAGGAATAAATGCTTCATGGGTTTAGGTTTCAACAAAGTTTAAGGGAAAGAGCTGAGACAAAGCTCTCTCCAGGTTGATGTTTTCCCATTGTTGGGTTTCTTGTGTCTCCTGACAGTGGTGGCCTGTTTGGGGGCCATCAAGTATGATGCCTGTGGTAGCACCAATGGTGCCATGGCTGTGCTGGTTCCTCTTGCTCTGGAGAGCACTTGAAGGAGTTGCACAAAAATCAACAGATGTGCCTTTGCTAGCAGAACACAGCAAATAACCTTTCCAAAATGCATTAAGCAACCGAATGTTTACCATTTTGTGTGCCTGTTTAAAAGAGCTACTTCAAAATTATTCTCTGAGCTGGTAATGGCCAGTTAGCCTCCTAGGTTTCCAATCCCCTTGGGATTAGACAGGAGCCATGACTCTGCAGGAGGGGTGTGTAAGTTGCTAACTACAGGATGATGAATTCCATGGGGTTCTGGAAGAGGAGCCCAGTTTTGCTGACACAAACTCCAACTGTGGGGATTAGAGGGATCTGGTTACCACACGTGTTACGGAGCAGGAAAATCCTTTACCCAGGGTGAATCCTCATGTGACGTGAGTGGTCATTGATTTGTCTTTCTGGTACAAATCATAGAATCATAGAATGGTTTGGGTTGGAAGGAACCTCCAAAGGGCATCTAGTCCAACCCCCCTACAAGAAACAGGGACATCTCTACCTAGGGCAGGTTGCTCAGAGCCCCATGAAGCCTGACCTTGAATGTGTCCAGGGATGGGGCCTCCACCACCTCTCTGGGCAACCTGTTCCAGTGATCAGCCACCTTCATATTAAAGATCTTTTTCCTAATGTCCAACCTAAATCTGCCCTTTTCCAGCTTAAAACCATTACCCCTCATCCTGTCACTACAAACCCTTGTGAACAGGGAGCTACTCTTGTGTGAGAACATACCATTACTCCCTGATACTTTAATTACTACCTGTTTCTAGGGAACAGAATAACAAGATGCTTGAAGCCCTAGATCCAGCTGTTAGAAGTAACTAAAACCTTCCACCCCTCATTGAGGCCAGAGTCAGGCTCCAGCCCTGTTCAAGTGGGTCCATAGAAAAATCATGTGAGCAAATTAGATCCACAGAGAAACCAGCATCATATTGAAGTAATTATCTCCATAAGCATATTACAATGCAGGCAGATGGCATTTGCAGTGGCCTTCTCTGGCAATGTCCCCTCCCTTGTTTCCTCCTTCTTGATTGGTCTGGTATTTCTTTAGGTTAGCTTCCTTTTTCTGTTCCTCTCCTCTCCCTGCGTGCCTTACACTGGGAGCTTTTGAAAAATCTGTGTTGAAGGATGGCTCAGTCTCTCAGAGTGGCAGATAAGCAGCAATGTCTAATTTCAGATTAAATCACGTGTCCCCTTTTATCCAGCCCTGATAGCTTTAATGAGGCTGGCGAAGGGTCTGTTGGACACAAAGAACTTGCTCAGAGATTTCCATGTGAGACTGTAATTAAGGGTGGTGCGAGTACAAGGCTGATAAAGGAGCAATTTCAGTTTTTAAATGGGAAGGTGATTACCAGCATAATGACAGGGAGAAAGGAGAGCGAGGAAGAAGCCTCAAACACAAATTTGAACAGAAGAGAAATCCTGGGTTCCTTTTGCTGCTTTAGCATTAAGTCGCTGACTGAATGAAGAAGGGGCATTGGCCATCCCAATTAATTAATTATGTGTACCCTGGCATCTGTACAGCTAAATGGAAATAGCTGGAGGTACTGGGGTGGAGGCCGGCAGTCCATGTGGTCTCTTCCAACACCAGCTCACTCCTCTCTGACCAAATAATGAGAATTTGTGATGAAGGCATTTAGTTCTTGGGTTTTAGGGGTTTTTTGGGGGGTGGGTAGGAAAAGCAAGGGGTAGATGGCATCACTGTGGCTTCAGGTACAGGAGATAGAATAGTCATCTGGGCTATCAGATGACCCTGGTTACAGTCTGGAGGACTTCTGCTGATGCTGAAGGCCAGAAATGCAATCTGTTCCTCCACATGTAGCTGTTGGACATCAAGCTCTGGTTATGCTGGTGCTGCTGGTGGTATTTCAGGCTAGACTGGGGATATCTAGGCACCTACTTTACCTTTCTCTTCTCTAGTCTGTGTCTGAACCTGCATAGGAGATCTGTGACCTCATCACCTCAATGCATGAGTAACTCACCAGCTTTTGAGCATCTGCTCACATGTCTCCTATGAAGCAAAGAAGTGGCTCAGGCTGCTTCTTACAGATGAGACCTTGAGACAGATAGACCAGGACTTTCAGGAGAGGAAGGGTTCAGTCCAGAACTCACACCTACCAGGTGGCACTCAGGAAGGTTCTGAGTTTCATGGGTAGTAGGTCCTCTAAACGCCCACATGGAACTGAAGTGACCTGTACAGTTCTGGAGTGAATGAAACGAGATGGGGCCAAGGCCACGTGCGTTCTGCCCAGGTGGGAGGTCAAGGGGTGACTGGAATGTATTTCTTGGATACTTCCTGTGCAGACCATGCCATTATCATCCTGTCAGTTCAGGGCTAGACTCGTGATCTTTGTGTATTTTTTACTCAGTTTTAAATTTAGGGGGGTTTTGTGCATTACAAATACATGGATTTTTGTAGGATTGACTCTACCTTCACTTATTTAAGTGCTCAAGCTGTTTCTAGTGCTGCTGTTTCTATTCAGTTTCTCTTCAATCTGGCTGCTGTTTTCTCACCATTCTGGTTTGGAATGGGCGTTATTGGGAAGATACTGAAAGGTGACTGATGGTGGTGTTGTGTGGCTTTGGATCCCCTATTCAGATGCTGTAGGAGGTCTGATTTTCAAAGGTGGATGTTTGGAGGTTTCTGAAGACCAGGCATAACTCATACTGGATAGAAAAATGAGTTGCAGGAAGTACCACACTTCAGAAATTTGGCCTCTTAAAAACCTGAGAGGACCAATTTTATGTTACCTTATTCTTCTTGTGCTGCAAGTACAGGAAATTACAGACTCCATTTGCAGAACGACAGGAGGCTAAATGATTTGTCTTGGTCTCACAAATATTTTTCAAACCCCCATCGTGTTGCCTTCCCTATGCACTAATGCGTGGACAGAAAACAAATGAACATACAATGTGAAGGCAGGCTGACCAACCTCATTCTCTTGGGTAAACCCAAGTCATGATGCTGTGCCTGGAGTCTGTGGTGTTTATATTTAGTGTTAGCACAATATTTTTATAAAAAGAGGGTGTTCTCTTTGTCTCCATTCTGGGTGTCTCTTTCTAGCAGGAGTCTGTGCAGGGACCACAATTTGCAGTGTGGCATCACAGTCATCTCTGATGGACTTCTTTTCCTGGTGTCCCAGTGGGTGGGAAAGGCTGTTTATCTGGGATGTATTTTCTCAGTACTTTGCATGGTATGGCCACAGACTGTGTGTATTTTAAAGCACAGCATAGGCTGAGAGAGAGAAATGATTCAGGCAGCCAGGCTGGACTGGGATATATCTTGTCCAGACTGTTATGAGTGCCTCAGTTTGTGTTTGAAGATGGGGAAAATCAGGACATTTGGGTGACTCTGTGGCTTATCTCAAACTTTGGGCTATTTCTCTGCACACAAAAGGAACTGTAGGACATAAGAACATACTCCAGAAGAGGAAATAGGCATCTGGGCAAAGCTTTTGAAGATACTTTGGATTTAGCCTAATTCCCCAGAGCTAGCAAATGCTAAACGAGACCGGTGGTGTCAATAACGTGCTGAATTAACCCAGGAACGTTGTGACTGCTGTTGAGGTGGGAATCTTCTTTTTTTTTTTTTTTTTTATTATCATGACACCTGTTGCTCATAGGTACAAATCAAACGAAGAGTATGTGTATGTGCGAGGCCGTGGAAGAGGGAAGTATGTATGTGAGGAGTGTGGAATTCGCTGCAAGAAACCCAGCATGCTGAAGAAACACATTCGCACGCACACAGACGTCAGGCCATATGTCTGCAAGTACTGTAACTTTGCTTTTAAAACCAAAGGTAAGAGACAGCCAGCTCCTAGCTCCTCTGCTGAGTGTATTGACCTACAAGGCTTCTTGGGGCGAAGGGGAAGGGCAAGCCTTCCCAGGGCCTGGAAAACCCCAGGAGTCGGAGGGAGGGGGATGAGGGAGTCTTAAATTGGCTGGAATTTCCCGAAGAGGAGCTGCCAGTATGCTGGTGGAGAGCACCGGCCGCATGTGCAGCAGAGCATCTGGGCCATCTTTGTGCTTCTTAAAGGGAATGATCTTGAGATACAGCTTCACGGGCAGGGATTTCTGAACTGAGCCACCCCAAAATGAGAGCAGGAGCTCCTGGGGACAGGCAAACATCCCTGCCCGAGCACCTGAGGACAGGCCTTGGGTGGCTTTTTATGCTAGTGCTCTCAAGATCTGTTGGCGCTGCACATTTTCATCCTTGGCAGTTGCATGTAGCTTCAACATTTTCTGTATCACATCAATAGACTTTTTCTCTCAAGACCTCCATTCCAGGACATCTAGTCATTAATGATCCACAACCTCAGTGCCACCAGATATTCTTTGCAAGCGACCTTCATCATTGCCTCAGTGAGTGTGAGAGTGAACTCCCATCAGGAACATGCAAAACCACATGCCAAAAAAAGTCTCTTCCAAGAGGCTGTGGGTAAAGTTTTCAAAAGTGCCAGAGGTGCCCAGGTCCCTTTAACTTCTCCTAAGAGTCTGGCACCATGGATCTGGTAGATCTCCCCTCCATCTTTGGTTGCAGCAAGTCTTGCAATAAAGATGTCAAGTTGAGTTTCTTGATGATAGTTTGACATAAATATAAAATGTCTGTTGTCTGTAGCCTCCATCATTGCAAATCTCAGAAGATGACACAGTTGGGAGAGTTAATTACTCAAGAGGAGCATCAACCCCCCAAAAACTGTGCTACCCAAGGAAGTGTCACAGCTTGGGTGTGGAGAGGGAGCACTGGGTGCTGCATGGACCATGGCATGTGTGCTTACTCAGAAGTGCTGATGGAGGAGGGCATGTCCATGCTAGAAAGTGACCCAGACACCGGGTGACTCAGGGTGGAGAGTGCCTGGAGTTGGTGGCTTTGTTGGTAAAGCTGGCGGGTGATTTCTGGGTAACAACGTGTTGGTAACCACTGGGCGTATGGCAGCGTGGGGAAGTGATACTGAATCTGAGGCCAAATTCTCATCAGACACATGCAGCAAACCCGAGCGATGGTTCTTTCTCTCCCTCCCAGCCTGGAGCTATTTCTGATTCATTTTCTTTCTCTTTCTCTCTTGCTTTTGTTACTTTGTTCTGAGGTTTTCCTTTGAGAGGTGAATCCATTCAGCCTCTCCCGTCACTCCACCTTGCTTTCCACCATGCTTCTGTTAGGCTTTTATTCCGGGTGCTGCGATCAAACCATCCTTTTCTCCATCTCTCTGGCTGCTTTGCTCTTCATCTCTGCTCCCTTGAAGCACACAAACTGCCAGCACTGACTGTGCCAATTGCACATTCCCAGTAGACACTTGCCTCTAAGGGACTTCCCTTCTCTAGCTTTGCATGAAGAAGGTAGCATGGAAATGCTTCCTTCAAAAAAAAAACCCCAACCCAGTGTTGGGATTGGAATGCAAAACCATCCGTTTGCTTATGGATGCATGAGAGGGCAGAACTTCCCTGGATCAGTGATTTCAGGACAAATAGTTGCATGATGGTAACTTGGAATTGCATGAAAATGGCTCTTTGCTGGAAAGGGGGTGACAGTCAGAGCTCTGGTTGTGTCCTGTGGCCATGGTCACGCTCCACAGAACTTTGCAGCACTTGGGTAAAAGCTGATGAAGACACGAGGACCTTTGGAAGAGTTGCTTTGGAGTGAGAAAAAGATCAGCCTCGTGCACTGATAAAATCATCAAAGCCCAGTTGCAGAATCGTTGCTGTGGGTGATGGGGTGTGAACCGGAGGTCCAGGAGCTTTGCAGAACTGGATGTTTCACAGCTCAATTTGCAGACGTCTAGAATCAGTTTGTTTGTGCCCTGATTCATTTGGGTCCTCCTTCCTGAGGTGCAGTTTTGCAACCACAGTTAATTGCAGAATGGAGAAGCTGGAGCTCTCGCTGCCGGATGGCACTTGCAAGAAAAAAAACAAGCTGAGCTGAAGCTCTGTTAGAAATCAGCTTTCCAAAGTTAATTTTAGCCTTCAGCGTAACTCGAGGGGGATATCTGTGGAGCTGTCTTCATGTTGGCTGTGGTAGATCTCTCCCGCATGATCTAATGCTCTAAACTCTCAAGTAGGCTGGAAGCAGTTAAATGGGGTTTTATTATTATTTTTAATGATGATCTTTATCTGGTTAAAATGTCCCTCCCCCCTCTCCCCCACCCCAGAAAATCCATATCTGTGTTCCAAGAACTGGGAAAACTTTCACAAAAGAAAGAGCTTTAAATATTTTCCCCTTTACACTAATTATGCTGCTTGTCTGCTTTTTGTGCATTTCTGTCCCTGTTCCTTTGGGTTGCAGAACTGAAGGGAAAAATTTTTTTATCATTATTTTAAAGCAAATCCATGAGATTTTTTTGTGTGCTCACTTAAGCTGATGGAAACAGCAGTCTTGGAGATTTGGTTTGTAAAGATTTATTTGATTTTGCTTTTCTGGACCAGATATAAACGTGCCTCTTTGATGAGGTGTCTCAGCCTCCACCAGAGCAGAGGTTTGTTACCGTGGCCTCCAAGAGGTTGTTTAAAAGAGGTTAAGCAGCTTCTTCATTGTTTTCTTACCAGGAAGGAAATGAAGAATAGGTTGCAGTCTAACAATTTTCCCTTTCAGGAAGGTCAGGGAGAGCTTTTCCCTTAAGCACCTTCCCAGAGGGGACAGAGGAACCACCAGCCTTCCCTTGTCGCTCATCTCCAGACCCTCGAGGGAGGCACAGCCCCTTTCTTCACTCCTCTTGGATGACTGGGGGATGTGGGTCAGTGTTGGCACATTCCCCTCCTGTGCAGACACTATTCTTTTCCACAGCTATTTTCTGTTCCCGTTCAGACTCACATCAGACTCTCATGTCCTGATTATTTAAGGTTTCTTAAGATTTCTGGACAAAGTGTATGGAGCAGCTGGCTCTGCTGCTGCTGCTGCCTTTGCTTGAAGGTCAGGAGGGACAAGGAGCTTCCTATTAATTTAAAAGGTGCTTGTGTAAAGGACACCAGTGCCTGTTGGCTGAAGATACCCATTTGATAGTCTAGTCCACTCGCAGTTTCCAGACACCAGACTTCTTCATGTCTTCAGCCATAGTCTTCCTTTAATAAATTAGTTTGCAGTTCCTTAAATCAGCCCGTGACAGGCACTGAGGTTATTGAACATGTTAATATATTAAATGTGTTACCCCCTCAGCCCTTAAAGGCAAGGTTATGGCTGCACAGTTTATTATGATTCCTGCTCCCGCAGACTCAGCGCTCTGCTAAAGCCTCCTCTGGAAACTCCAGAGCAGGTCCAACTGGCGGAGAGCTCTGACAGAATTAACTGCTCTTAGAGCAGGGGCAGATTGATAGAGAGATTTGCAAAATGTCTCTGCAGCCTGTACGTGCTGGGGCCCTTCCTGGGCTGCTGGCAGGAGGGAAAGGGTCCGAGCATCCCTGCGGAGCCACTGCTGGGAGGAGGCTTTGGTCCCCCCTCTCCTTGGGATGTCACAGAGCTCTGATGGGATGAGGACAGAGTTATCCTCAGGAATTTGCTGCCTGCTCCCTTATGGAATGTGTCCCTGGGAACAGAAAATGACCCAGTGGTCCAGACAGGAGATGAAACACTGGGAGCAAAAGGGCTTTTTAACTTACGAGAGAAAGGTTAAAAAAAAGGGTGTGAGGGCTGGAAGTGGAAGACTGGCAACTTCAAGTGAAATATTAGCTGTTATTTTTTTAAACAGTGCAGTTCTTAAGTCCCAGAACAATCCTCAATGAGAAATCTGCTAATTCTCTGTATTTTGAAATCCGCAAATCCTGCCTGGGTACCTTTCTGGAAGATTAATTGTCAGTTATTGCAAGTTGATAGGCTTGATCCAGAAGGTGGCTGATATTTTATAGCCTGTATCAGTACAGGCAGGCTAGATGTTCAGGTTCTCTCCTTGAACCTTGAAGTCAATAAGTGTAAAATATAATAACAAAATTTTAAAAAATTTAAACCTTTTGCCCAATAAATTATATAAATTGAAGGTTTCCTTCTCATAGAGTCTCACCTGGAGACATCATCTCCATGCCAAGGCCAAAATGAAGGCCTGTGCATTGTTTAATTCACACAGAAAACCTATTTCAATGGTTTATCTGGGATGAAAAGTGTTGGGAATGTGGCTGGTTCTCTGTGTGTATCTCACAGCAAAGTGGGAATCTCTTCCTTATAGAGTAGCTGCTGCTTTCCTCACAGATTATTTTAAAAGAGGACTATGAAGATACTCATAGTCCTGGAAAGCTGTGAATGTCTCTACCACAATGTCACCTTGGGTGCTGAGATCATGAAGTTGGGCATTTATTGAGGTTTTTTTTGGCTGTTGTTAAATTGTTCCCATGTAATAGGAGAAATAGAAAGCATGGTACATGCCCAAGGCAGACAGGCTGATTTTCCCCGGGATCTTAATGTTTCTATTCCCTACATCTTACTTTAACTCCGCCACCTTTAAAATATGATAATGGCTGTTCTGAAAAATTCATTTCCCTCTTTAAATATAACTAGGAAATCACTTCTAGTCCCTATTAAGCTGTTTTAAGTGCTTTTGGGACTCCAGAGTTTTCGCTTTCTCAAAACAACACAAGTATTTAAGCTGCTTTAAGTCCAGAATAAGACCTCACGCCATCAGAAGAGCTTAAGCAGCCAGTAATACATGGTTATAAGCAGGAATAGTGAGAGAGCTCTGCTGATACTGCCTGTGCTCCTCCAACGCAGCAATAGTTGGGGGACACACACACAATTCCCACTGATTCCTGAATTAATTTAAATTTAGCCAGTTTATTTCAACTATAGGAGCTTTTTGGTCAACAATCCTTAGTAAGGACCATTGACCTGCTTAGGATTCACTATAATAACTGTTCTGCTATTTAAATCCAACTTCCCTGCCTGCTAGGTACAGTCTTGCTCCTTCAAGTATGTTTTTTCCACTGTTTCCAAGGAAGCAGTGCTGTGTGGGGTTTGGGGTTTCTGTTAAAGTTGAGAGCCAGGCTCTGGGAAGCAACAAGTAGCTGCGAGTCCTTCCTTGTAGGGTTCACATCCAGCTTCTACTTAGGCAAAGTGGTGTGGATTTTACTGGAAATTTGCCGAAGGACTTTAGCATTTAATCCTGCCAGCGTTAATTAAGGGGTCTAAAAACACAAACTGTGAGGAGAGCCCTGATAAGATAAATATCATTGTCCTCCAGATTGCTCCCAAGATGATAACTCAGCTTCTCAGCTGCTGTAAATAAGCCTGGAGCTTTTAACTTCCTTAGAACGATGCAGACTTAGGTCAGATGAGGATCTGGCCCAAGTCTCCCTTCCCTCCAAGGACAGCAGCATCCCTGTTTTGTTGGAATTTCTTCCTGTTGTTGGTGCAGGGATAGACTGTGCCCCAGTGGATTTGCACCCAGAGCTTTGCGGGCTTATCTTGCTCATCGGTGCGTGTGGGTATTACCTTATCTAAGCAAACGAGGATGGAGGCAGATGGGAGGCAGAGCAGAAAATAGGAGAAGGGGAAAAGAAGCAACACTTGCTATGAGTTGGTCCTTTGGTATTTTGCATAAACTCATTTGCACGGGGGATTTTGGCTTTTCCTGGGCACTGGCTTCCAGCTCCCACTGTGCAGGCAGCCTGGGTGGGAGAGGAAGAAGAGAGGCCATGGCATTGCCTTGCACAAGGACAGTGGCCTCCGGAGAAAGAAAATAAAGAAGGAAGTGACACTGATGGCTTCTGGCAGGGCTTGTCAGCCCCAGCCGTTGCTCCGGGTGGAGCTGAGTCAAAGCAGAGGTGCAGTGATGGGTGGAGAGCTGCAGGCTGCAGGAGCAGCCGGCTGGACTGCCCATGTTTGCCCAGGTCCTCCTGGCCCTGGAGCTAGGGCAGCGGGGAGGATCTGTGTGTGTAACCAACCTCCAGACAGCTCAAGTGGCCAAGGTGGCTGCTGTATCCCTCTGAGGACCACAGTCCTTCCCTCGAGTACAAGGTGGCCACAGTTTTGCCCAAAACATCACATTCAACAGCCCCTCCCGAGTCATTAATACTGCTCCCGCCTGGTTTAGCCAAAGCCAGATGCTTAGAGACCAGTGGATTTATGAGCTTGCTTTGGGGCTGTGGTAGCACCAAAATGCCTAGTGGACCTCCCCTGCCCACCCTTCCCACCATGGGGATCCCAGCTGAATTCCCGAGGTGCCTCAGGCCAGAGGTTGACCAACAACCCCCTGCTCACACCAGGCTTCACTTGGGCTCCTTCTCTGTGTGTGTTATCCCTGGAGGGAATCCAGTGAGGGATTTTGCTGTGGGAACTGAGCAAAGATGGGCCATTTTTGCCAGCCAAGATGTGATGTGCTGTGATGTACGGGCAGCAGCAGGGTTCAATTTCAACAGCCTGGCTCAGTTTGTCTTTTTGCTAGTTAGGTCCAAAATTAAATTCCACTTCCATGAGGCCACAATTTGGACTCGATGGATATTTTTCGGTGAGACATTTTTTTCCCCTTAAAACAATGGCCATTCACTGGAAGCAGAGGAGTCCATGAGGGCGTGCTCTGGTCTGACTGGGTGTCTTTGGGGCCACGACAGAACCCCTGGTCCAGAATTCAGAAAGAGAGGCCTGATTTGGAGCAAGGACCTAAGCCAAGCTGGCTTCATCCTGCTGCCTGAGTGTCCCAACCATGGGGCTAAGGGTATTTAGGCATGAAGTTTAAAAATAATAAATCTCCCTCATCGGAGCTGTTTTGCTGCATTTAAATTATTAAATACCCTTTGAATCCACATCCTAGATGGGTGCCAGATACACAAGGATATAGAGTCAGCCTTTGTCTCTCTTGGTCTTTCCTGCTGGAGCTATTCCATTTTGTATAAAATAGGCTAGATAAATAATTCATGGGCTAAAGAGAAAACTAACTTGGTAGTTAGATGGTTATGGCACTCTTCTGAGATGTGAGGGCGTCACGGGTAATTCTCTGCTCCAGTGAATAGTTGCTTATTTATTTATACTCTCCGGAGCAGCGGGAGGAGAGGTTGATAGAAGCCTTCTATACTCCCACCCAGCTCAGGGACCAGGGGACTCTGTGGATTGCAGGATACCAGCGCAGGGACCTCAGTCCTCAGCTGAAGGTTAGAATAAAGTGTGAGAATTCATTTTTTCCCTCCATATATTTTTTTTTTTTTGGGGGGTGGAGAAAAACAAGCCTGATGCCTGATGTTCAGCAGTGCCCACAACAGGAAGGCTGGTGGCAGCATCATTTGCTGTGGTGAATGTGGAGTGCTCAGCTAGCTCCTGGGCTGTGCTGGGAATCAGTGGAGCTTCAGCAGGGGCTCAGGTTTCTTCTCATCAGCAGCTCAGCCCATAAAGAGGTGTGGGAGAGGAAAGGGAAAAATGGGACATTTTTCATTTATTTCTCCTACCCTTCATTTTTCTCTCCATTCCACCTACCTCCCTTCTCCCCTCGACAAGGGTTCCCCTTTGTTCAGCATTTCCCTTGGATATAAGTAGGGTTAATAACTGTCTAATTAACCTGCCTGTAATTTGGGAGGTATAATTAGAGAGGTGCCCTGTGAGGCTGGCAATGCCCACAAGTTATCCCATCTCACTGGCTCGGAGCAGTAACCAATGACCCCACATCCCAGACTCCCCCTCGCAGGGGCTGCTCTTTCCACCCCAGCCCTGAGGAAGCCTCCTTGGTGCTCAGCAGGTTTCCTCAGAGCTGCAGAGGGTCCATGACTCCTCCTGTTCCAGGGAGCTGAGAACTTTTGCATGGCCCTTTGGTGCATGGCAGAGCATCCTGCTTGGGGGACAGGAGGGCTGTAGGGTTTTCCTTGTTGCTGACATCTCAAGCACTCATTTTAGTAGCACCAGTCTGCCCCATGGTGCTAAGGAGCTCCTCACCTCCAAGCAGGTGACCCTGTGTGTTGGGATGAGGTGATGTTACATAGAGATGTGTTTCTTTTCCCTACTTTCCTGCCATTTTTCTTTGCTGCATCATCACAGCTGAAAGCAACCCAGGACTTTTCATCCCTCCAAACCCAAAAGTGTACCCTGACTGGTTTTTCAGGTCACACAACCCTGCCAGCACCTCCTTTTCCACCCCAGGGCAGCAAAGGAACAAAAAAGGAGGACTTAGCTTTGTGTCATGGAGTATTTGCCATGGGCAGTGGATTGGGGAGAGTCAGAGGCCTCCTTTGTCTGGTTCAGAGCCAAATTATTCACTTGTTACTGCTGAGCCTGCAAAATTAAAAAAAAAAAAAAAGAAAAGAAAAGAAAAAGATCAAGTTAGAGCCATATTGACCAAAAATGTATTTTCTGCTTCTTTTCAGGGAATCTGACTAAACATATGAAGTCAAAGGCCCACAGCAAAAAATGTCAGGAGATGGGCGTGTTGGTATCTTCACTGGTGGATCTGGAAGCCGAAGAAGGTAAAATCTTCCACATTATAGCCCTGCTATTGCTGCTAGAAGAGGGTGATCTATCCATCCAGGCAGGAGATGTGCTCCACAGGTCATCCCTTCAAAGACGTGGAGCAGCTTTGATCACCTGCCAGCACCCAAGGGGGGATTTCTTGATAGGACAGGAGGAAATGGCCTCAAGTTGCACCAGGGGAGGTTTAGGTTGGATATTAGGAAAAATTTCTGAACTGAAAGGGTTGTCAAGCACTGGACCTGGCTGCCCAGGGCAGTGGTGGAGTCTCTATCCCTGGAGGGGTTTTAAATTTATGTAGATATGGTGCTTAGGGACATGGTTTAGCAGTGGATAATTGCTAGGATTAGGTTAGTGGTTGAATGTGAGGATCTTGGAGGTCTTTTCCACCAAAACAATTCTCTGCTTGCATGGACTGGGTTATGGGGCCATCCTGGGAGGCTGCATCCATAGGACAGTCTGTGAGCCCGTGTCTCTGTGCTGGGGGTTGCATGTTTGAAGTATTTTGTCTGGCTGCAGCCAGAGGCAAGAGTGAACAGAGGGGTAGGAGCATCCTGCGTTTGGTCCAGAGCTCTGCATGTGGGGATTTAATACTAAACAGTGGCTCTGTGGTGTGAGAAGGTGCTTCTTGGGGTATCTCTAGGGGGGAGTTCAGACTGGCAAGCACAGTCTGGTGGGTGAAGAAGAAAAACCAGTCCTGGCACCCCTGGATAGGATCTGAGAGAATATTTTACTGGACTGAAGTGCTCAGCGTGAGTGTGGGGTTGACTTTTTGGTGCATGGCCTGTGCAGGCTGTGGTGATGTTCCTGCAGAGGGGATGCACTCCAGCAAGATTAGTGATTCAGGGGACACCACCCTCCTGAAAGGGCCTCCAGGGAAGGACTTCTCCAATAGCATCATCTTCTAGGAACCTGCCCATCTTACTGTATTTGGCTGATCCCAGGAAATACCCAAATTACCAGTGCAAACCTGGTCTGCATCTGGAGGGACTGGTGCTTGCATGAGCTGCTCCCACATCTGCAAGTAGCCCAGCCTGGACCCTGCACCACTGCTGGAGACCTCAGCATGCCAGGTTGGGGTGTGAACAGCATGGGGGCAGCTGCTTCCCTCAGCCCTCACTCTCATGGGTGTTCTCCATGTGTAGAATGAAGGTGAATCACCCAGGTCAGGAATTATCTGGAAGGTTTCTCAGTAGGGGAAGAGCCAGCACAACTGAAATAACATGGTGCTTTGACATTTAATGGCATTATTCTGAGTGCATTACAAGAAGATACATTTACCCTGACTCACCTGCTCATTTCTTTCATCCAGTTATGCACAAACACACACACACACAGTCTGCCCAGGGCTTTGTGAATTCAGGAGACTGGCTGTTGTGTGAGGAGGAGCATGACTCTCTTCTTCAGTAATTTCCTCCCTGGTTTATAATATCTGCAGCTGAATTTCCCTGAAGTCATCCTGGGAAGCAAATCTCCTCCTGGGAGGCTGGGCAGCATCAGACGGGAGTGTGGTGACCATAAGCACAACTGTCTCCATCAGAAACATTGAGGAAGATCTCCAAGCTGGGAGATGAAGGAACATGGTCTCATGTATACGTAGCTGTTTGAGCTAGAAAAAACTGTTTTACCCAAATGATTGGAGGCTGTGCTCCAACAGCTGTGAAGGGTTAGGTTATGTGTCTCCAGGGAACAGTTAGATGTTTTTATGATTGTTTTTCTGTTTCCTTTAGCAAGACCCTGAGTAGTTCAGGGCTGGAGCCACAGCACGGGAATGATGGTGAAGAAGCCTTAGAGGCAACAGATTTGGGGTCAGTGGGGTTTTTTTGCATTTATAGGAGACCCTGCACACACCAGCTGTGGAGGGAGGAGAGGCTCTGGGAGCACAGGCCTGTCTCTGTCACAGAGTGTTTATTCCTGGATAAAACACTCGGTGCCACTGCGCAGGGTGGTGGTTTCTGTTTGCATTGCGTTGCAGGCTGGTCATGATACCATTGACCCTTCCTGGCTGGCACCCCAGAAATCCCAGTATGAAAGCAGCTCTTGTGGCTGCCTTCAGCAATTTTTCTCCCAGTTTCCTGTTTCATCCCCCCTGTCTCTCCCCAGACGATTTCGATCCCCCAGTCCCTGGGATTCACTCTGCCACAGCCCGCAAGGGTTTGTTGACAATGGGTTAAAATGAGCTTCATAAAACACACGGCGCCACGGTTATTTTTATAAAGTGAACATCAGCTGAGCAAGTTCTGGAGAGGCTGCTGTGAGCCAGGGAATGTCAGCTCGGCAGGAACAACAAACAGTGCTTATCACCCCGGGCCCCTGCTGGGGTCAAGTCCATCAGAGGCTTTATTGGGAAAGGGGCTGGTTCCTGGGACACAGGCAGGTCACAACCTTCCTGCTGCATAGGTAATTAAAAATCACTATGTGTTAGCCCATGGTGGGACAAGGTTTGCAGAGGGAGGTCGTGGTGCAGGTAGGGGTGAGGAGGCTGTGGGGACCTTGGCTGCTGGGACCCT
The DNA here is from genome assembly GCA_013401335.1 of Brachypteracias leptosomus. Taxonomy (NCBI): domain Eukaryota; kingdom Metazoa; phylum Chordata; class Aves; order Coraciiformes; family Brachypteraciidae; genus Brachypteracias; species Brachypteracias leptosomus. The sequence continues at coordinate 640,351 of VYZX01026068.1, forward strand.
CCCAGGTGCTTTAAGTCTTGGGTTTTGGATATTGAAGCTCAGAAATGCTCTCCCCACACTGTGCTGTATCCGTAGAGTATCTCCACACTGGTTAATTAAACTGTGCTGGGGACATTTGCAGGCACTGGCAGGCCATTGTCTCAACTTAAAGTCAACAAGACATTGGTGGGTCAGGCCGTCTACCATACAATCAAAAAATCGCTGAGCACAGTTTGGGAATTGGCATTCCTGCCAAGGAGGTTGGATGTGGATGTCCTGGTTTGGAGGCACAGATGCAGAGCAATCTGATGGGGCTGCAAGATTTGTGTCACTGTCTTGGAACAAAGGTGGGCTGATGAGACTGTCCTTGACCTGAGCAGACCATGGCTCAACTTGGTAGCAGAGAACCTGTGGGAGTTATCTGAGAAGTCCCACTGGTTAACCAGTCCCAAACCCCAGTGATCCCCCAAGGCAGTGGTACTGAGCCCTTTCAGGCTTGGGTTCTGGTTCTGGCCAGGTATAGTCACCTGGATGGTTAGAGGGCAAGGACATGGGAGAAGGAAAGAACCCTATGACATTACCAGACTCCCCTGCCCCCTTCCTCAGTGCCTTTCCTGACAGGGATGGACAAAGGGCTGTCCAGAATAAACATCTAACCAAGGCTGAGGACTTGTCTGACAGCTCTGCCTCGAGGGGTGCCTTTCTTCTTTTAAATCTGCTCCAACTCTTGGCTTTTCTCCAGCTCTTCAGAGCAACCTTTCGATCAGGCAGAGACACGCTGTACTTGACAGTGGCCTTTCCAAAGGATGCCATGGCCAAAAGAAAACCTAGTCGGGGATTTTGCAGGAGCTGCCCCAAGGGAAAAGTGCTGGCCTGGTGTGAGCAGCAGGAGACTGCTCCGTGTGGGATTGCTGGAGAACTCCTTCAGCCCAGGAACTCACTTAAAATTATTGATTAGCTGATGGTCTCCAGAAATGTCTCCCTGCTGTTACACCACCCGTCAGTGATGCCTCTGCAGATGGGGAAAGAGGAAAGCGGCTCCTGGAATGCTGGTTGCACAACTTGACTTTGAAAAGAGCAACTGTTATTTTAAACCTTTCCATTACAGTCAATTAGAATTAATGAATCATATTAATTGAGTGTCACTTTTGAAAACCTGCAAATCAAAAGTCCTATTTATGTTAGATGTAATTGCAGGCTTCTGAGGACAGAGCTGCAAGGGCTCACTGCACCAGTGCAGGGGAATGCTTTCATTCGTGGCCTCAAGTTGAACCAGAGGAGGTTTAGATTGGATGTTAGGAAGAAGTTCTTTACTGACAGAGTGGTCAGGCACTGGACCAGGCTGCCCAGGGAGGTGGTGGAGTCACCATCCCTGGAGGGATTCAAAAAATGAGTAGATGTGGCGCTTCAAGACATGGTCTAGGGGTCAGGGAGATGTTGGGATGAAGGTTGGACTTGATCCTAGAGGCCTTTTCCAACCTAAATGATTCTGTGATTCTATGGTTTCCTTCAGCCCTTCATCCCTGGACTGATACAGGGTTAATAGTGGTGCACTCAGCAGCGTGGTGTGGAAGCTGGTCCAGGCTGATGGGAGCACTCTGCTTACAAAAACAGAGATCTGGCAGGTAATGAGGCTGAGCTGGTCCCATCTTTGACCTCATGGAAAGAGTAGATATGAAAAAAGCCCACAAAGGGTCTGCCTTGAACCCCCAGGTCAGCTGGGAGAGCTCTCAGTGGAAAGGATGAGACCATCAGCTTGGGGACGTTCTTTCTGGCCATCATTAAATCATTGATCCCTGACTGCTTGTGGATGAACATGGTGGTTGGACATCTGCTACGCCCAGCAAGGAAGGACCCTACCTGGGCTGTGGAGGAGAGGAACCCATGAGCTGTCAGAAGGGACTCCTCTCCTGTTGTTGATGTTGGCTGCTCACTGGGATGTGTTGCACTGCCTGGACTTTATTGCATTGTTCAAGCAATCCGTGTAATTTTAGAATTACAAAAAACACACAGTCCCCATTTCCTCCCATTGATGAAGCCCATTTGTGATGGTGTAACTGGGACAGTCTGGCAGGGGGCAATGCAGAAAGGTGAGCACTGGAAGGTCTGGTATCAGAGGATGTTCCCTTCCTCTCCTTCCAGCTTCCTTTTCACCTGGTTAAAGCCAACACTGGACTTAGGTGAACCTGCTCGGGCAGGGGGTTGGACTTAGATGATCTCTAGAGTTCTCTTCCAATCTCTACCATTCTGCTGAAATTTCCTATATTCTCATGAGTAAGGAGGCCCATTGCTCACAAATGCCAAGGAAAGCAGCCAAGAAGATGGCCAGAAAATTATATTTTGTACTCTAATGGTTGGGACTATTTGGCTGGATGAGAAAATAACATTAAAATGGCCAAAAGGTGCCTGAGAAATCAGAGGTGGGGGCTGTATCACATCCCCTGGTCTCAGAGTGGCAAAGAGCCTTCCCTGGTGTAATCACAGAGTGTGTTCTCTCTTTGAGGGGCTCAGAACAGAGCCTAGCAAGGGCTGTTTTAATTTAAAAAGAAGAATATAAAAGAAAAGATGACTATTTCCATGTGACACTGGACAGCACAGGAAGATTGCCGTGCAGTCCTCTGGGGGCTGGCGGGGAGGGAGCAGCGATTCCTAAAACTCCCTGGATTATTTTAAACTCGAGTTATATTTCACTTGATTGTTTTGATTTCTATTTAAGGGGCAGGAGCAAGTAAAGGGGCGTTACTATAAAAGGAGATTGGAGTATAATTCTTGACTCCCGCGGTGGTTTTGCTTGGTGTGATTGCAGCAGTTTGGGGGAATAACCTTAGAAAAACAGGCGTGCAATGAAATGCAACCCTCAGACAAAGCTGTCGACAGGGCACATTCTCCTCTCTCTCCTGCCTTCTCCACCTCTCCCTCCCTCTCTGTCTTCTCCTGACTTGCCCTTTCTCTGCCCATTAGTTCAGCAAAATGCATTTCAGTTGCAAGAAGCCCAGGCTCAGGCTGAGGTCTTTCTGCCTGGAAGGACCGTGTTAGGAGGCCAAAGCAAATTAGCTTTGGGCTGTCCCAGGACTCACTTGAGATGTTTCCCTTGGTGGCAAATACAAACAACTCCCCAGTGAGAGGCTAGCTTCATATTTCCCTCACTCCATAGTTCTGACCTTGCTTTCCATCTTGGCCAGAGCCTGTCTGACATGGCAGGAGGGGTGGAACTAGATGATCTTGGAGGTCCCTTCCAACAGAAACCATTCTATGATTCTATGATCCTGATTCTATGATTCTATATTGTGTAACTGGGGCCAACAAAGGAGATCACACAGGCCAAGGCCCTCAGAGCCATGTGGTGGAGACTGAGGCTATCGCTGGTTTTCCATCCCGATGTCAAACCCCCAAACCAGAGTCAGGGACTAGCTCATCGCTCTGGTAGTGAGAGGCATTCCTTTTCCAGGCAAGAACTATGCACAGTTCACCCTACAGTTGGGGGAACTGGTTGTTTGGAATAATATTTGTTCTGAACTCTGCTCCTTTGGGAGTTGGCAAACAACCCACCACGGGATGCTTGGCCCAGCACACGCCATCATTATACAAGCATTTCACCAGGCGAGTCAGCCCCTCGCTGGAGAGCTGCTGACCTCCATGAGGTGCTCTGGGAGTTCTGCAGGAGGTCTCACTTTGTGGGCTGGTTAATGGACACCTTTGAGACAGGGTGGGGAGCAAATGAGATGCATTTCAGGCTGACTCTTGGGTGGATCCCAAGCCATGGTAAAAATACACATCTTATTTTGCTGGTAATGCCAAATATTTTGTGGGCATTTCCTGCTAAGACTCTGTTATTCAAAGTAAAGAAAAGTTGACTGTTTACCCATAGATCACAGTGACTTCTCACTGTGTGGCCGTGTCCCCTTGTGAAAACCACCCTGCCTGCTGCAGGCAGGTGTGGTCCAGCCTCAGCATTAGCTCCATTTAACTTCCCCTCTGGCTTGTCCTGCTGACAGATGGCAGCTCTAAATGGAAAACTGTTCATCAGAGGAGAAACAAGGTCCTAGGCTGAACTGCTGGGGAAGAGAGGCCAACGGTGCTGTGATTAGTGACCTGGCTTCACTCAGGTGTCAAAGCAGCATCCAGGTGCTCTCCTTCCAAAGCCAGTGACCAAACACCTCCTGCACCCATCATCTCGGTGCTTGGCACAAGCAGAGTTGGAAGAACTGGTGTTTCATGACCCTCTCCATAGCAGTGAGGACTTGCAGGAAAACCTCCTGACAGTGCAATTCTGTTGAGCTACAGTGACATCCAGTGGCTCTTCCCGATGGAGCTCTTCAGGCTGAACCACATCCCTGCACATCTGGCATGGGGAGCTGCAGATTTATCTCAGTGCAGAGCAGAGCAGCGGGTGAGCCAGCAGAGACCTGCTTGGGAGCTTGGTATTGATCTCAGAAAGCTTCTGCTGGCCCCTAAAGTGGGAGAGAGATGCTGTATTTTTACCTGCAGATATATTTTTGATCCTTTAGGATTTTTTGTATGCTCCTCACTGTTTATAAGCTCTTGTTGAAGCACCCCTGTGCAAGGCCTTCCACAGACAGAGAGGAGAAGCCTCTGTCAGAAAGAAGCATCTGCATCATAGCTAGAATTGATCAAAATAAGAGAAAATCCACAGAGGTTAGAATTATAGAATCTTTTAGTTTGGAAAAGACCTCTAGGATCATCAAGTCCAACCTTTGCCCAACATCTACCTGACCCCTAGACCATGTCTGGAAGTGCCAGTGTTCATTTTTTAAACACCTCCAGGGTTCTTTCAGTCCTATTGTTTGCTTCTTAATAAAAGTCCTGTCTTGCTAATGTTTACCTGTCACATACTCTATGCAGGAAAAGGCCCAACACGTGGAGGATGGGAGCAGTCATCCCAGCAACTTTCTCACACTATGGCAGCTGTAGATATTTTGGAAGCAGCACTGCAATCATCGTAAAAAGCTCAGCAGAGGATGACAGTGCTGCTGTTCTCCTCACCTGTGAAGAACCTTGTTTGTATTTCTAGAGAAGGTCAGGCAGGGTGTGTGCAGGGGTGCAGCAGGACCAATGGCCACGTATGTTGATAGAGCAATGGCTGGAACCAAAATCAGAGTGGGTCGGGAGTTCTCAATGGTGGAATTCACTGGGATCTACTGGGATCATCAGGAGTGGAGTTGGCATAGAGGGCAGGGCTGTGTGCTTCAAAGCATGAGATGATCAGATCTTGAAAATAGCTGTGTCCTCTCTCCTCTTGTTCCCTGAGAGCTTTTGGGCAGATTTAGCACAAAATTAGTCCCCGTGTTTGTGTTTTACACTCTGTTTTGTGTTTGCCCAGGAACCAGTGAAGACCTATTCCAGGACTCTGAGGGGCGGGAGGGATCTGAGCCAATTGAGGAACACCAGTTTTCAGACCTAGAGGAATCTGACGATGATGATGACAATGAGGATGAGGAAGATGAGGAGGAAGAGGAGAGCCAAGATGAGCCATCTATAAAGTTGCCGGAAGGCAAACCTACCACCCTCCCGATGCACTCTTCAGGTGGCTCTCCATCTTCTCAAGAGGAAGGCACCGAAATAGCATTGCCCTTAGCCCAAGAAACTGTTTCCAGCAGCCAAAAAGTAGGTGAAGGCCAACAGGCCTCCTCCTCAGGGCTGGAAACAAAGTGGTCAGCAGACAGCAGTGACATTGCTGTGTGCCACAGCTTCCTGAGTCTCCACAGACCAGCTTTGACTTCCACCGAGCAATTGGCTTCTGCTGAAAGAGAGTCTGTCACAAGGCCGCAGATGTCCTTAGTTATGGACCTGTCGACCTCAAAAGACACCTCCCCAAGAAAAAGGTGGTCTCCGAGCCAGGACTCTGGCAGAGGTGGTGGCAGCAGCAGACCAATGCTAGCGAGAAAGCACCTATTAACCAAAAATGAAACTTCACCGAAACGGTTTTCACCAACTGGAGAACTGTCTTCTCTAAGGTGCCTGTCTCCAGGGAGAGGGTTGTCTCCTTGCCAGCGTGTCTCTCCCAGGAGGGAGGCATCTCCACTGAGATGTGTGTCACCAAGACTCGAGCTGTCGCCCAGTAGGCATCTTTCCCCCAGAAGAGAGCTGTCCCCAAGAACATACCTTCCACCAGAAGGAGAAGTGTCCCCTGTGAGGCACTCGTCGCCGAGCAGAGAGATGTCATCAGTCAGATACTTATCGCTGAAGAAAGTCTTGTCTCCAGGCTGTTCAGAGTCGTCTAGGTATCCATCCCCTGGCAAAGAGGACTTGCCTGGGACTAGCAAATCAGCAGCAGATGACAAAGTTCAAAGCTCATATCAAGCCCAGCATGGGATATTATCTTCGATGCCTCTACCTCACAGGTTCTTTGGCAAAAACGTACAGCTCTACGAGTCCAAGCTGGTAAGTTCAAGCTCCTCTTGCCTTCTAGTCCCTGCAGTATGTTCTCTGACGTGTTTTTGAATGAAGGTTGCAGTGCAGACCTTCACAGTGACTCTGTGACCAATGTCATGGGTAGCCAGAGAAAAGGGACAGTGGGCAGCAAGGGCTTTGCACCCATTTGAGTCCTGCCCATCTCAGTTTGTCCCTTCTTCAAGGGATTATTTACATTCCTGACCCAACCAGTCTCCTGCTGAGTGACTTAATAATGACGAGTTGTCACTGAGTCTTTTTTCCCCTGGGGAATGAGAATTTCATGCCCATTTCTGAGATGCTGGCAGTGGTGGTGAAGCTGTGACCGTTCTCCACTGCTCAGTGGCCTCAACCAGACCTGAAGTTGCCCTTGCACTCTGTTGCTGGCTCTTGGGCTATGTCCATACGCAGCCAACTCTGTCAGATTAACTGCTGAGAAATGTTTGTTTGGACATCTCTGATTTCATCTCACTTCTCTCTTCAGCACAGAGAGGTGGTTCCCACTGGGTCCAGAAAATTATTTAATCTCTCTGCTGGACATATCAAATCCTATGGGTAAAGGAAAATTGCATGTTCCTCCCACTGCTACAGGCAAATTAGACGTCGGGCTTGGTGGAACGTTTCCATTTCTCCTGGAGTTCCTGCCTCTCCTGTAATTTATGCTGATGAACATGAGATTCAGTTGCTGGAATTGCTCTGCTGTGAAACTGGTGTGAGGAGAGACTCGAGCCCTTAGGGACTGCACTGGGAAGAGAGAGGCCTTTATACAACCCCTGGAGAACCTGTCACGGCAGATGCTGACCCAGGTCTTCTCCAGAAAAGCCACGCTGCCCAGTGTGCGTTTCTTCCATGTCTATGATAACATCATCTTCTGGTGCTGCCTTTCCACTCTCTATGTTTGTCTTACCTTCTCAGGACTATCCTTTGATTTAGGTCCAGACTTTTGCTTACTTTAATGCAGTTTCCCTTTCCTGTCAATTAACATCTTGGGGTGAATCTCGGGGCTGTGGAAACCCTGATCCTTCAGCTCTAAAGCATCTCTGTCAGGAAAAGAGCCCACTGCCACTGCTTGTAGTGAGTCCCCTAAGCTCCCAAGTCCATGGTAGAAGACAATATTGTGTACCCTGCTTATCTGTCCACTCACACCTTTTCACTTACACTCTCACACACACCTTTGTGTTCCCTTTTCCTGCTCCTTTTATGCACCCAAAGTCTCTGCCTCCAAAGCAACAATAAAGACCTGAATGGGAAAATTCCCATTCACCAGTGAGATGGACAGCTGGGCTTTCATTGCAAAATTACAATCCTAGTAAGGCTGCAAGAAACAGAAAGATCAGGAGTGGATTTATCAGATTCCAGACGGAGCTCTGTTCTCAAAACTGGAGCCCTATGCATTGCTTAGAAACTTGGAGACCATCTTAGCTTCAGTCTAAGGCTTTCTGCCAAGTCTGTGCATCAGGCCTGACCATGACCATCTCTCTTCCCACGGGCTCTTGCAGGAGATGGTCTCTCCTTCTGGTGGCTGTTGCACCATTGAGGTGATTTATTTGAGGGTTCCCAGCATCCCTAAAGTGATCCTGACAAGACTTCATGCAGATAAGTGAGATTTAGCAAGTGTTTGGGGCTGGAACTGCTGACCAGGTGTAGACCATCTTCAGTGGCTCTTGCTTCCTCTCTCTTCCATTCTCTTTCACTGCTTTCCTGTTGCCTCTTCATAGAGATCCAGCTCACAGGCTCAGGCAATTCCCCATAATCCTGCAAAGAAATGTGCCCTCCTGTAAATCCTGAATTTTTATAGCTAACCCCGTCTTAATGGAAAGTTGGTTTCAGTTTCTGTTGCTTCCTCTTCTTGGGAGTCCTTTCTAGGGGTTTAGTTATAACCTCATCACTAATTAATCCATTTCTGTTTAGCCACATATCTCTCCATGATGTACATTAGGAAACTATGTGAAGCACCGAGAGAGAAAGAGGAAAAGGTAAAATGGCAGGGACTTAACCCTTGATTTCTACAGACCACACCATGAGGGTGGTGGTGGGGACCATGCTGAGGGGTGTGCTTTGTGTCAAATGAGAGTTAATGCTGTCCCTCACTCCGTCCAAAACATCCTTGCAATTAGCAGCTGCAAGGGTGTAATCCTGCTTGAAGAAAATATAGTGAAAATAAATAACATTATTCCGGGCTCTCAGAAAGCCCGTGTACTGAAAGGGATCCAAAGCAGCTCAGATGGCAGGAGACACTGGCATCCTCTGCCAGGCTTTCAGAGGCAACTCTGATCATAGGGCAAGGGGTGATGGTTTTGAACTAAAAGAGGGTAAATTCAGACTAGAGAGAAGAAAGAATTTTTTTATGACATTGGTGAGAGCCTGGCCCAGGTTGACCAGAGAGGTGGTGGCTGCCCCATCCCTGGCACCATTGCAGGTGAGGTTGACCAGGGCTCTGAGCAACCTGCTCTAGTCGCAGATGTCCCTGCTCAGTGCAGGGGTTGGACAAGACGACCTTTAAAGGTCCCTTCCCACTCCAACCACTCTATGACTTTATAATGATCTAAGCCTGAACCAAAGCCCTGAATCTGTGCCCCAATAGACCGTGGGCATATTAGTACCCAGAAGGCAAATGCTGTGGGTTGTGTTGCTCCTTACCTTAAAGGTTTGGGGATCCAAATCTTCCTTGGTTGGTTCATCTCCCTCAAATTAGAATAAATTATTAACAAAGCCATTCCTTAGAGTGAGCATTAATGATGCTACCGCTGCACCTTGTACCTTGCACTGATTCAGCTGTTTCTTTTCCCTCTCTGGTGCAGAAGATAGAACCACGAAGCCCAACAAGCTCACCTGGCGCCACGCAGCCTGTCTGCTCCAGACCCTTGCAGGCACCTCATGAAATCCATGTCCATGCTCCCAGCAGAGGGGAGGAGAATGTCTTCAGCCATCTCCCGTTGCATTCGCAGCAGCTCACGAGGACCCCGTATCCAATGATTCCCATTGGGGGCATCCAGATGGTCCAGGCAAGGCCGAGCACCCACCCCAGCTTGGTGCCCAGTTCCGTCATGTCCCTGCAAGCGGGATGCTTTGCTTCTGATGGCAGCAGCTTCGTGGAGCTCAGCCGGGCTCCCAGGAGGGATGAGGAGCCCCAGGTCCCGCGGGAGCCGTCGTCGGCGTCTGTCTCCCCAGTCGCAAAGGTTTCTAAATACACACTGTCCCCAGAGCTTACGAGCAGTGGGTACCTAGAAGAGAAAATGAGGACTAGTGAGCTTCAGCAAAAGACAGAGCAGGAGGAATACAGGGTAAAAGCGTTGGCTGAGTCCAGCCAGGCGGAGCAGGCGTCCCCAGCCAGCCCCAGCACACCCCACGAGCACTCTCCAAAGCCTTCGACGAGCGGGGAAGAACCCTTGAAGAAAACGGGCAAGAAGCAATCTGGCAGCTCGAGCACTTCTTTGGAATCATCCTGCACTTTCATCTCAGACCTGCCCTCCCAGCCGTTGGACCGAAGCAGCAGCACGGGCTGCCTCTCGGAGCCCTCTCCCAGCCATCCCCACGCCCAGCCCACCTCCAGCCGGAGGAGAAACCTCTCCGGAGAGCCCAGTCACCAAGAGGGGACCTCCAGGAAGAGCAGCCCACACCTCGAGCACGCAGATTTAGGTCAAACTCAAAAAAAGGTGGATGAAAACACGGGAAGTACTTAAGCTGACCACCATCTGTTCCACCTTTAGGCTTCCTATGTAAAATCAACAGACATTTTCAACACTATTTCCTTTAGTATAATCATCGCTATAAGAAGCACTCTAGTGAATGACCAAACCCACGGAAGATTCCTGGTTTTCTTTGTCCCAGTCTGGTATTATATCCACATGTATGCAGTTACTTGTGCCTTTTTCTATACCTTTTGTTGCTTGAAATGTACAAAACTGTTTGAGGCTGTGAATATTTTTTTAGAGTTTTTTGGAAAGGGGTTTGTTAGACCTTGTCTTTTTTGCCATTTCGGTGTGCGTAATTATGGGCCTGAGAGATGCAGAAAGGAAAGGGTTAAGCATTTTAAGAGGAAGAAGATGCACTGAAAACAAAAAACAAACCAGAAAAACTTTTTTATATTGATGAAATGATTAAAAAAACAAACAAACAAACAAAAAAAACCAAACCCTTGCTCCTGTGTACAGAAGTTTATGATTCGTATTTATTACACGCTTTATTTAATTCTCGCAAAGTGCTTGTTTTATTTTTCTTCTCGCATCCCTCTGGTTGCCTATGGTTGTGCTTTAAACAGTTGAGACTGCTTTACATTTCAAAAAAAAGGTATTTACCCTGAACTTGTCAATGAAAGTAGCACTTCCTTGAGCAGGGGGAGGTTCCTTCGCAGCGCGAGAAATTCACTCACGAGAGAAAAAATGCATCTTGAGCATCCCTCCCTCCTGCAGAACCCAGCAAAGCACTTTTCTAAAAAGGGACAAAAAAATAATACTAATAATAATAATAATTAAAAAAAAAAGGTTCTTCTTCAAAGATTTAACTGCAAGAACGTAGGAATGTATCGAATGTAGAGCCAGTGCCAGGATCGGTGTCTCTCGCTGGCCGAGCTGGCCTCTGGTTGCTTTAATCCTTCCATCCCGTGGCAACGTCCTGCCTGTGCCTCACAGCCCCTCTTCTGGGGGGCTCGGAAGCCCTCTGCAAACACCCTCCCTCGGGTTCAAAGTGGAAGCAAACTCAGCCTTGCCACCGTTTTTTTTCCTCCATCGTGTTTCCATTGATGTCTCTCTCCCTCCGCGCCCTCCCAGGGCCGGGCTGGGCTGAGCTCTGGGGGTGCAGGAGGTGGTTTGTGCTCACCCGCAACTCCCCAGTGGCTCCGTGTCTTACTTTAATTCTATTTATTTATTTAAGCAGAACAGCGCACGCATAATCCTCATTGTGCAGGCCACCTCTTTGGGTGTTTTGGAAGAAAAAAAAAAAGTAATTCCAATGCTGAGTGGTTCATGGGTGCAACCAGCTTGTTGTGCTTGCACAGGAACCTTCTCCAGAGCAGCTTTTCCACCCTGCCCATCGTAGCAGAGCAATGGCCTCTACTGCCAACAGATGTGATACCAAAGACAGAGAGACCCGATGGAGCCCTTCCTCTCTGTCACATTCACTCCCTTTTTCAAATACCAATCTCTGATCCGTTTGCCCCAGCAGACAGCAGGCTCTTTACTACTTCAGAGGGTTTTCTGGTCTATGGAATCTGTACAAACCTCTTTTTTTTTTTTTTTATTTTAACAAAAA
>VYZX01026068.1:652039-909963 GCA_013401335.1 Brachypteracias leptosomus
CAGTGGACCAGTTCTTTTCTTCTTTCAGAGCTGTTCCAGTTTATCGGGTACGTAATACACTTTTTAAAAAAAAATAAAAATAAAAAAAATAAAAAAAAAAAAGAAAAAGAAAAGAAATCAAATAAAACCCTGAATGAGAACATATTTCCTTGCCAGACTTGATGAGCTATGAACTGTTCCCGTTTCATGGGCAAATAATATAAATTTTTTAATAATCTTCTGTGATTTATTTTTTTTTTTCTGCTTTTCTTGTAAAGGGAATTAAGTACAAAAGAAGATATCATGGAAATAACATTAAGGCTGTGACACTGACCAAAACAACATCCAGAACCCATTTATACCTTAATTAGCACTTTTATCAAGTTTCCCTTTTTCCCATCTCCCCCTTTTTTGGCCCCAAGCCTGGAAGCTGGTTCTGCTTTCAACCCTGGCCAGACCTGGGCTGGGAGTTGAGCTCAGCAGCTCCGCTCAGTGAAGCTCTTAAGCACCAGCTTAAATCCTACTCAGGCTTTAAGTGTGTGCTTAATACCCCGGGCATCCCTGGAAGGCACCCACCAAATCTCACCACACTTTAGCCTTTCCTGGTTTCTGCCACTTTTTTTTTCCCTTGTCACATTCTTAACATTATTCCAAGATAGCATTTTGTATTTAATTTTTTTTTTTTAAATATATATATATATAAATGAATATTTATGAAGAGCTTGCCAGTGACAGACCNTATATATATATATATATATATATATATATTGAAATTGTACATAAAGAAAAATAATGCAGCAGTTGTGCACTCAGCATCCTGGTTTTGTTAGGTGCATTTGACATGAGCTTTGGGCTAGATCAAATTTGCTCAGCTTCTTTCTATAACTGTATTTTAATCCTTGACTTGTTGGTACTTTTCATGGATGTTTGTTTTTTTTTTTTCTTATTCCCTCTGTCATTTCTGGATGGAGGAAAAAAAGAAAACAGCCCAACAAAAGCCAGAAATCATTACATTGGTTTCTTGCTTTTGTTGTTGTGGGTATTTTATTTTTTTTTTTTTAGTAGTAGTAGTATTATTTTCTTAAAGCTTTTCCAGCAGCTCAAGAGGAGTTGAAGCTTTCTGCATCCCAGGCTGGCAGCTGGTGTGTGACCATCCCGTGGCCAAAAACCAGCGGGGAGAGGAGCTTGGGAAGGGGTGAGGTGCTCCCTGGGTTGTGCCCTGCTCAGATCCCATACCCACCAGCTGGCACATGCAGAGACTGCTGAAAACTCAGGAGATGGGCACAAAAAAACCCCACCAAGGCTGTGCCGAGGCTCGACCAGGTTCATCTTCTCAGCAGGGTCAGGGGAGGCTCTGGCTGGGGTGAAATGGTGCTTCATGCTGTACCTAACGGGCGCAATATGGCCTATGATAGGCAAAAAGGATCACAAAAAAAAATAAAAATTGATATTTAAGGGCTAATTATCACACTGACAGCTCAGAGCTCCACGGGAAGGGTGTTCTCCCACCAGCACCAGCATCTCCATCTGCGGGCAGGGCGGGTGGCCCAAGGGGCTCCAACCCTGGGTGAAATCGTGACCTTGTGCAAATGGTGTCTTCTCTCTGCCTCATGCTCAGCCAAGGAGCTCAGAGGTGCTGCTCCCCCAGTTTTCATGGAGCTGTGTGTTATTTACAGTGGGGTTGAAGTCCCAGCATCACCGGTGGGTGCCTCTCCAAGCTGGAGCACCCCTTGGCTTCCCTATGTCAGACTGGGTGAAAGCTGGTTGCAGGTCACCGCTTTTAATCCACTCTGGGTGTCTGTCTGCAAAATAAGGATGATACCTCCTGATTTACAAGGGCTGCAGGGGTGGCCAAGTTTGTGTCTGAACGGACACTTTGTGGAGCAGTGAGTGGTGTTATTTGCAAAGAGAATGTATTAATCATGCAAACAGGAAAATTAAAACCCAGATCCCAGCCCTTCCTTGTCAGCAGCAGGTGGAAATAACCCCCCCCTGCTTTCTTATGGCGGAGGTTCTGAAATTTATAGTCCATGAAGGCACGTGGCCTCCAGAGACTGTCTGCTTCTCTTGGTTGGGTAGCTGGTTCATCAGCCAAATCCCAACTCTGAGAGTTCCTTCCCTGGTAAGATGTTTGTGTAGCTCCCATGAATGCAGGTACTCAATGGCCAGCGGATGCTCTGGCGTCCAGGAGCTCATTCTGCACTTGGAGGACTTGGCCCATGCTCTGAAATAACTCCTTGAAGCAGTCAAGTTAAGTACCAAACCTTATATCCAGAGCTAATAAAGCACTTGTAGCTTGGCTTAAGCTTAAGCATTTCTGGAGTTCCAGTAACTTCTTTGTGCTTAAGCATGAATTCAGCTCCTTTTATCAAGGTTACAGAGCTTGGTGTCTCGCAGGACTGAGCAGACCATGAAGGGAGGAGAAGGGGGGTGGTTGGCTCCCAAAAATGCCCCCATGCCCTGAAGCAAATCTCTGTCAGCTCTAATTACTCACAGGTTGTTGGCCGGGTCCCCGGCAACTGCAGCAGGAAACTCTTAAAAGTAATGATGAAGTAGCTGTGACTTTACAGCGTATGACTGGGAAACGTGTTTCATCACCTGCTCCTGAGGGGTGACATTTTCGGCCCTGGTGTCTATAAAACACTTTTGGCCAGTGCTCAGGCTCGTTGATGGAACCCCCTGCCAGTCCCAAACCCTGCTCCCCTCCAAGCTGTTGGGGTTTGCTCCCCACGCTTGGCTGGTCCCACTGCCCACTTTCTGGATGAGCCCTGGAGATGGACGTGGTGGGAGATGCCAACTGGTAGAGTTGGGTGACCATGACAGGAGATGCTGGGTTACCACAGCAGGAGATGTCTGTTGGCAAAACTGGGTGATCACAGTAGGAGATGCTGGCTGGCAGAGGTGGATGACCATGGCAGGAGATACTGGTTGGCAGAGCTGAGTTACCATGGCAGGAGATGCTGGTTGGCAGAGCTGGGTGGCTATGGCAGGAGATGTCTGCTGGCAGAGCTGAGTGACCATGGCTGGGTGACCATGGCTGGGTGACCACAGCAGGAGATGTCTGCTGGCAGGGCTGGATGACCATGGCAGGAGATGCTGGATGACCATGTCAGGAGGTGCTGGGTGACCGTGGCAGGAGACTCCGGCTGGCAGAGGTGGATGACCACAGCAAGAGATGTCTGCTGGCAGAGCTGGGTGATACCTGCAGTCAACCAGAGTAAATTACCCAAGCACCCTCCCAGTTGTTGACCATCAGCTCCATTGGAGCAATGTCAAGCACAACTGGCCCCATCACTTTTCCTTCACTTCCACCCAACAATCTGCAAAGGAGCCGGTTTTCCTCTTACGCCAGCTTTCATTTTTACCTGGTTTTTGTTTCAAATCCACAGAAATAGCACCTGAACAAGCAATATACTTGGTCATTAAAATTACTCCAATTTTCATGTGAAATCCTGGACAATTTGATCTAGCCCTTTTCTGCCGTTCTTACAATAGCTTTTCATTTCCTGACTTCATCATTTGCTTTTCTTTTTTTTTTTTTTTTAATATTTCTATCTATTGCACAGTATTTACAAATAAAACCATATTGTAAATTATTTACAAAAAATTTTAAAAAAAAATTAAAAAAAAAAAATCAGTCCTGATGGCATAAAACCAATCTGTTTTCATTACTGAGATATGATGGCACTTACGATCACTTTAGTAAATGTAATGTAAAAAAATAATAATAATAATGTGTACGCAAATTTAATATACATGGTCTCATGTAAGATAAATATTTGCCTTTTTTTCTAAAAGGTGTATGTATTCTGTAAGTGGAATAGTCTGTAGAAAGTTTCTATATGTTCTTAAAATGGCAATACATTCCAAAAAAGGTACTGTAAATATGTACAGCGTACAATGTAATTTGGTAGTTTTGCCTGTAATTTTATTTTAACTCCAATTTCTACACTTGCATCTTGCAATGTCTGTATGGTTATATCAGTGCAAAAAAAAAAAAAAATGCAGGTAAAAAGCACAGTCTGATGTAAAAAAAACAAAAACAACACAAAAAACCCAAACAAAAACCACAAAAAACACAAAACAACAAAAAAAAAAAAAAAAGAAAAAAAAACTCAGTATTTGATGTTTGTGACCCTTATTGTAAATGACATCTGTACTGTGAATGAGAAGTTTTTACAAGTATAATATTGCCTTTACTACAGCTCAGATTGTCTGCTCAGTCTGGGCGTATTTTTAAAAAAATAGCATGTTGGAATAAATTTTAAAGTCCCAACATATTCCTACTCGCATGGCTGGCAGTCTGTTAATTTCCATTTATTTTCCACAGCACCGTCAGGGAGCTGGGGTGAAAGGATGGGGACAAGTCTGGATGCAGTGGTGGTAAGTGGTGGCTGCTCCTCCCAAGCAAGTGATGATGAAAATCCGCCCCCCCCCGTGGCATCTAAAGTAACAAAATAATCAGAAATGCCACAAATTTGGAGTTTTTTTGAGTGTTTCCACCTTGGAGAGTAGAGGTACTGAAGCAAAGGCACGTGGTGGGTGCTCTGATGGGGCTCTGCAGAGGTTGGGCTGAGTTTGATGCACTGGTCAGATCTAGGCAAGTGGAGGGTCCTGCACCTAGGGAGGAATAACCCCATGGACCAGCACAGGTGAGGGGTGGTCTTCTGGGAAGCAGCTACGTGGAGAAGGACCTTGGGGTGCTGGTGGACAACAAGTTCACCATGAGGCAGCAATGGTCCCTTGTGGCCATGAAGGCCAGTGGTCTCCTAGGCTGCATGAAGAAGCAGCTGGCCAGCAGGTTGAGGGAGGTTCTCCTCCCCCTCTATTCTGCCCCAGTGAGTGTTGTGACCAGTTCTGGGCTGTCCAGTTCAAGTGGGATGGGGAAATACTGGAGAGAGTCCAATGGAGGCTATGAGGATGAGTAGGGGACAGGAATATCTCCCTTATGAGGAAAAGCTGAGATCCCTGGGGCTGTCTAGCCCAGAGAAAAGAAGGCTGAGAGGGAAATGTTTAAATTTATTCATCACTGCGGAGGAAGGAGTGTCCCAGTCCCCAGCACTCAGCAGGGGCAGCAGGTCCCTGTTCTGTGCCTCAGTTTCCCCAGCTCCAGACAGCAGTCATGGCCTCCTCATAAAGGAATGAGAAAAACCCTGTGGTGAATGCATCAGCAAGGCCTGAAGATGCACAGCTTTGGGTAACATCTCCCCAGGGGTTCTCCTGTGTTGGAAAAGCTTTAGATGGTGGGTGCTTCAGAGGATTCCTATTCTTGCTGTTGTCCCTGCTCCAAGACTCTGATAGGTGCAGTAGAAGTGGACATAGCATTTTGGTCCATGCACCCAAAGAGCCTCTGTGGGCCTGGGGAGATGTGTGAGTGTCGGGGCTTGGGGAAGGTTGGGTCCTTTACTACCCTAACAACACCTTGTATTTTCCTTCATGGTGGTTGAAGGTAATGAGCCTTGGCTGGAGGCTGTGGGATGGTGACGTTTGTTCCAGACATGCTGCCAGCCCCTCCAGCTTTAGCCACTGAATGGAGGAATGAGTTTTCCTTTTAAAAAAATAAGTCTCTCCAATGCTTAAAACCAGAGATGCTTTAAAGGCAGCCAGAGCTGTCTGGAGAAGGCTGCAGCTAAACCCCACTAATCTCCCCAACCTGGAACCAATTTGGTTTACACCAATCTCCAGAGCAGCTCCAATTAATCAGGTGTCCCAAGAAATTTCTTCCCCCTAAAGAGTCTTTGTTTTCTAGACACAGAGACCAGACATTTCCTCCCTGGGGAGGCCAAACGTGGCATCAAAACATGAAGAATCCTTTGGCTGATGTTACAGGCTGGTTGCCCCCTGGGAAATGCAGTCACTGATAGCCATGAGAAGAGGGGAAGGTTGTGACAATGCTGGAGGAAGTTCACACCAACCCCTGTCTCTGAGAGGCTGAAATTTCTCCTGTTCTTTTGAAATACCCAAGTCCCACAGTGAAATTTTCTTTCCTCCTCCCCAGGTTCAGCCTCCCAGCAGCTCGGGAGCTTGACTTGAGAAGCTGGAAAGATGATTTTCTGTTATAACTGGGCCTTTATGTGCATCACAGGCATAAAAGCACCTTCAGAAGTCTTCACTCCTTGACCTCTCCTAGGACTCTTGGCTTAAAAATGAGCCAGATTACCCAGCCAAGGAGTGGGGTTTAGCTCCACCATGTTGGAAGATATAGCCCAGCTTCACTACCGGGTGTGCTGCCAGCTCTCTTCTTCCTCAGGCCGACACCAAACTCAGCAACATCCCCTCAGCATAACTTCATCTTTTATTCTTCATCTCTTTGCTCTTCTCCATCTCAAAACAGCCAATGGGGAACTGAGAGAGAGCTCAGCAAGTGCCCCCAACAAGAAGTTCCTCCAACTGGCCCCAACAGGAACTCTCTTCTGTAGGAATTCTTTTCAAACTGATCAGCTCCTTATTGCTTCTTTCTTCTGTTGCTTCTCTCCAACTGGTTCAGTTCCTGTTTCCTCTGAGACCGATTTGGTTCCTGGTTGATCTATCTCTAGCCTCACCCACCACCCCAACAACAATCACCTGGGAGAAGGCAGGGCCTACACAGGTGGGACAGGTTCTGCCTCTGGGACCTTGAGGAACAAAACCTGTTGCTGGGTTGGGACTCATCCATAGGTCAACTCCAACTCAGGGCCCACAGCCCAGGCCCCAGCACTTCACTGGGAAGAGCTGTTGAGCTTGTGTGGAGGGTGAGCTGGATGGCTTTAGCAAAAACCAAATCATCTTACCTGCTTTCGGTCACTCCATGGTCTTGCACCAAAGGGAGCTGCCAACGTGGGAGGAGTAAGAGGGGGAAGGACTGGGGAGGGGATGAAGTCATGCACCCAGGGAGAGGCAGCAGGACTGAAATCGAGACAGGGTGGAGGTGGACACAAGCAACTGTTCACACCAAGATCCAGCCCTGCCAGCAAGTTTCTGGTTGGTTTCTGGCTTTGCTTGTTCACACCAGCATCAGTGCAAAGGGCTGTGAAGGCTCCCCTGAGGAGCCTTGAACACCTCCAGGGATGGAGCATCCACAACCCCCCCGGCAACCTGTGCCAGTGTCTCACCACCTTCAGAGTAATTTCTAATCTAAATCTACATTCTTGAGTTTGAACCCGTTAACCCTCATCCTATCACTACAGGCCTTTGTAAAAAGTCCCTCCCCATCTTTCTTGTAGGTCCCTTTCAGATACTGGAAGACCCCAATAAGGTCTTCCCAGAGCCTTCTCTTCTGAGACTCCTTGATCTGCACTGACCTGGTCTTGTTTGGTCCTGCCTGTGCCTTAGGGCGCTACTTATTGGGGTTGTGAGGTACAGATAGGAGAGGAGACCCGAGGGCTGAGAGAGTCAGGGGAGCTGGCTCTGGGGACCTCGGGACTCCAGCAAGCTGATGGGGAGGAGGGGTCACTGGGGCAGGTCATAGATATGCACTGCAGAGGGACCTGCTGCCTCACCATGGGGTGCTGGGCAGGGCCAGGGACCTTCATCCATCTGCCCCTCATCCTCTTGCTGTGGATGGGACAGAGAGGGAAGGACATGGGGATGGGGCAGTGGCAGCAGTGAGACAGCTTCTTATGTGTGTGTCCAACACTGAGGGCTGAGGTCCCTCATCCCTCTGCCTGGGGGTGAGCTGGGACTCCCCCCATCACAGCCAGATGGTTTGGGGTCGGGAGTTGGTGCTTTCCCCCAGGAGGAGATGTTTTTGCTGGAAGGGCTGGCATGGCCACCACAAGCTAATGCTTGTTGTTATGACAACAGGAGGAGGCTGCTGTGTGCAGAGAAGAGCAGGGGAGGAAGGGAAGGAGAAGGGATGGTGGTGGAGAGGGCTGTAGCCAGCAAGGAGTCAGGCAGGGGCATGGGGTTAGCATGGACAGTGCAGGGATGGAGGACACCCCTAGGGATGGAGGTCACCCCAGGGATGGAGGACACTCCCAGGGATGTATCCATCATAGGGCATCAGGAGGGGTTGGGCTCTGCAGGTGGGACCTGTGTAATGGGCAAAGACTGGGACAATAATGCCCCATAGAACAGACTCTGTGCAGGTCACTCGTGGGGAGCACTGGCAGGCGAAGCATGGCTTCATTCTCCTTGCAGACATTTCTTGGATGGTTAGCAAGACAAATAAAAAAATCACATAATAACAGATTCTGTGTCCTGGAGTCACCAGTGCCACCCCACAGCCTCTCCTGGCCCCAAAAGGGGCCAGCACAAAATCAAGAAGTGCAGGAAGCTCTCGGGGTAAGTCCATGGTGTCAGCTTGTGCTTTTCATTTTAATTAAGTGCCTCATACCCTTCACTTCTCAGTAAAACCACAGCTCCTGGACTCAGATGATTAAGTGAAAACATTGGCTTTCATCATTAGAAAGATTCAAACAGCCACATCCTCTGGATTATGGAGGAAAACTTGGAACTGTGAACCCCCCTGTGCTTGCCAAGAGGGATTAACACCCATGTGAGATTCATGACTGCCACTGCCTTCCTGTGAGACCTGGTCACATCCCTCAGGAATGTGGCCCTGACTTTTCTAGAGGGAGCAGAAGCCAAGTTTCCAGACTAGAAAAAGGCCAGAGCAACCTGCTCTGACCTCCCAGATGACCCTGCTGCCAACCTGAATTATCCTATGAGCCTATGTGTGTACATCAAGGTGTGAGGAAAGAGTTAAAGCCTTCCAGGTGCTCAGAAACTACTGAAGGCAGCACCAGCCAGATGTTGCTTCTGCAACCCTGTGCTCAGGAGCTTGGGGGTCTTATTACTGCTGCTGCCATCTCCAAGCTGCAGTGTTGGAAGGACACACTTGCCCTTAAGGCGCTTTTTAATCAGATAACCACCAACCACTTTAAACCTCAAAAATAGCCTATGAGACGAGTTGGTTTTATTCTTCATTGAGTCAACAGAGGAAGAATCAATTACAGAAAGGACATGGACAAAAAGTTGGACTTGAGGTCCCTCCCAACCTGGTATTCTATGATTCTATGACATGGTGTCAGCAAGAGGTGGCTGTGGGTGAGAGCATCTTCCATGTATTATTTATCTCAGAAGGGTTTTCCCTGTTTTAGCTGCAAGTTGGAAGGCAGCTTAGGCCATAGGTCTGCCCAGTTGCTTCAGTCCTAAATAAACTCAATGTTCCAGCTGAAAATTGGGGTTAAGAGATGAAATATTAAACTCTCAGAAAGAGGGTTGGGGTCATGGTGTTGGTTAAACCATTGGTCCTATATTTGTGTGAGCACTGGGAATTCCCAGGAACACACACACTGGGTTGTTCAGTCCTGCAGCATATTTCACTCACAGCTTTTTGCTCCTGGAATCAAGTTATAAATGGAGAATCAAAATACTCGCTTAAAAAAATAGATTTCTAAATACCGTGGCTGTGAAAAAAGCTGGAAATTGTGACCTTATATTTCCTAACAAGGCAAACATGAAGAATGCAAAATGTATTATTCATTTAACCTCCTAACTTTGAAGACTTCACTTAGAACTTTTCAATACACAGTGACCATAGTGCTGTGTCTGAACACTAAGGTCCAGCAGAGGAGATCTCTGATTTTAAGATCTCTACAAGCCATTAGGACACAAATTTATTAAAGGAGCCAGGCTAGATAAAAATCAGGCAGTGTTTAAGGAAACTATGGTTCTCAAGGAAGGTCTTTTCATAATTTTTGGCAATCTCTTTAGGTCTGGGGCTGATGGTTTGTGAGCATCCCAGCTGCTGGCTCATCACTCAGACCACACCAGCTGGCAGGAGGCAAGTGTGGGGAGAGGAGGAGATAAGGGTTATAGGGAAGGTATGTAGGAGATGCATGAGGAAGAGGAGTTCCAGGATGGATGGATGGATTGAGGCATGGGGGAAGCCTCTAAATGCGTGTCCATGTTGCTGGGTAGAACTCCACTTCTTGAGGGTAGACACTACAGTGGTGGCATGTGAGCATCCCAGTTGCTCCTCCTCTGGGACAGACAGATAGACCAGAAAGTCTCCTCCCAGCTCATTTTCTGTCTTCCTGAGTCATTGTGAATCATAGAATCAGAATGTTTCAGGCTGGAAGGGACCTCTAGAGGTCATCTTGTCCAACCTCCCTACACTAGTAGGGACATCTCTACCTAGGTCAGGCTGCTCAGAGCCCCATCAATCACAGAATCACGGAATGTTAGGGATTGGAAGGGACCTCAAAAGATCATCTAGTTCAATCCCCCTGCNCTAGCCTGTGGATGTCTGTGGAGTTATCACCCACTTTCTGAACTCCTTCTTCAGACACAAACCCCACAACAATTCCCACACTCTCAGGCAGCACCAAGAGCTGGTGCTTTAAATTCTTCTCTCACAGCCCAGCAAACAGCGTGAGACTCGCAGGCTGCTCACAGCAGAAAAAATAATGGCTCTTGCTAACAGCAAACCCATCTTCCTGGTGCTTTTATATCTCTGACTGGAGACCTAATAAGTGCTGATTTGGTGTGTGATTTAATGAGTCAAACTTCAAAGCTGCTGTTTCAACACCTAATTCACTCATCTGGACTAATAACTGAGATGGGTGGCCTTTTTTTTTTTTATTTCCTCCCAGCAATCTATTATTTACTCAGTTGCTTTACAGCTCCTAATTTAATAAGTGCAATAACCCAGGGGTACTGCTTCAGGAAGGAGGAGTAACTGTGAAATCCTACAGCCTCTCCTAGGAGCTGCTTTAGTGGACACCAGAGGTCCCATTATAACATTTTCAGCCCTTTATGCCATTGGCAAGGAAGAGATCTGGAGCTCTGTGCCTCCAGACAGCCTCTGTCTCCACAATGTGCCAGCAGCTGCTGTAATAAGACAGCAGGGATGGGTCTTCTCCTGTGGATTGGTATCAGATAGCCTGGAGAGGTGTTGAGCGTGGCTGACCATGCAATAAATCCACCTCCACTGCTCCCCTGGATCAGCCAAAGGGCACCTGAAGATAGCAAAGCACATCCCCTCCAGGCAGCACGCCTCATTTCTGGGCTCTCCTCTCTCTCTCCCTCCCCTTCCCCATGTGCACAAGGGAGCACTGACCTTGTCCTAGCTCAGTTTCTTTCTGTGGGTTGAAATTATGACCACAAAACCCACTCTGCCTTCCAGCAAAGCTGATGCATAAATCTTGGAAGGTGACTTTTAAAGGTTTAGAGGGCTTATAGCTGGGGGATGATCAAGGACAGAAGTTTCCAGAATCCTTTGAGGGATCCCTGCAGACAGCTCTGGGTGTGAGGGAGCCCAAAGCACATTATGGTTCTTAACTTCCATCTGCCCAGCTAACAGCATAAATAAGAGAATTTTCATAGAACCATAGAATGTTTGAGGCTGGAAGGGCCCCCTAGAGATCACCTGGTCCAACCTCCCTACACAAGCAGGGACATCTCTATCTAGGGCAGGTTGCTCACAGCCCCATCAAGCCTCACCTTGAATGACTCCAGGGATGGGGCCTCCACCACCTCTCTGGGCAGCCCATTCTACTGATCTATCCCTGTCAGATTAAAGAACTTTTTCCTAATATCCAGTCTAAATCTCTCCTTTCCCAGCTTAAAACCATCACTCCTTGTCCTGTCATTACAAACCCTTTTGAATAGACCTTCCCTTGCTTCCCTGTAGCCCCTTCAGGTACTGAAGGTCACTACAAGGTTCCCCTGGACCCTTCTCTTCTCCAGGCTGAACAGCCCCAACTCTCTCAGCCTGCTTTTGCCCTTGCATTGCACTGACAGCTTCTGCACTGCTGGATCATCAAGAATCACCCGTTTGCTTTTTCACTGGCTTCATCCCACCTGAAGCATCCTTTAGGTCATTGGGTCTCCTTGGATATTCCTCAGCTGTATCAGTCGGGAGGAATCTGAGCTGAGGTGTCTCACTGAGATACTCTTCGGGCGTGATTTCTCCAAGCTGGTGCATTCAGATACGCTTGGAGCACAATCTGCCACGTCCACAATAACCACCCTCCTTCCCCTTCCACATTTCTTGTGCCTGGGTTTCAAAGCACTTTTGCAGACATTAAAGAGCTGTTCCCCAGAACCCCAGAGGCTGCAACTAAACTGAGCTGCTCTGAAATGTTCCCGCTGTTGCTGTGATACCAGGGAGAGCTCGCACCAGCCGCTGGCCTTTTTATTACAGCCTAAACTAGCTCAGAGGTTAAGTCATTCCACGGATAAAAACCAAGCCAGAGAAGGGATTGTGCCAGGATCTTGCTGCCAGCCACTGGCAGAGCAAGGGATGCTGCTTGGGATTCATCAGCTCCATCCCTGGAGGTGTTCAAGACCAGGTTGGATGGGGCCTTGAGCAACCTGGTCTAGTGGGAAGTGTCCCTGCCATGGCAGGGGGGTTGGAACTAGATGATCTTGGAGGTCCCTTCCAACCCAAACCTTCCTGTGATCACTTTAGGCAAATTCAGGTCCTCTTTTTCTGCACTTACACCATTCTCCTCCCTTCCCTAGCCTGAGTATTCATCCTCTGGGCACTGGTCAAGCTCTTTGCAGACGTGCAGTGTTGAGAGTACGATGGTGCTTTGGAGCCCGTCTGTTCTGCGGAAGGGGGAAATCCTAATAAGCCTGCAGCAGGTTCCCCCAGTGCTAATTAACATTGGATCAATTTTCCTCTGGTTTTAAGTGGGAAAATAGCAGAGATCCCAGCTTGTGCTCCAAAGAGCCACATTCCTGGCCTGTGAGCTATTCCCAGAAGAGCTCTGACCGCATCCCAGGGAAAAACGCAGCTCAGTTTCCTGACCTCAGTGCACAATGGGATGGGGCTGCCTTTCCCATTTGGGGCTGCTGATAGCTAAGACCAGCAAAAATTGCAGCCAGACCTTGATTTTAGAGGTGGGCAGGCAGGGACCTGCCTGGGCTGCAAGCCACAGGGCTGGGCTAAGCCAGGTAGAAGTGCAAACCATCGCTAGTCCTGGGATGCATCAAGGGGCCCATGCTTGGGGCTCCAGAAGCAAATGGAAGCTTTAATCACAGTCCTTTCTGCACAGAGATGAAGGGGAGAGGCACTGGTGACCTTAATTGGCATGGAGGGGTCTGCTTGGGGAAGAAGAGCACAGTCTGGAGAGGACTAGGCTCAGCCCACACTCAGGCACATGGAAGATGCTGCAGATCTGGTCATGGTCTCATCACACCATCCTCGAGCTTTGGTTGAGCCTGGAACTAATGACTGCAGTCTGGAAGTCCTGAGCAAGTGGCAGAGTGATGAATGGCCATGGTGTGGGGCTGTCTGCAAAACTGGGGTCCGTAAGCACCAGTAGGCACCATCATAAGTAGTGCTTTGAAAGTCCAGGACATCTCCCCAACCCCTGGCCTGCAGCTGGAACGAGCATGGAGATTATTCTTTTTTTGACCCTCTGGCTTTTCACCTATGGAGGAAAGTGTCAGATCCCACCTCCAGCTCCGTGTGTGCCTCCTGGGAAGGCTGGCAGCGAGGCATGCACTGGGGCTGAAGGGGAAGGGACGTGGCTAATGGTCTCCCCCTTCTTGCTGGCCCCGATCCCCACCCTCTGCCACCTTGCAGAGGTGACTGCAGAGCCCTGGCTGATGGGTGGCTGGAAGGAGGGATGTGTGACAGCTCCATGTGCATGAACAGATAACTCTGCCTGTGGTTTAGCTCTGGGCCGGGGTGCACACAGGTCTGTCAGTGGCATCACTGCAACCCATGCAGGGCCAGTACCCTGCCTTGCTGCAGGGACAAGCACCGCCCACCAGCAACCATGGCCCATGATGGATGTTGTCACCATGTGTCCACACTGGACCAACCCACCTGCATTGCTCTCAGAGCAATGGGCTGGAAGATTGGAGGGTGGGCTTCAGATTCAGCAGCCACTTGGCCAGTGGGACACACAGCAATGATAGGGCAGAGGATGAAGCCACAGAAGTAGTGAGGGTATCATTTCACAGAGTCATAGAATCATTAAGGTTGGAAAAGACCTCTAGTCCAACTATCGTCAAGTCCAACTATCAACCCAACACTACCATGACCACTGGATCATGTCCTGAAGCACCACATCTACACGTTTTTTGAACACTTCCAGGG
Organism: Brachypteracias leptosomus; assembly: GCA_013401335.1. Taxonomy (NCBI): domain Eukaryota; kingdom Metazoa; phylum Chordata; class Aves; order Coraciiformes; family Brachypteraciidae; genus Brachypteracias; species Brachypteracias leptosomus. The sequence goes on from VYZX01026068.1 coordinate 666,057, forward strand.
ATGGTGACTCCACCACCTCCCTGGGCAGCCTGGTCCAGTGCCTGACCACTCTTGCAGAAAGAACTTCTTCCTAATGTCCAATCTAAACCTCCCCTGGTGCAGCTTGAGGCCATTTCCTCTCATCCTATAACTTGTTACTTGGGAGAAAAGACCAACACTCACCTCTCTACAACCTCCTTTCAGGTAGCTGTAGAAAGCAGTAGGGTCTCCCCTCAGCCTTCTCTTCTCTAGAGTAAACCTGGTTGCAACAAGAATACTGCAGATGATGGAGGTATTAGTGGCTATTTAAGCCTGGGCAGCCTTTCCAGGGGACATCACCCATGTGCTGCTTGGGAGCCCACCCATAGCTCTGTCTGGGGACCCATGGCTCACCCCTGGGACCTTTGCAGTTTGAGCTGCTGTTCCCATAGCTTGTCCCTTTGCTTTCATTTGGCTCTCAGCCATGGTTGGGGCTGCCTCAGGCCTTCCAGACCATGGTGGCTGTGGTGGTGGTTTCAGTGGCACGGCCACTGACAGAAGCCAGGCTGAATGTCCCATCTGGTTCCTCACAAACCATCTGTCAAGTGGCAGCCTGACCTTGCTGGCCAGGTTTGAGTCACTCCAGATGCAGTGGGTGGGTTCCCATGATGATGTGCCACGTCCCCAGTCTGCCATGGCACTCAGACAAAAGGAATCTGCACTTGGGTTTCTCAGGCTGGGACCCACCCAGATCTAAGTCCCTTTCACAGGCTTCCTTCATTCTTTTCATTCTCCTCCTTGCCTGACTGGTCACAACCTTCCCCAATCACCCTCTATGGCCCTTGACCCCTCATCTCAAATTCTGTGAGGTACCTGGCCCACCCTGACCAAGGTACCCTGACCCTTGAGAGCATCTCTGCTCTCACCTTCAGCCATGCCTTGAGCAACATCACCTTAGCAATAAATTCCATTTCCCAACCAGCCCTGGACACAGAACATAGAATCATAGAATCATAGAATTGTCAGGGTTGGAAGGGACCTTAAAGATCATCTCGTTCCAACCCCCCTGCCATGGGCAGGGACACCTCCCACTACATCAGTTGCTCACAGCCCCATCTAGCCTGGCCTTCAAAATGTCCAGGGATGGGGCTTCCAGCATCTCTCTGGGCAACCTATGCCAGGGTCTCCCCACCCTCCTGGGGAAGAACTTCTTCCTAACATCTCATCTGAATCTCCCCACCTCTAGTTTTGACCCATTCCCCCCAGTCCTACCACTACCTAACAGCCTAAAAAGTCCCTCTCCAGCTTTCTTGTAGCTCCTTCAGATCCTGGAAGGCCACAAGAAGGTCCCCTTGGAGCCTTCTCTTCTCCAGACTGAACAACCCCAACTCTCTCAGTCTGTCCTCGTAGCAGAGCTGCTCCAGCCTCTGATCATCCTTATGGTCCTTCTCTGGACACGTTCCAGCACGTCCAGATCTTTCTTGTCCTAGGGGCTCCAGAACAGGATGCAGAGCTCCAGGTGGGGGTCTCACGAGGGTGGAGTAGAGGGGGAGAATTACCTCCCTCAACCAGGAGGAATTCCAGCTCGACAGCTGGAATCAAACCAGTTATGGCCATCCCCAGTGCCACCAGTGTCCCACCACCCACTGAACATATTTGCCCTTGCTTCTGCAGAGTAGTGGCCATGGCTTTGGAACTGTTGACATCTCAAAGACCAGTGTTTGCTGGGGCTGGTTGGTGCTGCCCTGGGCAGAAGGATTCCTTGACAGCTCAGCAGGGTCTGCAGCCTGCATGGAGGTGGCTGCGTGTGCCCCCCAGCACCGTCTGATGGCTGGATGGTCTTACAGCAGTGTTAAGAGAGGACTGGATTGCTGACAGATGGTATTGAAATGAGCTCGCAGGGACCAAACATGAAAAGATTGGATTAGCAGGGGTGTGCTCATGCCAATTACTGCTGGAGCTCCTCGCAGCCCCGCGCTGGGCAGGTATGTTTGGCAGAGATTTCTCTTTAAGATAAATTAATGATTTCTCTCAAGCACTCTCGTCTCCTTAATTAAATTGCCTGGGGAAGCTGTCAGTCAAGCCGGGCGAGTTACAGTCCTGCTGCCAAGCAGCCATTCGGTCAAATGAGCATTTTGTGCTCGTGGTGCTCGTGAAGGAGCCAGAATCACCGTTAGCCCCTCCGGGGGTGGCACGGGGAGCAGGGCTGTCTGGAGTTGTCCCCGTGCCTCAGCAGTGGGTCTGGGAGCAGGGCCCACGATGAACAGCATCACCATGGAGAAGAAAAGCCTCTCATGGGCTCAGCTGCTCCCACAGGCATCTCTGAGCCTGGCACACATGGAAAAAAAGGGTTTGAGGCCAGATGGAAGAAAGGATTTGGTCTTGGGTTTTGCTAGATGTCCCTCTAGCCCAAGCCACATCTTCACAACATGGGGCAGGTTTCTCTGCTGAGGTCTGGTTCTCCCATCTGTCCTTGTTCACAGCCCTGGCACTGTGCTATGGAGTCAGGAAGCCCCCAGTCCCTCTCCTCATGGTAATTATATTCCTTCAAGCAAAACAAGGCCCTTTCCAGCTCCCTTTAGCCCAGCAGCAACCCCCACCTGTGTCAGCCTGGTCTTCCTCAGGACAAGTGCCGCACATGGGTCACTTCAGCTGGGGGGGCCAGGCTGGGAGCTGGTGGGCAAGGGAAGGAGGAGGAAGATCCTAGACTCACAGAATCATTAAGGTTGGAAAAGACCTCTAAGATCATTAAGTCCAACTGTGAACCCAACACCACCATGACCACTAAACCCCTTTCCACTGTCTCTGTCCTGCAGCCACATCACAGGGCAGCTCCCTGGCATGAGCTCTCGATCGAAGGGTCAAAGCAAGTTTTCCATTGCCCTAACACAATGTTTGATGGTTGCTACAGGGGAGGCTGGTGTGATGCCATCCACCTTGGCTGGCTGAAGATCCTTGACAGGGAGCAGGAGCTGTAGTTTCAGGACTTTGCTTCCCCTCCTTCATTTCAGCAAATCACTTTCTTGTCTCTGGGCTGCATTTCTCACCCTTGAGACACAAATCTCAGCACCCTTAGCTACACAAGAGGAAGCAGATGATTGGCATAGAGACAAACACGCTGTGATGTTGGGTTGGAGGCAGAGGCAAGGCTTTGGCACTGAGTATGGATGCTCAGGACCATGCTCGGGGGGCATGGGGTGCTCCAGCTCCCAGCATTGCATCAGCCATGCCAGGCAGCGGGCTCTGCGGCAAGAGCTTGGCAAAGGGCTCTGGGCTACCTGAGGAGGGAATGATGCATGTCCACGGAGTGCCATCTAGTGGGATTTTATTTTATCAGCCATATTTCCTTAAAAGAGCTGTGTTTCCTTAAAAAAATGTAGAGGCTAGATGCGTGTCCGAGAGGAGAAAGCAAAGTAATTAATGCAAATTTTCCCTATCACACACTCTCCCAGCAGCTCCTTTCCACTTGTGTTTTTCCATCTCCCTTCCTTGCATAATGTCTGCATTTTTTCTGGCACGTTATCCATCTTGATTCAGACTGGGAGCTCCACAAGGAAAATATTGCATGTTTTTGCTTGTATTTAAAGGGGCCCATAAGTCAGTGGCTCTAATGGGTGGGTAAGTATTGTAAGAGCTAGATCCTCTTGTGAGAGACCCTACAGAAACACCCACGTCACCCCACGTCTCCTCTAAAGGTGTTAGCACAGATATATGGGCACCTTTGTGTGTCTGTCACCTCCGTGTGTGACTTTGCACTGATTTAAGAGCACATTTGCATTTCTTTGAAAACACAAAGGGTGTCACTGCAGGCACAGGTATGTGTGGGTGCCTGCCCAAGGGTTTCTCCAGGAGACACCGTGTGGTTCTCCCTGCTGGTGACATTCCACCTGAAATGCAGGGAAGAATTTGGCTCCTTGCAGCATGTCCATGCTCTGCTCTGCCTGGCTCTCTTCCAAGACCAAGACCCTTCCACCAGAGCAAGCCTGATCCTTGTGCTCATGGTTATTCTACCCTGCAGTCAGTGGAGGGGTCACCGTGAAAACCTCTCAAGTGCTTTTATAGCCTAATTGTGCCCTTGAAGATCCCCATAAATTGTAGGAGATATTGGGCTGTATTGAGAGGACCTGTTTGGAAATCCCAAGTCTGACCAATGGGGGGTTGGACTAGGTGACCTTTGGAGGTCCCTTACAACCCAAAACATTCTCTGATTCTATGAATAGGGGAGACCAGCAACAGAGACCAACAACAGAGACAAGGGGAGACCAACAATAAAGGAGTTGGAACTGGAAAGGGCCACTGATGAGCTATGGGAAAGGTTTAAAGCTGAAGGAGACTTAGACCTTTGAAGGCCACGTGAGCTATGGTCAGGATTTCACTGGACTCCTCTATCTGTCCTTTGACCACAAGCATCCTCCCAGCCCTTCTCACCCGGCAGCTGGTCTGGCACAATACCTGGAGTCTGCCAGCTCTGGAGTCTGTTCTCTGCTGGCTGGAGAAGCTGGAGGATGTTCCTTCAAAGAAATGCTGGAGAAATGATGTGGGGGATGCACCTTCCAGGGATCAGCCTGCAGACCAGGGATTGGTGATCTTCTCTGCATCTGACCTAATCAGGTCACCTGTCCTAGGAACATGATGCAATATTTTTGTGAAACAAAATGTCATAGAGCAGTTGGGAGAAGCTTCATTTGCTGAAAAATCCTTAGGTTTGTAAAAACATCTATTTTTGTGGTAGAATAAGAAGGGGATGTCATTGCAGCTACAGTCTGCTTATGAATTGTATAGAAAGGAGGGTGTTATTGTGGTCTAAGCACCGTATGTGCATGGTTTTAAATATATGTATACTCATAGACATATGGTGTATATACATATATATACCACATATATATCCCATACACACACACACATATATATAGAGAGAATTATAGAATGGTTTGGGTTGGAAGGGACATTAAAGATCATCTAGTTCCACTCCCCTGCCATGGGCAGGGACACCTCCCACTAGACCAGGTTGCTCAAGGCCCCATCAATCTGGTCTTGAGCACATCCAGTGATGGAACATATAAAAATATTGTTTCTGATATTTTAAAAACATATATCAGAATAACTGCTGGCCTGAGTTATTCTTCCTGCCCTAGAAGGGTGCTGGATGGCTGATGTATTCTGGTTCTTGAGAGAAGCAAGAGTTGGCAAACAAAGTTACTTCCCCTTACACTCTCTCTTTACGCTTCTAATCCGATTGATTGAAGTCTTGTAGTCTTAAAAAACAGAAAAAAAAAAAAAAAGTTTATCAAAATCTATTGTCAAACATTGACCCTAAATTTATATTTTATTTTAAAATAAAATGCCAGAGTAGTTTTATGTCTGCTACTTCTCATGGGTCCAGGGAGTCTTGCTGTCAGTCCTAGCTAGCATTAATCATATTTTATTCATTCCTTACACCACCCACGAATGACTTGTCAGAGGAAGAGCTGGGTAGAGTCCTGAGAAGATGACAATGAAAACCATAGGTATCTCCCTAGCTTTATTTGCACAGTCATCACCAGGATATCTGAAGAAGACACCTGCGTCATCACTGCACCCAGGAGTGCCCGCCTGCAGCATCAGACCAAGGCATGGCCATGGGGCAACAGGGGTTGTCCAGGTTGTAGCTTGGCAATGCCTTGGAGGCTTGATCCAGGTCAACACAAGTTGTCTTCTCTGTGGCATTTCTCTGCTCTGCCTCCAGCCCAGGATGGCCCCATGCAGGGGAGACAGAGAGAAAGGCTTCTTTGAATCTCAAACCCAGTTGGAGGTTTGGATTCCCAAGTGGGATTGCTGGGCTTGGGAACATTTAGCTTGGCTCTGGCTTTTGTCTCCATATTTTGGCTGCTTGTAGTCTCTCTTGCTTGCTGTAATTCATCCGCAGATAGTCCTGGGGACTGGAGGAGCCTCACTGTGAAAAGGCTCCGTGTTTATTCACTGGATCAGCTTGTTGCTCCACTCTGGCAATTCCCATTCATGCTTCTCTCGTAGAGGAAGAAAAGAGCAGCTGTTAAATTTATCTAAATGAGTTTCCCTTCTCAATGAGGCTGATGATAACAACACCATGGACCAGTGCAGACAGGAGAGCACAGCCATGTACTGCAGGTGTGAGTCACCACCACCCTGTCACCACCACTGCTCTGGGACAGTCCAGTAGTGCCTTCAAAAGACGTAGAATCATAGAATTGTCAGGGTTGGAAGGGACCTTAAAGATCATCTTGTTCCAACCCCCCTGCCATGGGCAGGGACACCTCCCACTACATCAGTTACTCATAGCCCCAGCCAGACTGGCCTTAAAACTTTCCAGGGATGGGGCTTCCAGCACCTCTCTGGGCAACCTGGGCCAGTGTCTCCTCACCCTCATGGGGAAGAACTTCTTCCTAACGTCTCATCTCAATCTCCCCACCTCTAGTTTTGACCCATTCCCCCCAGTCCTGCCACTACTCAACATCCTAAAAAATCCCTCCCCATCTTTCTTGTAGCTCCCTTCAGATGCTGGAAGGCCCCCAGAAGGTCCCCTTGGAGCCTTCTCTTCTCCAGACTGAACAACCCCAACTCTCTCAGTCTGTCCTTGTAGCAGAGGTGCTCCAGCCTCTGATCATCCTTGTGGCCCTTCTTTGGACACATTTCAGCACGTCCAGATCTTTCTTGTAATAGGGGCTCCAGAACAGAACATCACCTGAAATTATCCTGCCTGTTCTTAAAGTCACACCCAGGAGCAACTGGTCAGTGGGATGTCACAATGAAAGGGAAAATATCCTGGCTGCTGAGGTTTCTTTGGGATTAAGGACTTCATAGAGTACTCCATCCTTGGTGGGCCCACAGCCATCATCATGGTCCACCACTGTCCTTCCAGGAGAGCTGGGCTTGCGGGTGGGGATTGCATTGGGGCCTGCCTCAGGCTGTTGGGCACATGCCATAACCTGACACACTGTTTATCTAAAACATATTCCAACTTGGACCAGTCTGTTCTCAAGAGGCCTTGGCCACAGCCAACATGGAAGCAGAAAAGGGGCCCCTTCGGGAATTCGGCCCAAACAGAGTCAAAGCTGCTGGTGGGAATCCAAGAATTTGAATTGATTCTGCCAACACACACACGCTCAGCACTCGGAGGGGCTCGGCGCTGGCGCGGGTGTGCGAGATCTTGCCCCAGGGGCCTGCTAATGCTGTGAACTCTTGGCATGCTCAGCACCCAGCACCGGGGCTTCGAGGGGAACGTGGCAGAGAGGCCCTGATTGGTACCAGCTGCCAGCATCTGCTCCCATGGAGAGACCATAGAATCATAGAATGTTTCAGGCTGGAAGGGACCTCTAGGGGTCATCTTGTCCAACCTCCCTACACCAGCAGGGACATCTCTACCTAAGGCAGGTTGCTCAGAGCCCCATCAAGCCTGACCTTGAATGTCTCCAGGGATGGGGCCTCCACCACCTCTCTGGGCAGCCCATTCCACTGATCTATCACCCTCAGATTAAAGAACTTTTTCCTAATATCCAGCCTAAATCTCTCCTTTCCCAGCTTAAAACCATCACTCCTTGTCCTATCATTACAAACCCTTTTGAATAGACCTTCCCTTGCTTTCCTGTAGCCCCTTCAGGTCCTGGAAGGTCACTCTAAGGTCCCCCTGGACCCTTCTCTTCTCCAGGCTGAACAGCCCCAACTCTCTCAGTCTGTCTTCATACGAGAGATGTTCCATTCCCCTGAGCATTTTGGTGGCCCTCCTCTGGACACGCTCCAACATGTCCACACCCTTCTTGTGCTGGGGGCTCCAGAACTGGATGCAGTACACAGCAAAGCATCCAAACAGGACCTGCAGGGACACCATTGGCTTTGCCTTTGTGTGGATGGTGGCATAAAACCATCCTTCACCCTGGGACAACTGGTTGGGGAAAGCTGCCTCTAGACCTACAGAGAATGAAATCACCAGAGGTGGATAATTACCATCCACAGCCCTTTTACACCAGCCTCCTCAGGACCTTGTGAGTGCAAACGAGTGTGGCAAACAGATCCTCTAAGCTCAGCCCTGGAAGGCTTTGCAGCCATTTTGCATTGGCACAGACGTCCCAGAGAAGGATCAGCCCTCAGGCTGCCTGGTAAGTGTCTCCTAATTGAGGTGGGGAGGAGGGAGTGGGGCACTGGGCCCAGATTTCTTATCTCTAATTAACTTCCTTAACTCATCCCAGTTTGCTGGTGTGGAGCTCCAGCTGCTGCTGCACTTGCTGCCCCTCAAAAAGCCCAGGGAGAAAGGACCTTCACCTGAGGGCTGCTTGGTTGGGAGAATGAAGCAGCTCGGAGGGAAAATAGATATTGCTAATCTGTAAGAAGTGGGCATTTTATACTGGGTTAGTTAGACCCTGTGCATAGGGTATTCTTCTCCAGTCTCCTCTGATAGACCTGAAATCTGGTGAGCTCAATGGTGTTGTTCAAACACTCTTTGTCATGTTGATGCTGGTGCCAGGGCAGAATGCAGAGAGATGTAAAAGAACAGGAAAATCAACCAAATTTCTGAAAAACCAACCAAACCTCTGAAAAACCTCTGATTTTGCTTGACAGGAAGAAGTTTCACTGCTTCCTCCAGTGCTGGTCTCCCATTGCTTCCCTTCTTGCACATGAACCACCAGTGGGCCAGACAGATGAGGAAACATCTTGGAAACTGCCCGACTTACACAGAATCACAAAATGTTAGGAATTGGAAGGGACCTCAAAAGATCATCTAGTCCAACCCCCCTGCCAGAGCAGGATCACCCAGAGCAGGTCACACAGGAACACGTCCAGGTGGGTTTTAAACATCTCTAGAGAAGGAGACTCCACAACCTCCCTGGGCAGCCTGGGCCAGTGTCTGTCACCCTTACTGGGAAGGTTTTCTCATATTTACATGGAACCTCCTCTGGTCCAGCTTGCACCCATTGCCCCTTGTCCTATCACTGGATGTCACTGAGAAGAGCCTGGCTCCATCCTCCTGACACTCTCCCTTAATGTATTTATAAACATTAATGACGTCACCCCTCAGTCTCCTCTTCTCCAAGCTAAAGAGCCCCAGCTCCCTCAGCCTTTCCTCAGCAGGGAGATGTTCCACTCCCTTCAGCATCTCTGTGGCTCTGTGCTGGACTCTCTCCAGCAGTTCCGTGTCCTTCTTGAACTGAGGGGCTCAGAACTGGACACAATATTCCAGCTGTGGTCTCACCAGGGCAGAGTAGAGGGGGAGGAGAACCTCTCTCGACCTACTCACCACGCCTCTTCTAATACACCCCAGGATGCCATTGGCCTTCTTGGCCACAAGGGCACATTGCTGGCTCATGGTCATCCTGCTGTCCACCAGGACCCCCAGGTCTTTTTCCCCTACACTGCTCTCCAACAGGTCCTCCCTTTCCACGGAGGGTTTCCTGGAGCTCTACTCCCTGTCCTGAGGCTGTGATACTCTGGGGTGCCAACGCTCCAGGTAGCTCCTCACTGGAGCCTGTAGCTCTGGCACTTTGAAGCCATGTGGCTTTGCAGCCTCTTTTAGCCTGCCTTACATCACCGTGATAGAGCAAGCAAACAAAATGCATGTAATCAAGAGAGGGGAACGTGACGGGAGCGATAACTCGCATGCCACGCTGCTTGCTCACCCCAAGCGAGCTCGGCAGATGCTATATATAGAAGTGAGATTGCTCACAACTGGCACGGGAAAGCCTTCAGCGTCTCCATTCAACTCATTTACACCTCCCACAGAGAAGACAAAGAAAGCCTCTTTGAAGGACTGCCAACCTGTTGCCATCTGAGTCAGTCACAGCCTCCAGTGCAGCCTCTGCTACCTGGTGTCGTGCGCGTCAAGGGCTGGACTCACAGCTCGGTTACCTCCAGGTGAACTGCTGAGCCAAGGTCATGCCAGTGGTGCCAAAACCAGCATCTGACCTCTCCAGCCCTCCACCCATTAGCAAGACCCTCAAATCCTGCCTCTCAGACAGAAGATTGCATGGTAGAAGATCTGTTTGGAGAGGGTCCAGGGGAGGACACAACAATGATCAGGGTGCTGGAACCCCTCTGCTGGGAGGTCAGGCTGAGAGAGTTGGGCTTGTTCAGCCTGGAGAAGAGAAGGCTCCAGAGAGACCTCTTGTGGCCTTTCAGGACTTCAAGGGAGGGAAGAAAGAAGATGGGGACAAGAAAGATTGGGACAGACTTTTTAGCAGGGCCTGTTGGGACAGGACAAGGGGTGATGGCTTTAAACTAAAAAAGGGAGATTTAGAATCGAGAGAAGGAAGAGATTACTGACACAGAGTGGTGAGATCCTGTGCCAGGTTGCCCAGAGAGGTGGTGGCTGCCCCATCCCTGGAACCATTGCAGGTGAGGTTGGCCGGTGCTCTGAGCAACCTGCTCTAGTTGCAGATGTCGCTGATCACTGCAGGGGAGTTGGACAAGATGACCTGTGAAGGTCCCTTCCAATCCAAACCGGTCTATGATTCTATGATGGTTTACCTTAGATTTTGGGGCTCCTTTTGCTTGTCAGACCTCACAGGCTCCTTGGTAAAGGTGACCAGCAGTGAGCTAACCCAGTAACAAGCTGCACATTAACTAAATGCTGAAATTTCTCTGATGTCAAAAAAGGAGACATGTTTTAAGCATCTGGACACCATCTGCATGGCAATATTTTAATTGCTGTATAAATAATTAATATTGCATGTCATAATAGCTTTCTGCAGTTGATTGGTAGTAAATGAATGTTTGAGACATAAGAATGAATAGTCCCACCTGAGTTTTACCCATACACTGTCCTCCATAGGACCTCTGGAACTGTCAGTGCAAGGCTCAGGTGTTATGTCAGGTATGACAGAGGTTTGGCATCTTTCTGCCACTGTGTTTTTCCAGGCTCTTTGTTGTGGCTTTGACTAGGGCAGGAAAGCTCAGCTGAAGATGTGTGACCTCTCTGTGACAGCCACAACGTGTGCTGTGATGGTGACAGCCAAACCAAGCTGGGATGTCATAGAATCAGAGAATGGTTTAGGTTGGAAGGGACCTTTCAAGATCATCTTGTTCCAACCCCCCTGCCATGGCAGGGACACCTCCCACTAGACCAGGCTGCCCAGGACCTCATCCAACCTGGTCTTGAACACCTCCAGGGATGGAGCACCCACAGCCCCCCTGGGCAACCTGTGCCAGTGTCTCACCACCCTCTGAGTAAAGAATTTCCTTCTAATTTCTAATCTAAATCTCCCCTCTTCCAGTTTGAACCCATCACCCCTCATCCTATCACTGCAGACCCTTGTGAAAAGTCTCTTTCTTACCTTCTTGTAGGCCCTTTCAGATACTAGAGGGTTGAAGGAAGGTCTCCCCTGAGTCTTCTCTTCTCTAAGCTGAACAAGCCCAACTCTCTCAGCCTGTCTTTGTAGCAGAGGTGTTCCAGTCCTCTGATCATCTTTGTAGCCTCCTCTGGACCCTCTCTAACAGGTCCATGTCCCTCTCGTGCTGAGGGCTCCAGAGCTGGACACAATACTTGAGATGGTGTCTCACAAGAGCAGAGCAGAGGGGCAGAATTACCTCTCTTGACCTACTGGCCACAGTTCTGATGCAGCCCAGGACACGATTGGGGCTTTCTGGGCTGCACTGCCCCATTGCTGGCTCATGTTGAGCTTTTCATCACCCAGTACCCCTGAGTCTTTCTCCTCGGGGCTGCTCTCAATCCACTCCTTGCCCAGCCTGGATTTGTGCTTGGGGTTTCCCCGACCCAGGTGCAGGACCTTGCACTTGGCCTTGTTGAACTTCATGAGGTTGGCCTGGGCCCAGCTCTCCCCTGTCAAGGTCCCTCTGGATGGTTCCCTTCCCTCCAACATGTCGACCACACCACCCAGCTCGGTGTCACCCACAAACTTGCTGAGAGTGCCTTGATCCCACTGTCCATGCCACCGACAAAGATGTTAAGCAGGGTGAGTGTTGGCCACCTCATACATCTCATCTCTCCAGTCACATACTCAGAGGGAATAGACCTGCTGTTGAATCCCTTCGGCCTCCTTTTATTTCCACCTTTGCATGAAATAAAAATAAATTTGCTGTAGCTGGTATGGGATCAAGTTCTCACCCCCTGCAGAGGAATGCTGTAACCACAAGGCAGCCAAAGCCCTCTTCTCCTGCCCCAACACTTTCCATCGAGCTTCCAGCAGCTCAGCAACACCAGGGTGAGACTCCTCCACTGGGAAAGCATGGCCTGCTGAGGAGGAGAAGACACCTTCCTGGGGTACCTTCCTGCCCAAACACACTCTGACTGGATTCTTGGAAGAAGAAGGGACCTAACTTGCCCCACAGGATTGTTGGTGGAGAGGTGGATACCTCCCATAAAGGACCCATCACTACTTGGACATGGGGAAGCTGAAGGACACAGCGTGTCCTGGTTTCTAGCCTGAACTGCCTCTTGGTTCCAGTGGGAAGTATGGCCTTCAACAGGAGTCTGGTGCCCATTTGTGTGGATCTGGACCATTACTTGTCATGCCTTTGCTCCTCAGTTGTGAAATGAGGGCATTTGGCCTACTTTTCTTCACAGGAATGTGAAGGTAGATCCACCACTGCTCCTCAGGCGCCCAGATACTGCAGAAAAGCTGCAGGAGTGAACCAGACAGGTCAGCCATGATCTCAGCCATGGTGTGGCTTTCAACACATGCATCAACACCACAGGTGAGGGAGAGCTGTGCTTGCCAGGCTGGGCATATGGCAGATGCCATTAAGATCTCCTTGAGTCTGTGATGGTTCATTTACTGCAAGCAGAGCTTGTTTTCCAACTCCTACATGGAAAGACAAAGCAAGATGATGCAGTCCAAGTGCAAGAGAAGTCATGGTTTAACCTGACAGGCAGCTGCCCAGGCTAGCTGGAGTCAAGGACGTGGGTGCAGTGTGATGTGTGTGTAGGAGGTTGAAGACTCTTCTGCCCTACTGTTTTCCCCACAGGTCCATGGCTCTGTATCACCCCAAAGGAGCCACTCTGGCTTCATTTGTGGATGCCAAGTGGTGGCAAGTCAACTCTTCCCTGCAACACTGTTCCAGGGTTGAACTGTGCTCCCTCTGAAAGCCCTGAGCCTTGTTTACAGACATGGCCATAACTTCTCTGAGGTGCTGATTTAGGGAACGGTTCTGGTGCCAGCCCAGGTACAGGTGAGAGGAGATGCTGATGGGGATCGATGGAGGTGATGAGGGCAATGCTGGAGAGAAGGAAGTGTTGACAGACACAGAACTGAAATCTGTCCAGAGCCTAACAAAGGTGTGAGGCTGGAGCCACTCCAAGGAGCCATGGGAGAGGCCACTGGGTTGAATGTTGTTTTCTCTGACCCTTTGCCAATACCTTTCCCAGATCGTGACAGATGATTTGGCTTTTCAGTTGCAGCATGCGTTTTTTCCCTCCTGCCTGGTCCCTCAGTTCCACACCTGACTGACCAGGCTGAGGAGATCAGTATCTTGGCAAGGCGGCTCTCTTGAAGAACAAAGTGTGACCACATTCCAGGGAATGACAACTGTCCAACAGCAGGCTGCAAACAGGAGCAAAGAAAACACTGGACATGCATTTATGAGACCCCCAGTGGGCTTCTGCCTCCTTTGTTCATCCCCTGGGGATTGATATTTATCTTCCCGAGGCTCTTTCAGCTATAGCTGCTGCTCTGAGCTTCTCATGACCCCAGGCATTAATGAGGCTTGGACTCAAGCAGGTCCTATTTATCAGCCTCCAAAGAATTCCCCCCTACTCTAGCTCAATGAGCTGAAGAGAAGTGGTGTCTCAAGACAGCACAGTTAATTCATGCCCCATGGTTTGCATTCCCGTGGCCAGGGAAGCCCCCCCAGGGTGCCCATGTGAGACAGGAATACCTGCAGAAAAATGACTTTCACCCTGAGGTGATTGTTGGAAGGAGGAAATCTGACGTGTCCAGAGAGCCTGCTCGTGCCATGGCAAGAGCACAAGTCCATGAATGCTCTCCTCCCCAGCCTGGAGAGTTCTCAGATATGGGGTTTATTGACCTGAGCAAGTATTTTTTGGAAATCAGATGTCTATGTCCAAACTAGCCAGCCTTAGCTTCGGTGGTGTGCAGGAGACATCTACAGAGGGGGAGGCAGGTCAGAGGAAAGCATTTCAGAGACCTACACAAGGACTCACCAATTGTAGTGATCTCATACCAAAGGGGATAATGCCCAACCTAGCTGAGCTTCACATCTTGATGCATTAATAATGGTAATTGCTGCTGGATGGAGAGCACAAGAAGGCACAGGAGTTCAGGGCCTGGAAACCTGCTTATCAAGGCAGAACAGGCACAGCAAAGGCAAATGGTGTTTTCTGCACATGGTGTTCACATTCCAGGTGCAGAAAAGGTGCTGAATGAGAACTGGGTTGAGATTTGCCATTCTGTGCAAGGCTAAAGCTGGATGGTTAAAATGGTCCCTTCCACCATCAATAATTTGGAATGGTGATAATCATTCCCTTCCTCCCTCCACCAAGCTTTTGCTGTGCATGATCATAAGAAGTTTGAAGGAGGGAATCTGACATGTCCAGGGGGCCTGCTTGCGCCATGGCAAGCTGGTTGTATGGCTTTGATGCTCCAGATCCTCATCTCCCAGGACCCAGAGTAAGACTCTTGCACACATTTTCACATAAATGAGCCTTCTACCAAGGAGCTGAAGCCACTACCAGAGGTAAAAATGTTCATTGGCACCTACATGTGAGAAAATGTGGTGGGAGGAGGGTGGTTTTGGTTATTCTGAGCTGTGTGAATGGAAGTGGCTTCACAGATAGCTTCCAAGGGCACGTGAGCATCTCAATGTCCCTGTTGACACTGAGGCTGGTCAGTGTAGACAAGAGTATATGAACCCCACAAGCACATAAAGGTCAATGCCCACCCCTGTGTTGGTTCCATCTCTTTCACCACACCTTCTCCACTCTCCCTGGTGCCCTGTGGGGAAGAACAGTGCTACCATCCCCTCTGTGAAGCTGGGGCACTCTCCAGCAGTGCTGTGACAGGCCAGAGGAGTGAAAATCAGTGCTCTGATTTCCTGGGCAATCTTTACTGATGACAGTAGAGATAACTGTGAGTAAACCCTGGATACGTACATTCCCAGACCTGGAAACTCATTTTACAGGGGCTGCAGGAACAGGGACTGTCAAGCAGCAGCCATAAGTGATTAATACCCTTTTAGGAAACACGCCTGATCTGTTACTCATTCTCTGTGAGAATGGCAAACAAAGCCTTTAAGTCAGGATGATAACAATAGTGTCCTGCCTCCCAGCCTCCCAGGCACTCATTGCTGCAGGGACATGACTCTTCATGTCCTTGTGCTGCCCATTGCATTGCAGTGGAGACAAACCCTTCCTGCAGTCACAGCCTTGTGTCTCCTGCAATCCACTGAGATTGTCCTGATCTTTGAGAGGGTATTGCTCCTGACACCTCATTCACTCTCTGTTCGAAGTATTTAGGATAAAGTAATTTCCACAAACCTCTTGGTCATTGACAGTCTCCACGGCCGAGGATGAGAAGCAACATGTGCAACGTCAGCACCTGACTGAAGCAAGCAAAGGGTTTAGTCCATCATGATGATCAGAGGACTGGAGCACCTCTCCTATGGGGACTGACTGAGAGAGTTGGGGTTGTTCAGTCTGGAGAAGAGAAGGCTCCGAGGGCACCTTCTGGTGGCCTTCCAGCATCTGAAGGGGGCTACAAGAAAGCTGGGGAGGGACTTTTGAGGCTGTTGGGTAGTGGCAGGACTGGGGGGAATGGGTCAGAACTAGAGGTGGGGAGATTGAGATGAGACGTTAGGAAGAAGTTGTTGCCCAGGAGGGTGGGGAGACACTGGCCCAGGTTGCCCAGAGAGGTGCTGGAAGCCCCTTCCCTGGACATTTGGAAGGCCAGGCTGGCTGGGGCTGTGAGCAACTGCTGTAGTGGGAGGTGTCCCTGCCCATGGCAGGGGGGTTGGAACTGGATGATCTTTGAGGTCCCTTCCAACCCTGACAATTCTATGATTCTATGATCATTGTAAGGACCTGGCTAGGGAGGTCACAGTCCAGCTCAGACTATTTTCCTGTGCTCAGCAGACCTCTCAGGAGTGATGCACAGGATTTCACATCCTCACTCAGCAGCTAGATGGAAGCTCCGTTCACGTATCATTCATTCATCTGGCCATCAAAAGCAGCATTATGTCAGTGAGATGACACAGATATAATTAGCTGAACAAAGGTCAACTGCAAGTTCATGTCCATGCCTTGTTTAGCAGCTCCATGCCATAACCTGGCATCCCAGAGCACACATGTGGTGCCAGGTCATCTTCCTTCTACCTCCTGGAGCAAGTGCAGAGGAGGGCAATGAAGCTGGTGAAAGGCCTGGAGAATAAATCTTATGAAGAGCGATTGAAGGAGCTGGGACTGTTTAGTTTGAGGAAGAGGAGGCAAAGGGGAGACCTCATCACTCTTTACAACTACCTGAAAGGACACTGTAGAGATGTTGGTGCTGGTCTCTTCTCACAGGTAATTAGTGATAGAACAAGAGGTAATGGCTTCAAGCTGAACCAGGGGAGGTTTAGATTGGATATTAGGAAGAAGTTCTTTACTGAAAGAGTGGTCAGGCACTGGACCAGGCTGCCCAGGGAGGTGGTGGAGTCATCATTCTGGAGGGGTTTAAGGGTCGTTTAGATGTGGTGTTGGGGGATATGGTTTAGGGAAGAACTTTGTAAGTAGGGTTGATGGTTGGACTCAATGATCCCAAGGGTCTTTTCCAACCTGAATTATTCTATGATTCCTTGTCACCTCACAAGAGTATTTCAGGCCAAAGCACAGGCAGGTCAATCATGGTATTTAGGCTCTGTGACCACTGAGTGTTGTAACCTCAAACATTTAGGTGCTTAGCTCCCACCATGGAGCTGAGGAGTTGGAGATTCCTTAGAGACCATCACTGGGGAAACGAAGAGTGTCTCAACTCTTGCTGCTCACTGACCATAGGGTTGTGGGAAGGCTACAGGGAAATTCCTCTTCCCAAAGGTACAGCTCTGCCCTGAAATTAGGCAGACATCATTTATTCCAAATACAGAACAAGGACTGCTTTTGGACAGGACTTTGTGAAGAGCTATTTTCCAGCTTTAGGAAGAAAACTCAGAGCTTCCAAGACTCTCTCAAGCACTTAGTGACCAGAAGGGTAATTCACATCTCTTCCATCTCTACCAGCAGCCTACAACTGGGTTATAATTAGGGTGGGAAAAGGATACAGCGATCCCTGCTCCTCCTCACCTACCTTCAGACTTTGCACCTCAGCAGCCCGTTTGTGTCAGCCCGTCTTCAGAGCCAACCTTCCTCCTGCTCCGAGCACGACAGAGGTGCTGAGGATCCCAGCCCAGCCTCATCACCAGACCCCCTTGAGCTGTTGTGCTGGGGAATCCACGGTGCCACAGGTGAGAGCAGCTCTGTGGGTAATCGATTATCTCCGTGGCGCATTGTTTTCATTCCTCTCCTGTGCACATTTCCCAGAGAGCTGATTATGTCACTCATTAACCTCCCAGACCTCCTTAATTTTCTTTATGCAAGGAGCCGGCTTTTGTCAGGCCAGCACGTTCATATTTCGGCTGAGCCTCAAGAACAAAGAGTCCCCACTCATTCCTTTCTGCTTAGTCATACCCGAGTCACGTAGAAAGCTATTACCAAAATTGGTACCGAAAGGTTGCCAACCACAACGTTCCAGCCCAGCTGCGTGTGGTGAGATTTGCATATCAGGGAGCTGGGGAGAAGGCTCCGTGCAGGCAGCACTTACCGCAAAAGATGTTTTTGTTCGTTTCTGTGAGTGAATGTTTGTAAAGTCAGAGCCTTTCCCAAAACAGTGGAGATAATCCTCCCATCTGGCCTGTCCTCCCTGAAGCTTTTATCCTCTCTCAGCATTTATGTCAAGGCCAAACTAAGCTGGCATCTCAGTGGATTAAAATCCAGATTTTTTTCTGATTGACCACATGGAGATATTTCCTTCTTGACAGCTGAGGAACGTGGCACTGTGAAAGCATCCCACATCCCTTCTCAGCCCTACGTGCTGCAAAGCATCACACTGGAACGGTGCTACTGTGCAGCTGGCTGCTCAAGACCTGCTGCATGACTGCCCAATTCTAGCCCAGATTAAGACCAGCAGCACGTATTACAGCAGCACAGTAGTGGGGCTGCAAGCTGGGGACATCTTCTACAGGTCACAAACCACCTCTGCTTCATAATATACAGAGTGAGGTTGCTGCAGTGGTGATTCCTAGGCAGCATCACTGCAGCAGCCACAGATGTTCCTCCAGAAGAAAGTCAGGTCATCATCTCCAGGCTGCATTCCCAGCCCCTTCTCTAAAATCATGGAGGAAGCTCCTCTACATAATTTTTTTTTTCTGATTTAGGATTTATGTTTTGCAGTTTTACTTTAGAGCTACAGAGACTAAGAAACCTCCCTTCAAACAATGAGATTCTCACAGCACCACATGGATCCAGAGCCTGGGATTTTAAGGAATATATTTCATCAGATCTGCAATCATACTCCTACGGCTGGTGCTGATGCATTTCTGAGGTGAGCCAGCATCCCACAAAACAACACTGCACCTCAGCCCGAGCTCTTGTTCTGCTTGTACAACACAGCAGGTTAGAGAAGCTGAAGATAATTAGCTTATTAGGTTAGTTCTATCTGGTACTGATGACTAGGTCCAGAAGACAGTGTTCTAAAACCATGGAGACACAGGATATAAGAGCATAACATCTCCACGGCTGCAGAAGTCATGACAGATGATCTCAGGACCAGTCATTCCCAACCCTTGATTTGGAGAGGGGAACACCTTTACACTCCCCTAGGACATCTTGCCTTCTTCATACTCTTGCTGTGACGTGACCATGGAGGAAGTACCTCCAACAGTGCCATTGTGCCTGTGGCTGCTGGCTGCAATCACCTTTGGGACAGCCCAGGACACAGAGCAGTGTGGAACAGCCAAGGGCTGGGTGCAACATGCCCTTCCCAGGCAAGCCCTGGTGCTTCAGTAGGTCTGTGCCTTAGGGTTGCTTTGCAGAGCTGGGTGGGGTCTGCTCCTGGTTGCAGCTCCTCTGCCTGCAGGAATGTGTGCTCTCCATGAACTGTCATCTGAATAGTTATTGTTAAGAGTGCCTAATGTTAACTGAGAGTTGTGTTACATCATCTGTCTGTAGCATATATACCTCTTCCTTAGGTGGCATCTGTCACCACGTAGATAAAGAAGATGCCTCCCAGGGCTGCCACAGCTCATAATTTTCACACCTCTCTCATTATGCCATTAACCTAGGGCAGATCATCCTCCTAATATTTCTGCTCATCCCTCTGACATAGCTAGACCAAGGCTTTGCTGTATCATGTCCAGACAGCCATAGTACAATGAGGCATCTGCTGCTGCGTGCAATTAGCTGTGCAAAGCAGCCTGTCTTGCTGGCACTGAATTACAAAGGTTTGAGCCTAAAAACATAGGGATTTGAGCAACTGCAAAAACAGGGCAGAGGATGACTGAGCCAGAGCTGAGCCTCCAAAGCATTTAACAGCCCCTCTTGGCTCCTAACTCATTAGGGTAAAAGTCACAGTAGGTTCAAGAGCTGTTCCTGATGGTCTCCTCTCCCTCTTGCTCTGCACAGGCAACAGCACTAGGTCCTGCTGGGAGTATGGTGAGAACAGCCAGAGCTGTGCTGGAAGTTGCAGGACTATCAGTGAAAGGAAAAGTTGCCTTTCTGTGCTTTTTATATGAAGTCAAATCAAAGCTGGGTTTGGAAAGACTTTTCTGAAACTAACTTTGCACAATAGGCCGATCTTCAAAGGCAACAGAACTTCAGATGTTTTGATAATTGGGTGTCAAGTACTTTAGAGGAACATGGGTTTGGAGTCAATGACAGGCACCCTCTTTAGTGTCCCTCTAGCTCCTCACCTCTGGTTGCTCAAACCAATGTCAGCCAGACTCATCACTCATTTTGATGCTGCGAAGAGTCTTCTGGATAGAGTCATCTAGTCGAGACTCTTGTGCCCTCTTGGACACAAGCCCTTGAAAAAGCCTTGGATGCCAGAGAGTAATTAGTAACAGCACAGATTATTCTTCTCTCCACCCAGTTTTCCCCATTCCTTTCACAGACAGTAAAGCTCTAGCTGACCCCAGGATCAAGGTGTCCTGCACATGCCATACCAGTGGACGGCCTTGGTGTTTAATTTCAGCACCCTCACCCTTTGGTGGGCCTGCAGAGGAGAAGACATGCCTGTCTTTCCTCCAGAAATCAACTCTACAGAGCGGGAACACCCAATTACCTTCAGTTTGCAGCCCAGTCATGCATGGCCACCTACAAACACCAGCTTCACCCTAAGTATCTGCTGGTGTTGTCTCATGCATTCCCTCACAAGACTGACTTCTTCCTGCCTCTAACCCTGTGGGGACAAGTCTGTCCTCCACAACCAGCCATCCTTCCATTACACCTGCAAACACCAGCCTTCTACTCTTCCAGCTAAAGCATTTCTTGTGGGATTTGGAAGCAAATCAGGTGCTATCATGTACGGAGCTCTGTATGTGTGATGACTGTCAATGTCTCCAGCAAAGTTAGATTTCAATTTAGAGACGCAAGCAGCCAATTTATGTTCACTTCATTGGGGATTATTGCAGGGGGAGCACACGCACACACGCTGCACTCATGAAAACTACTTTTGTTCTTTCTTGTTTTGTTCTCTTACACAATAAAAACCCCTCCTGGCTCAAAGCACCTTTGCTCACCGTGCACAGAGCAACGCACGTTCTGCCAACAGCTCTCCTGAGGAGACACCCTGCAGGGATGTCCTGTCGGCACTTCTCCTATCGTTTGGTGGAGGGTGGAAGGCTGCGTTTGGGGAGCTATCAAACACCCACTCTCTTCACCTCTTTGCCAACGTTATCACAGTGTTTGTCCCCACTCTGTTGTGTGTCCTTCAGGGGACCGCTGAATTCCTTTCCAAAATGTCATGAAGCGGCGGGGACAGCTCTGTTGTTTTAGGGAAGAGGAGAACAGTCTGAGCACGGTGGAGAATGTTTACACCATGGGGATGTGCACGTACCTCGTGTAGGGTGTCTGCCGTGCAGCAGCAGCAGAAATATGAGTGTCAAAAGGCCTGGGGTGGAGGCAGTTTTGTGTGCGCTCCTTTGGAGGAACGTCAGCTCCTAGGAACCTAAAGCACCTACGGTGTGAGGTGGCAGCCCAGGTTTTAGGTTTCTCAAGGGTGCCTACATGCTGGGCTTGAGCACTTAATCCCCTCTGGATTTAGCTCTTTGGACATGGTGAGCTGCTTGTGCACAAGCCCTGGAGAGACTCTTAAACTAGGCGTTCCCCACTTTCTGGGTTTTTGGCAAGACCCGACCCATTAGGCATGTGCAGAGCTTGCCAAACCCACACAAAAGGCAGCAGAGACGAGCCCTCAGACATGTGTGTGTACGAGGAGACTCAAAGCCCAGTGGTTACAGCCTTTCCTGGGCTGTGGGAGAGGCCGAGTGTGAAAAACTTTACCTGTTTTATGCTGTGGCTGTTAAACACCAGAGGCCTCTTGGCAGGAGACACTGAGGTTATCTGGGATGGGATTTTCATGTCTTTCCTTATATTTTATATAACTAATTAGTGGCTAAAGTAGAGAAGCTTGGAAGTAAGTGGAAGTAAGGGGGCCTATGAGAAAGCTGGAGAGGGACTTTTCACAAAGGCCTGGAGCGATAGGACGAGGGGTGATGACTTCAAGCTGGAAGAGGGGAGATTTAGAGTGGAAATTAGAAGGAAATTCTTTGCCCTGAGGGTGGTGAGACCCTGGCACAGGTTGCCCAGGGGGGTTGTGGATGCTCCATCCCTGGAGGTGTTCAAGGCCAGGTTGGATGGGGCCTTGAGCAACCTGGTCTAGTGGGAGGTGTCCCTGCCCTGGCAGGGGGGGTGGAACGAGATGATCTTTGAGGTCCCTTCCAACCCAAACCATTCTATGATTCTAAGTGGGTTGCTGGATAGAGTGAGAAGGGAGGGAGAAATCTTTTTCTTCATTTATCATGAGGAACCCCTGACCTGTTCTTGTATTGAACTGGGGAATGTTCACACACACTCCTTCTGGCTGCCTAACTTCTTTCTTTGTATTTCCCACTGATTTAGGCAACTCTCTACTCAAACTGGGTCTTTTCTGAGTCCTGGCTTCCCCTTATATATGGCAACACTTTGAGCATTTACCATCTGAGACAACAGCACCTCTGAAAATTCATGTTTCTAAAGCATCTTCATCTTTCCATGCTGGCAGGAGAATGGCTAAAATTTTAAAATTTGTATTTTGGCATTTCCCAGGGCCCTGGAGGTCACTTGCAGAAAGAAAATGGGATAAAACTAATTTTTTCCAATGCAGTGGGTTTACAGTACTTTATAGTCATCAATTCATAGAAACAGAATCACAGAATCAGAGAATGGTTTGGGTTGGAAGGGACCTCAAAGATCATCTCGTTCCAACCCCCTTGCCACAGCAGGGACACCTCCCACTAAACCAGGTTGCTCAAGGCCCCATCCAACCTGGTCTTGAACACCTCCAGGGATGAAGCATCCACAACCCCCCTGGGCAACCTGTGCCAGTGTCTCACCACCCTCACAGTGAAGAATTTCCTTCTAATTTCCCATCTAAACCTAAATTCAGCAAGCTTAACAACTTCCATGGCAGATGGATGAGGATTATTGCAGAGAGAGAAATGAGGTGGGTTTGAAATTTGGGTCTGTGGGAGGGCAGTGAGAGGCACATCTGGCTTATGGCTGGGTCAAGCTAAACCTGTGCCCACTGGAGAAAATGGTGACAGGGGTTGACTTGGGATCATGCAGGAGGGAGAGATGCTTCTCTAAGAGGTGAATGGAATGCAGTGGTGGAAGGATGGGGCTTGCTGAGTCCCAGCTGTGGTGGGCAGCTGCAGAGGGAGCAGGGAGGGGTGCACCCATGGCCAAGTAGAGGAGAGCTCAACAAAGGTTACTGGGGTTTATGGAAGGGCTGGGTGGAGATATGTCTCGGGCCAGTCTGATGGCTTATTTGGTTTCCAGTGAGACCCTTCCTTACTAAGAGCCTGAAAAAGTGAGGCAGTGGCACCCCAAGGACCAATGAATTTCCTGACAGCTCCTCAGGCTACACCCTTATTTGGAGTTGTTCCCTGCACCCAACACTCTATGCTGGTTCTAAACATCCATCCTAATAAGGTGCAAAAAGCACCCCTGGGCCATCTGGAAGGGCTGGGACTGGCCCACTTGGCCATCTCTTGACTTATCCCTGCAGACAACATTGATGAGAACACGTGTCTATGTTTGGGGCTGAGCTTTCTCCATAAGAGGAACTTCAGGACATGGTATCAGCTGAGCCATAAGTGGACAGTGGTGGGTGACAGTCAAGGTGGGTGGCAGGTTTGGACTTACTCTCAGCGGATGTAACCTCAGTGGTTGAAGAGAGGAGCTTGCCTGGAAGTGGCTAAGAACGCTTTTTGGGTGTCCTTCCTCATGGCACCATGAAACCCTCTCTTCCCCAGCTTCCCCCCAGGAGCTCCTCCAATAGCTGGTGAGACCCCATGACCTGTGGGCAATGCTGAGCAAGAGGAATGTGCATCTCCATGTGATTCATGCCAGAGAAAACCACCCCATGAACACAACAGAGGCTATTTTGAGGAAGCCCTGAAATATAAATAGTAACAGCTCTGGGGGAGTTGAGTCCTCTCACCTCCTCTGCTACTTGCATGCCTTGTTTTCTCCTAGACTTTCTATTATCTCCAGTAACAAAGGAGATGGTTTATGGCATCCAAGAGATGTCAGACATAACTAACGCGTGGCCTTCACAGCAAAACCACTCAATGGCAACACTGTGCTCCCTGCTCAGCAGCTCCCGGTGGAGACCTGGGCTCTGAGCTGGGGCTGGAGAGCTCAGAACCACCACAGCCAGCCAAGGTGTTCCTAGAAGAAATAGACAAAACAACCAGTGGCAAGAAAAAGGACAAGATTTCCTCCTTTCTTCTCTTCTCCACCATTTTCATAGTGGAAATTGAAACAAAGTGAATATTAGAAATGCAACTGCTTTGGGTGAATTCCAAACACAGCCAGCATTGTAAACACCCTTTACAAACACTGATTATACCAAAACCAACAAATTAACAGCAAAACGAGCAAAATTAAGCATTTTCAAGAATTTGCAGCATCTCACATCTACAGTTTTGGAATGGATTATTTTGCTATTCTGTATAAATTTATTTTTAAAGTGAAAGCTTTGCTTTAATATACTAAATTTCTTTTTTTCTAAAAAAAACCCCCAAACTATTGCAACTGTTTGCTCAGACATTTCTGTGGCATAATATTGCTGATGAGATTCTTTTTTAAAATATTAAATTCCTCATAGTTTTACGTCATTTTGTCAGAATAGAAAATTGCAGGATTTCTAGTGAAGCAGAAAATCTGGTTGTTACCCTCAGCTCTGATCCCTCTGGCCTTGCAGTCAGATACCAACAGTTGCAGCAAAACCCAGCCTGTAAGAATGAAGTTTCATGGCAAAGCTGGTTAACCAGTAACTGAAATTATGGTTACATCTGTCCAAGGGCAGAGACATACAGCAGAAAGACAGCGTGAGCACAGACTGATCCCTTGCCAGGCTTGTGTTGTGATTCCTCAGCACCTAATTACTCCTACTTTAATTAAACTTTCTTGTAAAACGTGCGTTGTTTCCTTTCCTCAACGATCTGCTTCTGCAGACTGGAGTCTCTCATCTCTTACCAAAAATTGCAAATAGAGTTGGATGGAAATTCTGACCTTCGTAGTTTGCTGGAAATGTTTTTTTGGTTTGGATTTTGTTTTGTTTTTCTTTTTCTTGTTTTTTTTTTTTTTTTTAAAAATATTTTTCATTTCTTTTGAAAACAAGATGTTTACAGAAGTTGCAAGTCTGATTAAAATGTTTTGTTTTGACAGGATAATTTTTTTTCCATTGCAATTTTGAGCCCCTGAGTGAACTTGAGTTGGACTTGAAGATCTTCGAGGTCTTTTCCAACCTTAATGATTCTATGAAATTGAAATAAATTTAACCATTTTGCAACAAATTGAGTAACTGGGAGTTGAAATAATTTTACTGAATGTAACAAACTGTCTGATTCGAAAGCTCTGAACTTCATTTCTTACTCTCCCCATAATCTGGGGGCAAAACTGAGATATTCTCAGTGTTCAAATTTCTCAGTGCTCCAGCATCTGCACTCCTCATTGGAGAACCTTTGTAAGCTCTTCAGATACCATCAGGCAATTGTACATTGTTCAGAACAATGGGATCTGCCCTCTAGGTGGCACAAATCAATACATCAATACATCAATAAACCATATCAATAATTAATAATTAACCACACGTTCAAGTGCTGAGGTTTAAAGGGCACACACCTGCATTTTCTTTGTTTTCCTTGGGTTTCTTCAAACTCTATTTAACTTCTGCCTTATTCTCTGCATGTTTCTGCCTCTGACCAAGCTTTGCAGCTTGCTTATGCAAATACTCACCCCACATTAATTCCCCCCAAAAGAATGACATAGAAAGAGAAATCTGGAATGGACACAAGCTGCTGACCAAATAAAAACTCATTGCTTCAAGGGGACTTCAAGCATACGTGTCATCTGCAGGTATCTGAGTGGGATACTGAATATTGCTGTGTCTGCAACCTGGGGCACGTTGGCATCTGCAGCTGCTGCAGAAGGGGTATTTGTGCCTGTCCGGGTGGTAGGAACCCACTGAACTTGTCTCAGCTGGAAAGGGTTGTTACACAAGCTGTTCTCATGCACTTGCTGCAGAGGGTTGGTGTCATAAAGCAGTTAGCGATAGAAGACAGCTCCGAGGTGGTGATTAATTGCATTACACCTATTGTAATTATAAATTCCAGGTCACTCATCGTTCTGGAAATCTGAAGGAGTTCAACCATCAGGGTGGAGTAAATGCAGACATCCATATTAAAGTGTTCCAATGAACACCCAACGTACGAGGAATGTCTCCATGGGGCTGTCTAAACACACACTGCACTTTTCTTTTCTTGCCCTTTGGGCACAGAAAGCATGTAATCAGACAGGCACACAGGACAGATCTGTAATTGTCATCCAGTTTAACTCCATAAAAAAACCACTTTCTTACCTGCAAATGTTTCCCTTTGATGCAACTTTTCCATCCACAGAAGAAAAAGTGAACACGTTTTGCTTCCCGGGTAGCGAGGAAGGAACAGGATGAGCTCACAGCCTTTAGGGTCATAGAATCATTGAGGCTGGAAAAGACCTCTCGGATCACCAAGTCCAACTTTGTCCAACATCTCCCTGATCCCTAGACCATGTCCCAAAGCCCCACATCTACTCATTTGCTGAACCCCTCCAGGGATGGTGACTCCACCCCCTCCCTGGGCAGCCTGGTCCAGTCCCTGACCACTCTTGCAGGAAAGAACTTCTTCCTAATGTCCAATCTAAACCTCCCATGGCACAACTTGAGGCCATTTCCTCTTGTCCTGTCATTAGTTCCTTGGGAGAAGAGCCCAACACCAGCCTCACCTCAACCTCCTTTCACATAGTTGTAGAAAGCAATGAGGTCCTTATACTTCTGAAAGAAGAAATAGCTTGTGCTGAAAATATTCATCTCATTTCTTGATGTGGGAGAGTTTCAAGGTTTTACTGGTGTGTCTCTCTGCAAGAGCTCCCACAGCAGCATGGAAGGGTGTCATCAGGAGCATATTTGTTAGGACTTTGAAATAACAACTGTAAAACCAAACTGGATCAGACCTGTGGCAGTAACCAGCAGAAGATGCTGAAGAGGAAGGTGGACAAGTCTTGCCATAAGGGATAAGGTATAGCCTGATCCTGCTGTAGGTCTCATCCAGGTCTAGTGTTATAGGAAAGCATTTTAATAATCCTAATATAAAAGGATCCATGAGGTTGAGTTTCACTTCCAAAAGTGGTCACACATCCATATATTCACAAGTTTATCTAGTGCCTTCCTCAATGTAACTCAAACTGGTATCCTAGAGGCAAATCTTGACTCCCCCCCTCTTTTATTTTCCTAAAGGACTGATTACTTTGCTATAAAATTAATTACACTTCTGTAACAGAGACATCATCAGACCACAGACAGAGAGCTCAGTACATTTCAAAGATCTCTCAGACATTCAACTCCTTTTCCCCCTTCAAAAGCACCTGAGAATCACACCTCCCTTTCACTGGCCTGAAGTTTTCATTAGCAGCCTCCTGAACTGCAGCATTGCAGAGGCCTCCATCTGCCTGACCAACATCCCAAGGCATCATCATTGCCACAATCCCAGGGGTGCCAAACTTGCCCTCTTCAAATGACTTGTGAGACCTCTAGTTCCAATAGAGAAGCTCTGCAAAAAGGGAGCATGATTCTGCTTGGTGCCTGCCCTCCCCCTTTGTCCCATCACCACTCTTGGCTGCTGTAAATATGAACTCTACCAAGCCCATGGCTCTGTCTCTTCTGCTTGCAGCACAGACCTGAGGTAATTTGTTCCTGCAGTTCTCTAGCAGGGATGCCAGGCAGGTATCAGCCTTACTGTGACAGGCTGGCTCAAGGCACAAGGTAGGCAAAGGGCAGTCTCCTGCCAAGGGGTCTGTACTGCCATGGGGACAGACATTTCTGGGTGATGCTACAATCAACCGGCTCTCCTGGGTGTGAGAGGTCAGCCCAGCTGCTGCCCCCAATACTGCTAGAGCTGTCATGCTGCCCCCTGTCCACCTCACTGGAAAGGATGGAGACAGCAAGTTCCAGGTTGTAGGGCATGGCCTTCACCTCCCTGTCTGACCCCACCTGGTCTCACCACTTTCCTGGGGAGATTTGTGCCTTGTGTCTGTGATATGGGGAGATGGAGGCAGCATGACAGCTCTAGCAGTCCCAATGCCTGGGGACAGGCCACCTCTCCCCGTGTCTGAGGGACACTGAGTTTCTCTGGAGACTCCTAGGACAGAGAAAACACACCAAGATCTGGAAACTGGGACCAGAGTAAACAACTATTCCTGGTATATTCAGACATTGATAACACAAACCACAGACAAACATAGAACAGGGACAACTCTGTTATCAGTAAACTGTGCAAACACTCATCTCTTCATGCTGCTTTTCTTTAGGGCTGCCATTTCACAGCTGGCTTAGGCTTATTGAAGCCCTTTTTGCTGTTGAAAGAATAATCCCATGTCCAGCTCAGCCAAGCAGTCCCACCTCCCAATGGGACTAACAGCAACCTTCACGTGACATAATAAAAGTGACAGCCCAGAGCTGGTAGGCTCAGCAGAGAAGGTGACTGGGGTCTTACAGAGCAGACCTTGGAGAGGTGAGAGCAGCTGGATAGCCCAATAATGATTGAAAGCTGTCACAACCTGTGAGGACTGCCCAGCTCTTCCAACCCTCTCATGGGACTAGTCTGTATCAAAAGAAAGGGGGAATTTACTGTGTCCAGGTCTGGAGCACCCAACACAAAAAGGATGTGGACCTGTTGGAGCGTGTCCAGAGAAGAGCCATGAAAATTATCAGAGGGCTGGAGCAGCTCTCCTATGAAGACAGACTGAGAGAGTTGGGCTTGTTCAGCCTGGAGAAGGAAGGTATTGGTGACCTCCCAATACCTGAAAGGGGCCGATAGGAAGGCAGGGGAGGATCTGTTCACAGGGGTTTGTAGCGACAGGATGAGGGGTAATAGTTTTAAGCTAGAAAAGGGTAGATTTAGGTTGGACATTAGGAAAAAGTTCTTTAATATGAGGGTGGTTGATCACTGGAATAGGTTGTCCAGAGAGGTGGTGGAGGCCCCATCCCTGGAGACATTCAAGGTCAGGCTTGATGGGGCTCTGAGCAACCTGATCTAGTTAGAGATGTCCCTGCTTATTGTAGGGGGATTGGACCTTTTGGTCATCACCTTTGTAGATCCCTTTCAACCCAACACATTCTATGATTTTATGATTGCCAAAGGGGAATTCAAGAGTTGCTTCAGAAAACACCTGGGTGCTGGAAGAGAACTTCAGGCTGGTCTCCACAGAGCTGACTTTAAGCCAAAATATGAGAGTCTGGGATCTGGAGGATGCTCTTGTACTGCTCATGTCATTTAGCAGCCTGAAACTTGGCTGAAATTCTCCAAACACCACTGGTTGTGAAAGTGTAAGGACAACGCTCCAAGGTGATGCTGTGTTGGCTCAAAGCCCTCAGTGAGACTTCTGCTCCTTTGCTCTTGCAAGTGTCCAGGCCCTGGTGTGCACCCTTCTTCATCTGTAAAATGTGTTCTCCAGGCAGCCCCATGCTCAGCCTCGTGGCACCACCACCGAAATTCCTCGTAGTCAGCAGAAAGCAGTGATTTATAACAACTGATGCCTTCATCTGGAGGGAGGGAGCTTGGGGGGGTGGTGAATCTCCCAAAGGAAACTTCACTTGACAATGTCTCTTTCCTACACTTCCTAACAGGGACTCAGCAGGGAATGACCAACAGTGGAAAAATGTTGCTTATGTCCCAGGACAAGAATTATGATTATTTGCTGGGCTTCCATCCCCCGTGGGGAATTCTGCCTCGTGACATCACCCCATTGTTCCCGCTGGTGCCAAGAACACGCCGGGATCCCGTCTCCTCAATGGTTAAAGCACTTTCCTGTTTGCTCGCTCCTCGTTTCCAAACAGTGCATTTCATGGGCGCTGCACGGGACGTCTCTTGTCTTGAGCTGTTTTGTCCCTTTCGTCATGTCTGCCTGGAACTCTTCACAATGGCCTGAACAATGTATTCCTACAGCCAGAAACAAAAGGGAAAAAATAACTGCGGGAGGCAAAGCCCATCTCTGGCATTTAGGACCCTGCGTGCCCCTTTGTTCCTGCTTGGGGAGCCGTGTTTGTGCAGCACGGGCCCGTCCCTCTGCTCCAGCCTTGTGTTTTTCTTAGTGATTTGAGTGTGGTGATAGTGCCAGGAGGGTTGGCCCTGGGAAGCAGTGGCCCCTGCTCTTTATCAGGGGAGCAGGGACAGTTGCAGGGGCTGTGCAGCTTCTCTGCATCTAGGAGGCCACTCCCAGTCCAAGTTGAAGCCCCCCAGCCCGTAGTATGAAGAGGGATTGAACATTCAGCCTAAAATGCGTAGCTGCTCTTGAAACCACCATAGTTAGACACCAGAACAACACTCTGTGGAGATGGTGGATGCTGAGACAGCTGTTCCACCCTATGTCTGGATGTTCTTCTTCACAAGCCTAAAGGCAAACTAGTTTTCAAAAAGTTCTTTTTTCAAACTGAAATTCTGTAGCTCTGGACAAAGTATGGTCAGTTCAAAGCAGCCCTGGGCAATGCAATCCCAACCCCAACTCTTCTCTGCAGGGTTCCTACATCCCTGCAACAAACAGAGACTTTCCTCCATAGCCCCATATCCTTTAAGATCTTTGAAACCCTGATGCCAAACATCCATATGTGTGTAGGTCAGGTTTGTGCCTGCCCAACACAGTAGGGTATTTCCTGGAGAAAAAAATGAGTTCAAACTCCATTGAGGAGACATATAGGAACGAGAGGGTTTAACACTTGCTCCATTTTCTGTGACAGTGTAAATCTCCTGGGGTTTGAGAGAAATGAAGAAAACAAGTGAGAAATCTTGGATGAAAGGTCTGTTTGTAAAGATGTTTTTGCACCTGGCATTAAAAGAAGATTCCTAGGAGATATCTGGGCACTTGTCTTCTTCTAGCAAAACAGTAAGAGATCTTGACAAACAAATCCATCTAGCTGCAGGCACTTCTTGGAAATGTAAGGTGACAAAGCTGTGGCCACTAAAGGAGCCTGGTAAAGGAAATAGCTTGAACCCAGATCTCCAAAACCTCAGGTTAATTTGGGACTCTTCTTCCTTCCTGGAGAGGTCTTCATAGAATCAGAGAATGGTTTGACTTTTAAGGGACCTCAAAGATCATCCAGTTCCAAAACCCCTGCCTTGGCAGGGACACCTCCCACTAGACCAGGTTGCTCAAGGCCCCATCCAACATGGCCTTGAACACCTCCAGGGATGGAGCATCCACAGCCCCCCTGGGCAACCTGTGCCAGTGTCTCACCATGCTTACAGTGAAAACTTTCTTCCTAATTTCCAATCTAAATCTCCCCTCTTCCAGTTTGAACCCATCACCCCTCGTCCTATCACTCCAGGCCTTTGTAAAAAGTCCCTCTCCTGCTTTCTTGTAGGCTCCTTCAGATCCTGGAAGGCTGCAATAAGGTCTCCTAGAGTCTTCTCCAGGCTGAACAGCCCCATCTCCCTCAGCCTGGCCTCACAGGAGAGATGTTCTAGCCCTCTGATCATCTTTGTGGCCTCCTCTGGACGTGCTCCAACAGGTCGATGTCCCTCTTGTGCTGGGGGCTACAGAGCTGGACTCAGTGCTCCAGGTGAGGTCTCACAAGAGCAGAGTCAAGGGGGAAAATCTGATTATTTTGCTAAGTGAATCCCGGAAAATCATATTATTGTGGTTCTGTTTCATAATTCACATAAACATCTGGTAGCACCTTTTCTAAGAAAGAGCCCCTTCTTTAGGCAAGATGATGTCACTTATTGCCCAGCTTTTCCTCTGTGGGTAACCTCTGCTGCGTTACCTTCCCCACGTCCAGGGTATCTTCTTTCCCTCTGCAGTGACCAGAACGAGGATCTCAGAAACTGGAGCCAAGGGAGAATTATTATATCACTGCACTGGCATCTGGAATGTCACATAGTACCCGAGCTCTGACATAACTCTGAAACTTGGCACAGCTGGAATATGGGCTGTAACAGGTAATGCTGATATTGTATTTCCTTTTTTTTTTTTTTTTTTAAATGATTGTTGCATTGGTACAGAGGGTAGAAACTTCCCTCTACTTGTTTGCCTCTCACAATGAAGCTTTATTTTATCAGTTATATATTTAATTTGTTATTATTTTAAATAAAAATTTCACTAGTTATTTTATCTGCCTACCTTGCAATTTTAGCTCCATTCCCAGATTCCCATTTTTCACCTGCTCTGGCCCCCAGTGCCCCCTCTCCTCATCCCCACTCACTAAAGGGAGCTCTGGACAGTACCTGCTTGGTGAATAGAGCTTATCTTTTGGATCCCACCAGGGGGTTTCCTCTGCGCATCTCCTCTGCATGGGTTTTGCATCGATTCAGAGAGGGTCTCACACTCCTGCTTGGTCCTAGTGAATGTTGAAGCCTCTCGGCACAACAGGGGTGCAGTCACAACCCTCTGTACTTCCATGAGATGCTGTGGGCAGAAGATATTCCTCAGGTAGAAGCAGTTTTCCACTCTCTGGCTCGCTGCACTTCTTATTTCTCTTTCCACTCCCCATGCACGCGTCAGACTTTGCATGAGGCCTCACACTCATTCCCTGTAATTGCTATCATCTTCCATCCGTTCACAACAACAGAGCAATAAAACCCTGTGAAAAAAAAATTGATCATTGTAAACAAATAAAAATACACTCCCTTTCCTAAGAAGCCCTTAAAAACACTGTGAGAAAGTCAAGTGCAGCAGCTCGTTGTTGGCTCTTCTAACCTGCTTGTGCTCCACTCCACAGGATTTAACCCAGGATTTGTGCAATGGGAGCTGCCTCTCTGAGCTGGGTGGTGGTCCCAGGGGATATGGGGATGCCTGGAAGCTGTTGGAGGACCCTTCTTTGGAGGACAGCTTCCTGCTGCTGCATGACACATGATGGGCAGGATGAAGTTGCTTTGTCTGTCTCCTCATGTACGCCGGTGACTTCTCTATTTCACATTCTTTCTATCCTAAAAGACAGTGTTGGGGATGTCAGCGCTAATGCTGAAGCAAACTCAGACAGCAGCCTTAATGCAAAAAAAAAAAATTGCTCAACCTAGCAAAAGATTTAAAACTATTTCATTTTAAAAAGAGGGAGACAGAAGGCAGAGACTTTCAGTTAATGGGTGTATTTTTGTGAATTAACAGTTTTACTGGAGATTTAACTTGTCTTGAATTCTACTCACAGCTTCGCCGTGCAGACCAAGTCACAGCCTGCAGCTTCGCCCGCTGTTCTTGCCGTGCCCGGAGCAGGGGTCGGGGCCGGGGCCGGGGCTGGGTCGGGGTCGGGTCCGATCCCCACGCGTGGGGCCGCCGGGGCCCCCCCGAGCTCGCGCTGCCTGCGCCCCTCCCGCTCCATCTGCCGGCAGCGACCGCAAACTGCCTGTAACGCTGATGGGGATCGGGCCCCGCGCTGCCAGAGGGACATCGAGGGGCTGGAGCGTGGCCAGAGAAGGGCAACGAAGCTGGGGAAGGGTCTAGAGCAGGAGGGTGGTGAGGAGCAGCTGAGGGAGCTGGGGGGGTTGAGGCTGGAGAAAAGGAGGGTCAGGGGAGACCTTCTGGCTCTGGAGATGTCCCTGCAAGGAGGTTGGAGCCGGGTGGGGTCGGGCTCTCCTCCCAAGGAGCAAGCAACAGGACAAGAGGAAACTGCCTCAGGTTGCCCCAGGGGATACTTAGGTTGGAGCTGAGGAACAATTTTTCCACTGAAAGGGTTGTGAAGGGCTGTGCCGGGCTGGGCAGGGCAGTGGTGGAGTCCTCATCCCTGGAGGGATTTCCAAGCCATGGAGATGTGGTGCTGAGGGCCAGGGGTTAGTGGTGCCCTGGCAGTGCTGGACTTGATGTTATAGGCCTCTTCCAACCACAACAATTCCATGATTCTATCTCCTCCCTTCACCTGCTGCCGGAGGGCTCCGACCCCAGGAGCAGCCCCCACTCGGGATCCCCAGGGACGAGACACCCCCCACACCCTGCAGAGCATCCCCCCCTGCCCCCCCCGCGCTGCACCCACTCACCGCGACCTCCCGGTAACTTTCCCCCAGCACCGTCCCCGGGGTGGAAGCGCCCACGCGTGTTCCGCGGGGAGCGGGCGGTGGGGATGNCCGCGGCGGCGCCGGGTGAAGCAGCGCAGGGACAAGCAGCGGAAAAATTAAAATAAGGAGAAAAAAAGTCGTCCCCCCCAACCCTCCATCTCTCTCACACCCACGCCTGGGAGACCCGCGGCCATGCCCAGCCCCGGTGCCTTGCTCCTGGCGCTTGCCCTCTGCGTCCTGCTGGAAGATGGTGAGCCCCGGGCTGGAACCGGGCTCGGCGCCCCGGGGTGCCGGGGATTCCCCCACCCCTCGGCATGGGGAGTGGGGCTGCGTGGGGTGCCCGGGGCTGCCCCGAGGCTGGCTGCGCGGTGGGGTTGTTGCGTGGGGCTCCGGGGCAGCTCCCGAGGGGGTGCAAGGGCCGTGAGACCCGCAGCCTGAGCGGCAGCTCCCGGGAAAGTGCCTGCGATGGAAAGCGTCACCCTGGCCGGAGGTGTCATTGCCGAGGTGCCAACCGACGGGCACTCCAGCGCTCTGCACCGAGCCCGCAACTCATCCCTTCCTCCTTCTGCCGCAGGTATGGGCCATCCTCCGCTGGAGTCCCACCTGGCCGCCCACCACAGGACCAAGCGGTGCTCCTGCAACAGCTGGTTGGATAAAGAGTGCATCTACTTCTGTCACCTGGACATCATCTGGGTCAACACACCGGGGTGAGCATGAATGGAGCTTTTTTGGGGGTGGGGGTGTTGATGAGTAAGTGGCTGTACCTTCTGATGGAGGATGGGGTTAGGTTGGAGGAGGGTGAGGAAGGGTCCTAGTGCTGTGAGGCTCTTGTAGCACCTGCTCTGGAGAGTGTTGCAAGTCCAGCCCTTTCCAACGTCTCGCAAGGGACAAGCTGTGTTGCTGCTCAGCACTCCCAGTATAACCCGCAGAGGAGCAGGGTGAAAGCATAACGTGCTGCTTCCTTATGGGTTCATCTTTCTTTTTTTTGAGATTTGTACCTCTGCAAGCCAAGAGCAACACTAAGATATTATAGCTGCAAGTCAGAAAGTTACTCTACTTGCTTGTAAGCTGTAGCCCGGCTGCTGAGTGCCAGTATTGTTAATGAGACAGTGCTGGGCTGGCACCGAGGTCCTGCATCTGCCAAGTCCTGCCCTCAGGAATGCTTCAGCAGCTTTCTGAGCTGTTTCAGACCAATGGCCATCACACTGTAGCAAAACACATGTATTCAGGTGTGGTTATAATCATACTTGCCAACGTGCAATTACAACTCTCTGCTTGCTCGGAGAATAGTTGCAGTCCCTGCCAATCCTAAACCCTCTGGGAGAGTAGATTGTGATCAAAGATGGAACGGGGAATGTGCTAACGTCTCCGAGAGCATGCTGCGATCAGAAGAACCTGTTATGGCCCCAAGACATCTTGATTTGTACTATGTCCTGTGTGTTAAACCCCACGGGAGGGGGAGGGGGGAAAGCCCTGCCATCTCTGTGCTGGAGAAGCTGGCTGCTTGCTGCTGGTGGACTGGGACAGCCACGCTCCTCCTGTGCCTTGCCACGCAGGAGAACTGCCAGCTCACCCAGCCCATGTGGCGACCCTTGCACGGATGCCTGGGCTGCTGCAGGGAGAGAAAATTCCACTTGCAACCCAGCGCATACTGGCAATCTCCCTGGGAGGGGTAGGGTGGGGAAAACAGTAGGTGGGAGAGGAGCTGGAGTTTAAAGGCTCAGACATATCAGTGACCTTTTCACCTTCTGTCTATAGATGAGTCTTTTATTATCCTGGCACAGGCTTGGCTGCCTCCCAGGACAGTGTTATAAACCTGTTGGCTAATAAAAAGTTAGCTGCAGAGCTGATTTCTTTTGTTTTCCCCAGGCACACCGCTCCCTACGGCTTGGGCAGCCCGCCAAGGCGGCGCAAGAGATCGCTCGGCAGGTGCGAGTGCTCGCACTCGAGGGACAGCATCTGTGCCACCTTCTGCCAGGCAAAGCCTGGGTAAGCCTGGGGGGGTGTCCTGGGGATGTCCCTGGGGGCTGGGTGCAAGCAGATGGACGGAGCTTAGGAGCTGGACTAACTCTGTGGTGTCCCTGGGGCTGGCTGTGCAGTGATTAGCAAACAGCTGGAACTTGTCGAGTGGCTTTTGTACCCCTCCCAAGAGGCCCTGGCAAAGTGTCACTAGGGTGTTTTTGTTGTACAATAGTCTTTTTACGAGCTGATATGAAGCAATGTTACCTCCATCCCTCCTGCTGCCAGGAGGCTGAGGGAGGGCTGGGTGTGCTGGTGGGGAGGGAGGAGCTGGCAGGACACTGGGAGAGGGACAAGCAGAGCAGAGCTTTGGGACACCAGTGTCTCCTGCGTGGCTCAGGTGGAAGAGGCTGCAGGAGAGCAGGGCTGCTGTGAGCAGGGACTCAGAAACCAAATACCTTCTGTAGCCAGCTCTTTTTATAGTGCACGTGGGCTCTCAGTTGTCCCACTCCAGCCAGTGGCACAGAGGAGTGCTGACATGGTGGGCAGCAAAGTCATTGTAGAGACCTGTCACTGATTTCATAGCAAGGCAGTAGTTAAAATCCCCAGTCATTAAATGTGCCTGTGAATAGATGGAGGTCTGACAAAAGAGGGTAGCAGTAAAAGTGAGCTATGAATAGCTCTCAAATAGCTGCAATTAACCCTTCAAAAACATGCATTCAACTGTCTGAGTCTGTCACTTAGAGGGACACTCCCCCTGGTACTTCCCACAGCGTGGCTGGATGGGAGTGGTTCATGCATCTCCTCTTCCTCATTAGGTACCTCCAGAGTCTGAAGCTCCCAGTGAGCTCTGGAGCATCAATGAAATCTCCACAGGGTGGTGTGAGACCTTCCCATCATGGCCTGCTGAGAGCTCTCAGGTGAGCATGCCCCTTAAACCCACCCTGAACATCCCTCAGAAGCCCTTCACAACCTGCAGTTGTCCCCAGACTGCAGGTAGCTCTTGGATTTGACCTGACCTCCTCCTCTTGTCTACCTTTGAGTAGACTTGACTTTTTCTGCTCTCCGTAGAATTGAAGGTTAACAGCTGAAGGAACCAGGGTTGCTTGTGTCCTTCCAAAAGTAGAGGAACATTACATAAAATAACTCTCTTGACTGGAGTGGGAAGTTCCTCTGATACGGGACAGACAAGGAGGGAACATCATGATGTGGGAAAATGATTGATTGGGCCACAACTTTGGTCCAAAGAAAATAACTTTTCTCATTTCAGTGGGTTGTGGAACTCACTGTTGCAAGAAACTGTGGACTCCAGGGGTGTAAAGGAATTAATTGGAGTTGGCAAATTGAAGAAGGTTTGGTCTATTGGTGGCAGTTAAATCAGATGCTTTCTGAAAGGCAGATCAGGGGAAGCATCATTTGGTTCATACCCTGCTGCAGGACCCCTTGAATCCTCTGCCACTGGCTGCTGGTGGAGAAGGGATGTTGGGTTAGATGGATCTCTGCTGTGGCTTGATAGGGGAATTTCTAGCTGCAGCTGTCTTCCTTCACCTATCTTCTGCTTCTAAATCTTGGTGAGGGATAGATAAATATAATATGGGCTCTTGCTGAGGAGTAGGACAGTGGACTGGAGAATGAACATCGTGTCTCTTCTTTTCACAGGGATCTGGCCATCTCCAGGCTGCAGTCCAGCCAGCACCAGCACCGTTCTCAGAGGAACCCACAGCCAACAGCTTTGCCTTGGAAGAAAAACATCTGGAAGAAGAAGAGATAAGGAACAGGTGCATACCAAGTTCACCAGAAGAATTTGGAGTCCTGTGGGTGCCACTAACTCCACTGTCGGTAGTTAGAGCTGAAGGAAAGGCTGCGAGTGGAAGGGGGAAGAAGTGGAAGTCTCCATGCTCCTGTTGTGTGAACCAGTGCTGCGTGCACTCCAGAGACTGTTGTAAAGGGAAAAGTATCTCTCTATACAGTCATAGATGTGTCATGGAGCTGAATTGTGCCTTTTTGGATCAGGCAAGGGTCTTGCTGGAGGAGTACTAGCTTCACTCTGCACTGGAGTCCTAGGCAGAGGGTCAGCCTGTGCTGGGAGATTGAATCCCTTCCAAACTGGGCAGGTCTGGGCAGTTCTGGACCTTGGCAGCACCAAGCCTGTATCACTGGCCTGGTCTGCTCTGCCTTGGAGCCATCTTTGAGCATGATTCCAGCCTGGCCCCATTCAGAGGTGGTTTGGCTGGTTGTTGTAGATGGGGATAAACTACCTCCAGCATGAGCCCACCTTGTCTCTTGTCAGACAGTGCCATGTGCATGTGAATGAGACTCCCATGGTAAACCAGCTCACAGTTTTGGTACAAAATGGGTATCATCTAGAAGCCTGAAAGCCAACTGAGTAGTCAGTGGCATTCTTTGGCTGAGAAATTCACTGAAGGGCCATCTTTGAGTGGCTCTAATTTAGATGGGGCATAGCTTGGTGACACAGGAGCTTGCATCAGGTCCAAGCATGACCCCTGCCATTGGGCCCAGCAGCAGCAGGGGTGGGAGGCTGAAGTGGAGCTGTTTGCAGGACCCCCATCCATGCAGCCCCCGTAGCCTGGGGGAGGGAGCCCTGGGGGGTCTGAGGCAGAGCTGAGCTGCTAGTCTGGATGAGTTTGGTGCTGTGAGCCTGTCTCATCTCCTTGGACATCCCCTCAGTGGGGTAGAGTACTTCCAGCTCTTAACCTGATACCCCAGCTTGCTTTCAGCTCTGCCTGAGAGGAAGGGCTAGAGCAGAGAAGATGGGTGGTGGGCTGATAGCACACCAAGGCTGGCTTGCTGCTTTGCTTAGATCAGGTCTCTGAGTCGGGCTCTATATAACAAATGACCAGTCTGTGGGTAGCATGTCGCTAGGAGAAGTGTAACCTGAATAGAGAATGCATGAGGCAAGGGACAGCCAGGTGGGGCTGGTGTGGAGGGAAGGACTGGGGAGGAGAGCTCAGCACAGTCTGCACAGCTTTAGAGGAAAGGCTCAGACTTAAACCCACACCAGTCACGGCTGCTTCCCCAGCCATGGAGCAGCACGGAGGGGAGGGATAATTTGGAGAAAACCCTGAGCCCAGGACCTAGGAACCAATCTTGCAGGCAAACACAACCTCAAGGCTCTGGAGCTGTATCACAAATGCACTTTTGTTTGCCTGGGCAGATCAACTTCTATTATAAATGATGGCTGCAGGTGTCATCTGGTTAGTGCAGATAAATAATTGCTCTCCTGGCACCACGGTTGGGTCCCCCTTGCTGCCCAATCCAGTATTACACACAAGCATTTAAAAAGGCTGCTTGAAGTTGGTGGTGGACCAAAATCTGTGGCTGTTGCAGGGGTGGTCCCATTGGGTGGACAAAATGCTGCCTTGGTTTTGCTTTAAGTCCTAGAGAGGGGGGGGGAAATGAGACCAACTGATTGTATTGTAAATGAAACGTCAGACTAATCGTTTGGTCCCCAAAGCTGCAGAGAATCACTTTTTAATCTTTGACCTTAGGAAGGTTTGAGTCATTCTAAAAAAAAAAAAAAAAATTAAAATTAAGAAATCCTGAAAGGGTTTGTTCCAGAGGAAATTTTGCACATGGTTTAATGTGATCCTAGTAATTTAAAATAAAACTACTGCTGTAAAGTACTATGTATCTCTCCTTGTGTGTGCAATGTCTAATCTTTAAGTGACTTATTGCACACTTGCCATATGTAGCATCCTGAAATCTGTATATTTATTTAAATCTATTGATTATTTTTTAGACAGTAATTTGCAAGATCTAATTTGTAATAAATAATGACAAAAGTCAATACCGCTTTTCTTCCTTATTTGATGGCTGGGTGGTGGTGGGTGAAGTGAAAGAGATCCAGATGGCTAAAAGCACAGCGAATGGGACAGCAGAACTGGGGGGAATGGGAGAGCAGAGCTGGGGAGAATGGGGAGGCTGCATTGTCTTGGGAATGGTCGTGAGCAAATTTCAATTCAAGATTAATCCATCTAAATGACTTAAACATTCCTCAACTTAAAATAAATACCTTGTTCCTTTCTAGATGTCTATGATAACATAGATGTGAAATTATCCCCCGGCTTGTGCTCAGGGCTGTGGATGCTGAGACCAGCTTGAATCTTTGTGCCAAGGGATCCTGTCAATGTTTTCCTCTAGTTGCTTCAAAGCCTCTTAGCAGCTCAATGACTGAGATGGAGCAACCTCCTCCCACCCTCTCCTGCATCCACCAACTTTTACATCTGAGTTTGGCTGAGTGTTCTTAACTATTTTATTAAGTAAAGCTAAAAAACCCACAATCTCTTTGATGGTCTTCTTTGCACAAAGACCACACCATAGATTATTCTGGTTTAGTTAGATCAGTGAATCTCTTGGCACAGCTGTAAGAGAATAAAAAGGAAACAGCAATGTAATATCTAACATTTGCTTGCTGTTTTCCCAGAAACCATAGAACCTCTTCATGGGTTTCTGGAAACTCAGAGAGCTACAGCCCCATCCTTTGCTATTGTCCAGCTTTCTTGGCTGAGCTACATCTCCTGTGGCCAAATCTCCACCCTGTGACTTGGTGTTAGAAAATCAGATTCCTTCAGGCATTTCTGTGACAGTAAGTCATAGTTGCTATGGTTGTAATGATAAAGATCCATGATAGAAAAGACTTTGAAGCACAGGTAAAGGGGAGAAAAAAGGTAGCCTGGGAAATACAATTTTCTTGCGTGTAATATCGAAGGCGCGATTTTTTTGCTCAACATTGTTCCTGAAAATTTTGCCTGTTTGTGGTGATTTTCACGTTGTCCTGCTTGGATTGATTTCAGGTGGTGTGAAATGAGGAAGCTGGGGGCTGCTGGGAATTCAGACATTTCATAGAATCATAGAATGGTTTGGGTTGGAAGGGACCTCAAAGAACATCTAGTTCCAACCCCCCTGCCATGGCAGGGACACCTCCCACTAGACCAGGTTGCTCAAGGCCCCATCCAACGTGGCCTCGAACACCTCCAGGGATGGAGCATCCACAACCCTCCAGGGCAACCTGTGCCAGTGTCTCACCACCCTCAGGGCAAAGAATTTCCTTCTAATTTCCAATCTAAATCTCACCTCTTCCAGTCTGAACCCATCACCCCTCATTTTATCACTCCAGGCCTTTGTGAAAAGTCCCTCCCCAGCTTTCTCGGAGGCCACTTCAGATACTGGAAGGGCACAATAAGGTCTTCCTGGAGCCTTCTCTTCTCCAGGCTGAACAAGCCCAATTCTCTCAGTCTGTCTTCATAGAAGAGGTGTTCCAGCCCTGTAATCATTTCCCAGGAAAGATCTCCCCATCATCTGGAATGTCTATTGAGCCAGCCTTGGGACCAGCCTTTTATTTGTCTGTCTTAATTCACAGAAGAACTATGACCATTGCAGCCCTTGGTCTCAGAACAAAGCACCCCTGGCCAGGCAGCTGGAAGCCCAGCCATCTGCAAGGGTAATAGCACAAAGGTGGCATTGTATTTGCTGGAGATGGGGCCATCAGAACTGCTCTCCAGCCCTGCTACAGGATATAGCCTTGAAGCAAGGCATCCAAATAGGGAGAGAGAAAATTAGAACTTACCCACTTGTGGGTGGGTTGTTTGGGTTTCTTCTGGCCCTAAGATCAGTGAGCAGAGGAAAATTTGACATAGGGTGGACTGATGGAAAATGTTGCAGGGCAGGCTGTCCACATTCACTTGGGGAAACTTTGGGCTCACCGGTGCGGGCTACAGAAGGAAATACTGGAAGTCAACGTATCTGGCAAAGCCAGTTTAAAAGTACCACAGGCCAGACATCCAGAAAAATCCCCCAAGGCCCTGATTGCAAAACCTCAGAAGACCACCTTGCTAGGATCTGCTCATCAGGTGTCCCATAAAGTGCTGAGGAACAACCTGAGCCTGGCAGCAACCCCACGATATTGCCTGGAACAGTGCCACCCTCTGTGCAAAGCCCAGCCCTTCGGGTACAGTTTTAATTACCAGAGCTAATTAGGTATCATTAGAGATGAGGACTCTGCTTATTCTGGGGTTATTGAATCTGGTGATAAAGGTTAGCTGAAGTAGGTCAAAGGAGGCGTATTTTATAAATTCCCACACAGAAAAGGACAGAACAGAATTACAAAACTTTATTCAAGTGGAAGCTCCAGGAAAGCAGGAGACTTCTAAAGCCAGAGCTAAGCACAAGTGATAGGATATCTTTCCTAGGATACAACTTTTTGATTAAGCAGTCATTCCTATAGCTGGCAACTCCCACAAAGTGGACTTCTTGTGCCCTGCATGTGACTCAGGCATTTTTTCTGCAGCAGGAGTTCCTGGAGGAAAGCCCTTTCTAGATGTTTGTAGCGACAGGATGAGGGGTGATGGTTTTAAGCTAGAAAAGGGTAGATTTAGGTTGGACATTAAAAAAAAGTTCTTTAATATAAAGGTGGTTGATCGCTGGAACAGGCTGCCCAGAGAGGTGGTGGAGGCCCCATCCCTGGAGCCATTCAAGGTCAGGCTTGATGGGGCTCTGAACAACCTGCCCTAGTTAGAGATGTCCCTGCTTGTTATAGGGGATTTGGACTAGATGACCTTTAGAGGTCCCTTCCAACCCATCACGTTCTATGATTCCATAATTCTATGACTCACAGCCAGCTAACGTTCCTCCTGAACTGTGGGACAGTTCTGTCTTCATCACATCTCATATTTAACTAACTGATAGATTCTGCTCAGAAGACATGTTGACATAAAAAATAGAAGGATGCTTTGAGTGAGGGGTATTTGGGTGGATGCCTTTTCAAGGCCAACCCTTTGATGCTTCCATGGAAAGAAGAAGCTGTCCATGGCAGATACCTCCTTTGCTAACAGACATTCCTGGCTGGCATTTTATAATTTTGCACTATTTTGGTCGGGATCACCTTGCAGAGGAGCTGGGCCTTATGAAATAAGACCTAGGGTGCCAAAGGAGGGGCAGGGACACTGAATAATGGGCGAAGGGTCACACTTTTCCATGGGTCAGCAGCTGGTCTCTGTGCCTTTAATTTCAGCACCTCTGGCCTGAGCTACAAGGTCAGTGGCTCTGTGGAGGTTGAATATGGTCCAGCAGCATAGACTTCCTAGACAGTACTGCTGGCCTCTCCAGAATTTGTGTGTCTATTGATAGGATTTGGTCTACTACAGACACCTTCCACTCCTTCACGTGATTGAAGATGAAGCTCAAGGCACTGAGGCAAGTATTCTGCAAAAGGTCTTATTTCTGGGAAACCCCTCCTGGGAGCACTTGTGTTCTATCACCCAGTTTAGAAGAATGTAGTTCAGTTAAATGGAAGCTTCTCAGTGTCCTGTCCCATCGAGAGGTTCTCCAGTCATCTTGGCCATTGTCAGGGTGCAGCCCTGTGGCTTGGCTTGTAGCCCTCAGACTGAGACAGGACATAGCACATGTCAATGGGTAGTTCTAACATAGGAGGTTCCACATCAATAGGAGAAGAAACTTCTTCCCAGTGAGGGTGACAGACACTGGCCCAGGCTGCCCAGG
The DNA here is from genome assembly GCA_013401335.1 of Brachypteracias leptosomus. Lineage (NCBI taxonomy): Eukaryota > Metazoa > Chordata > Aves > Coraciiformes > Brachypteraciidae > Brachypteracias > Brachypteracias leptosomus. The sequence goes on from VYZX01026068.1 coordinate 709,263, forward strand.
GAGGTTGTGGAGTCTCCTTCTCTGGAGACGTTTAAAACCCACCTGGATGTGTTCCTGTGTGACCTGCTCTGGATGATCCCGCTCTGGCAGGGGGCTTGGACTAGATGATCTTTGGAGGTCCCTTCCAACCCCTGACATTCTGTGATTCTGTGAAAGAGAAGGATTGATTAAACTTCTGTGTTTAAAGTTGCTAAGTCTTGTCTCTAGCCCCAGTATCCTTGGGTATGAAGATTACTGACTTGACTGGTTGTCATCAGCTGGCTGGAGTGAGAAGAAAGTGGATCTGCAGTGGATGGCAACTCCATAATTCATGCCTTCTGCCACAGGCTGGTGAGCTCTCCATGGTCAGCTGCATCCCACATCTTCAGGATTTCCTAGCAGTGGGACAAGGAAAGCCATGGGCTCTTTGGATGCCATGCCCAGGTCTAGACATCCCAGTAACCAACCACTGCCTGTCCTACCTGATCCAGGCAACAGAGAGCCATAAAACACTGAAACCACTCCCATGGGAACTAGGTTTCAAGTTTAACCCCTAATCACTTCCTTTAAAAGGGTGTCAGTAGGAAAGCTGAGGCACAAAACTGCTGGGTGAAGCACATTTTTAACCATCACACCTTCCTCTGACACTCAGCAGGAGAATTATATGGCCTCTGAGCCTGGGTCCTTTCCTCAACCTCACACTTGCTCACTGGGTGTCTCTCACCCATCTAACTTCATAAGACCTTTGAGGAGACCTTACAGCCACCCCCTTGATGAAAAGAAACAACATGATCTTCAAAGCCCTGCTCCATCAGGTTGGCCTGCAAAGGTGGGATGGTTCCACTGGCCTCCCTGAGGGAATGCGGTGACTTAACCTGCAAGAGGGCAACTCTGCACCCTTTGGTCCTCATCCCCCCTTTCCCCTTTAGGACCGACTCTGGACAAAATCCTGGTGGGAAAACTGAGGAAAGTGGGAGGGAAGGAGTTTCTGGTGGTTTAGTGACTTCAGCTGGGTCAGATGTGTCCAGAGCTGAACAATGAAGCCCCAAGAGCAGATAAACCTCTGACTGAGACTCTGAAATGTGGGAGGCTACCAGGACCATCGAGCTTTTGCAGGAGGAATTTACCATAGAGATGGCTTCTGGTGATTTTAGTTTCTCTTCTCAGGTGACAGCAGGAGACTTGTGAGAGGGTGGAAGCTGGAGCAGAACATTGAAATGGGCACAGCCAGACTCAGTAATCACAGAGTTTAAGACTGTCTCTGTCAGCTGTACAAGGGCTCATGCCCCACCCTGGCAAGGAGCTCCAGGTAAGTATATCCTTAACCTCACAAGGAGCTTGTTGAAGCATGGGAGGTGTGAGCACCCTTAGCAACACCCTGTATGAGAAGGGAGCTTTCAACTCACCCTGCAGCCAAAGCAAGCAGCCAGCAGAGCCATGGCCCATCACTGGACGGGCATCACCTCCACGAGGCTGGTGTTTGCTTTCCCAGACTCATGGTGGGGATTTGTTTGGAAGCAGTGCAGTGGAGGGGTGTCCTCTGCTGTGATCCCAGGGGGTGCATGCTGTTGAGACGAGGAGCAGACAGGGGAAAAACTGCTCATTTTCTGCTTTAAACAAACTCTTTCTCCAGTTGATGTGGTGAAGGGGAGGAAGGGTGTCACTGGCTCAGTTACAGAGTCTGTGCTGGAAATCATTGCTGCTGTATTGCATCAGGAGCACGCTGGAAGTCCAGCTCAGTGCATAGTTGGTGTAGTCTGGAAGACAGGGCATGAACACCTTGCTGAGCAGATTTCCCTTGTGAATTAAAGGGAAAACACTTGAAACGCTGCATTGTAAAGGAAAGAATGACTTTCACTAACTCCAGGTTCTCTTGCCTGTGATGTAGTTGTTTTGGTAGGAGTTGCAAGAGTCTACCAGAAGCTAGAAAATCATCTTCTTTTTCCTCCCAAAGACAGACCTCCCTTCAGCATATCCATGCATTAATTTTATTATGACCCTAATAGCACATTATTTGCAAGATGTGTTCACCAATTCAATAACTCACCCTGATGGCTTTTTTTTTTCCCCCGTAATTTTCAATACACGCCATGAAAATCTCCAAGACTTCATTTCAGCAGCGAGACCATAACAGTTTAGACAAGATCTGAAATGGTGAATAACCCTCTCCCTGGAGATTTGATGGCAAATACGAGGTATGCCTCTGTGACTTTATTATTAAAACAGAACGAGCTCCCTCCAGCTCCGTTGGAGGGGGAGGAGGAGGAGGGAGCACACATGGAGCAATTAAGAAAAATGTCTTTGACCTTCAGCAACTTAATCAGCTGCCAGTGTTCTTCCTAATAGTGTGCTAATGGTTAAGTTCTTCTGGATGCCATAAAAAGTGCTATAACTGGAGGCTACAATAAAGTGCTGATCAACCCATCAAGTGAGTCAATCCAAAAGCAATATCTGTCTTTGTAATGACTATAATAAAACCTATGCCAAAGCCAGGAGATGACGTGAATAAGAATGCTGCTTAATTATGCTGGGCTGCAACGCTGGGTGAATTTGCCACACTTCTGCAAACTTGCTCTTGGGTGACATTCCCACTCCTGCCCAGGAAAGCCAAGCTTTAGATTTGTGTGGCCAGTGCTCCAAGGACAGTTCTAAGAGATTTGGGCAGGTGACATCTCCATCTAGAGTTTTGGTGCAGGAAAGGCTGTTGAATTTGGGCTGGGGATGTTCATCCCTGCAGTAGCTGCACTGACAAAAGGCAGGATGGAGGCATGACCATGATTCCTTTTTTGAGTGGCTGGGGCTGGGAAGAGGAGAAAAGGTGTATATAAATTTTATGCATCCTGGTGTTAAAGAGAGTCTAATATTTAATGCCATGGTATTGAAATAGGGTGAAAGTCCATTGAAGCACCCAACATGGCACCATGGGATGAGGTAGTTGCGTGCTATACTAAAAAGGGAGAGATGTAATGAAGCAGAAGCACCCCTGCTAGAGGGGAAAGGCCTGGGTGAGTCAGGGAGACCCTTCCTGGTGCTGGGGATGGAGCTGAGGAGCTAACAGAAGTTAAACACTGTCCCTGAGTATTTACCATGAAGAAAGCAACAATCAAGTGCCCTTCAAAGGTACCTCAGGGGATAACAGGAGCAGAGGGACTGGAGTATTCTCCCGTGCAAGCTGCCTTCTCTTGATCTCCCCGAGAGCCGAGGGCACTCAGCACCTCAGGGACCTCTTGAAGGATGGAGCACAACCCATTCTGGGCTTGCTTTCTGACCCCTACACTCTTTACAAATCAAGTTTTGCCCGTCTCACCCTTTGCAAAGCCACAGGTGAACAATGGGGTCAGTGGGCATTGAGCAAACCAACCCTGGGACCTTAAATCTCCGGACTCTGGGAGTTGTCCCTCTGTCTCCAGGCAGCGGGAGACTGGGATGGAGCACAAAGGGATGGTGGAGCCTGGAGCCCAGGCACCTGCTGCCGCCGAGGGAAGGATGGCAGCTCTTTCCTACAAAACACAGCCGGTGTTTTGGGATCCCTGTGAGCACAAAGCTGCTCTCCAGGATGCTAAGAAGCAGGAACCCCATTCAGAAACCCAGCATGGAGCTGGTGGAAAACACGCTGCAGCCTTTCAAGGAATCACGGAGCGGATTCCTCCCCCATTGGTAAAGAAAACAGGATGCAGGCCACATTCCTGTCCACATAGACAAGGCTCTCCACACCAGCACAAACACATTTTCTCAGTTCCAATTAAACCCTGGCTTTATATCACCTTGCTGCTGATAAGGGTCTGATTAATGGAAGAATTGTCTTTTTTTTTTTTTTTTTTCTTTAAATAAAGTCTCTGGTGCTAATTGTTTTTTCCCTCTCCCATTTCTTGTTGAAAAGGCGCTTTCGAGGAGGGCTGCTGCTGATTGGGCTGGAAGTTGTATGGGAACACTTAGTCTCTTCCTGGTTTTGTTTTTGGGGGCTAGCTGCTGCCACCGAGACCAGCAGCTCCAACAGACAAATCACCCCTGCGGATAACCGGCAAAATCCTGCCCTGGTGCCTCCCGATAAACAAGTGCAGATTCATGTGTTTGTCCATGACACAGAAAGCAGCCAGAACAATGATTTGGTGACTTTTTTTGCCGGTGTTGTTTCCTCTGGAGAGCCGACTTCCCTCGCGGAGCCTCAGGTGCATAGCAACAGCTCAGCAAAACAAAACCAACCACTGCAAGGCGTTAGAAAAATATTATCCCAGTCCGAAGGGTGGGGCTCACCCTGGCACCCTGGTACTGGGATCAGCCCTAGCACCAAACCCTCCCGTGAGGCAGCCCCGTGCATGCCAGGCTAATTAGCTAACCCATCTTCCCCCAGGTAAAGGTGCTGGAGCCATAGAAGAGGTGGCTTCTGCTCCAGGCCCATGGGGGATGGTGCAATGATGGGCACTTGTGTCCTAGTTCAAGCCAAGGGCCAGAGTCTTAATTTAAAATATAGTTTCTTTGGTCATCAAAGTGCTTTTGCTTTCTGCTCTCTATGGGGTAATGTCAGGTGGGAATCTTAATTTAAAATATAGTTTCTTTGGTCATCAAAGTGCTTTTGCTTTGTGCCCTCCATTGGGCAACATCAGGTGAGAATCTTAATTTAAAAATATGGTTTCTTTGGTCATCAAAGTGCCTTTGTGCTCTGCCCTGCATGGTGTAATGTCAGGTGGGAATGGTTCCATCATCATGGTCATTGTCCAGCTCCTGAGATGCAGAGCCCTGAGCAGAGATGCCATCAGGGAGCCACACTGTTGCTCATGCCTCAGCCCTGGTGCAGGGAAGAAGTCAAGCACTACAGACTTTGCCTCCTACAGAGCTGACACCAAGACCTAGCAAGGACATGTAGTACTTGGCCTCTGAAATGTCCTTGAGCACCTCTCTGGCCTCTGCTGGAGCAGTTCAGTGCTGCATTGTCACCGTGTCCCTGGGGAAGCTCTCCAGGAGACGGTGTTGAAATGACTGATGGAGCAGAAACACCAGAGACCCTGAACTTGCATCCCAGACATGTCAGCAGAGGGGAAGCACAGCCAAGGAGCTCGGAGGGACAGGATGTGAAGGAGACCAGCAGAATCAGTGGCTGATAAAGCAAATGGAAACTGTGAACAAAGACGGAATCGGCCAGTCTGGGCCAGTGGGGCTGGAGATGTTAATGGGGAGTTAATGGGGGAAAGGCTCTGCTAAAAGCTCCCATCAGTGCATGGTGTGCTGTCCTGCTCTCTGGACTGCTCTCAAGTGTAGGAAGCTCTCAGATCTCAGTGTGCTGCTGTGCCCACCCAGGCACCTGCTGTTTGCTGCTTACAGGGTGTGATCCAGTCCACACCGTCACGTTTCCTCAGGCTGTGTGATACTGCCCCATGGATACTCCCCTACAGTCACTGATGGGTGGCTGCCTTTCCCCAGGCACTTTGGCCTTTTTCTTTCCTCCTCTATTTCCACATTTCTCCAAGTGAAGCTTTCCACACTTTCTCTGCACACCTTGCCCCATCTCCGCCCCATAGCTGTGGTCCCCTGCTCTGCTTTTCCTTCCCCTTTATCTTTCTACCTTTTTTGCTGTTATGACTACACCATGATTATTTCTGTTTGGTTTTTCTTTCATCTTTTCCTCTCTATTCTTCCTTGCTCTTCTTTTTTGTTTTCCATTGTAGGTGAGTTTTTAGATTTAAGTCAAAAAGAGGACATCAGGGCAAGGAAAGGGATGGGTAAGAGATGTCAAGATCGGAGATGTGGAACAATGGAAGAGAGAGAAGCAGCGTGAAAGGGCAGCTCAATGTCTCATGCTTATGGGGTAAGCAATAAAATTAATTTGTCATAGTCTTTACATCCATAGTGCTAAGGGCACCCACCCCATGGACACATTCCCATCCTCTGGCCCAGTGGGGATGAGCAGCTCATGTCCCACTGCTCAGGAGAGTCCCTCCAGAGCACAGTGCCTGGGTCCAAACAGCTCTCAGCATGGCTCTTCAATGAGCTTTTTTTAAATATAATTGGGTTTGTGGTGGTTTCTCGGGTGGCAATGATGGCTTTGTCACAGCGTGATGTTTCTGTAGCACAATGCTGAGGACGTGGGCTGTGTGCTTAAAACCTAGAAGGAGGGCATGGAAGAGAGCTTGTGGGCACCCAGTCTGCTGGAAGACATTGGAACGAAGAACAGCCTGATCCATGCTGCCCGTGGGAAGTTGTCCCTGGAGCACATTGTCCCCAGAAACACATCTGCTTTGCTTCAGAGGGGGTGATCTGATGCATCTGGCAGCACAGACATAGCTGGTAAAAACCAGCTGAATGTGGCATTGGAGTGATGCTCTGAGGAAGACCCATGTAAGCAGGAGTCCTCAGAGCAGTCAGGGGAAGGTGACATCAAGTCTGTCAGTAGTTGTGCCCAGCTCTGGGTGATGTGCTGTGCATAGGAGCCTGCTTGGTGGAAAAGGACCTCAGGCCACAGTTGCAACCTCTCTGGACTGTGGAGAGGAGACCTGGAGTTGTGGGCTTCTCATGGAGATGTCTAAAGGAGATGTGATCAAGATCACCTTGGGGTAAAGATTCATGACAAGTGTTGGGTCCATGAAGTGCTGGGGCCTGGGCTGTGGGCCCTGAGTTGGGATTGACCTATGGATGAGTCCCAACCCAGCAATAGGTTTTGTTTCCCAAGACCCCGGAGGCAGAACCTGGCCCAGCTGTGTGAGGCCCCAACTGCCCCCAGGTGATCATGGTTGGGGTGGTGGGTGAGGCTAGAGATATATTAACCAGGAACCCAATCATTTTTGGGAGAAGTAGGTACTGAAGTGGTTGGAGAGGAGCAGCAAGAAGGAGTTGATCAGTTGGAAGGAGTTCCTGTTGGGGGCACTTGCTGAGCTCTCTCTGGTGTGTTCCCCCTTGGCTGATAGGAGATGGAGAAGAGCAAACAGATGAAGAATAAAAGATGAAGTTGTGCTGAGGGGATGTTGCTGAGTTTGGTGTTGGTTTGAGGAAGAAGAGAGCTGGCAGCACAGTCCAGCACAGGGCACTGGAAGGAGATGTAACAGGGAGCAGGGGGAGTTATCCAGCCTGGGCTAGACAAGGTGTCACTGCAAAAGCAGGTGAGAATGGAGGAGAAATTTTGGGGATGATGGAATGAGTTGGTAAGCAGTCATCCCTCTCGGCTCTTGGGAGCATGAGTGAGAAGTTGGCACACTGGGACTTCAGGGGCTGGAGGAGAAATCAAGGAGCAGCTTGTAGAGGTTTGGGGGCCATGACTCCATGGGACGCAGGCATAAAGCTTGAGGAAAGGTGTGGAAATTGGGAAAACACTGAAGTGCAGTATACTTAGGTAAAGGACAATACAGAAGATTTAAGTACCAAGAAGTACACATTTTATTGGTCACATCCCTAGAGGGGTTAGTAGACTTCTTTGTCACTAAGCTCAGAAATTTAAAGGATCACAAATCTGTATGAAAATTGCTTCAATATGACACTGATTTCAACATCTGGCTATATAGAAGGTTGCTACAAGTAACTAATGACAGGACAAGTGGTGATGGCCTCAAGTTGCACCAGGAGAGGTTTAGATTGGACATTAGGAAGAAGTTCTTTCTGCACAGGTGGTCAGGGACTAGACCAGGCTGCCTAGGAAGGTGGTGGAGTCACCATCCCTGGAGGGGTTCAAAAAACAAGTAGATGTGGTGCTTTGGGACATGGTCTAGTGGTCAGGGAGGTGTTGGACAAAGGTTGGACTTGATGATCCTGGAGGTCTTTTCCAATCTAAATGATTCTATGACCCTACATCCTGGTCTTAGGGAGGGAACCCACTTTCCAGTTAGAAACCTGGAGCCTTAGTTCAACCGGGCAGCTATTAGTGTACATCTTGAAAAGAAACACACTTGTCTCCCTTGTGAAGACCTTGGGTGTGTGTTTTGATACCCTGGATGCCCGTTGTCTGAATTGATCTGTCCTCTCAGATCTGGGGTAGCAGAAAACAGGAGATGTGGGCAAGTTGGAACAACATCTCCACATCTGAGGCTTTCCTCAAGGGCTTCTCTGTCTGTGTCACTTTTGAATTTTAGCCAATTAGCCTCTTGAGTGTGATTTAAATATTGTTGCTAATATTAATGCAGGGTGTGCATGCTTTGATATTTTTAGCTTGCCTGCAGGCTGGGAATATCACTTGTCATCCAGGGAGAAGGAGCAGCAGGGCCTGGAGACCTGGCAATGAAGGGTAGATGTTTGCTATCCATCCTTGAGCTCCTGCTCATAGCATTTAATACCTGAATTGATGAGTCTATTTGGCACCTTGGTCCCTGACTCACTGAAGTGGAGAAAGCCACCTTGGATGAGACTCATGACATTCAGGACCTGGGTGCAGAGCTGGGACTGTGGGAGATGTCCAAGTGGGGACAAGGTGAGTGTTCTGCATGAGCCAAGTTCAGGACTGCTCAGAGGTGTCCCTGGGAGGTGGATTTGGACCCTGAAGTGGCTGTCTGTGATACTTTATCCAGCCTATGCCTTTCTCTCCTAATGCGGGCTCCTCCTTGTGTCTTTTCCAGCAGCACAAGACCCTGGTTATGCCACTGACTGACTGGAGGAGCTGGGTGCTCTGAACCTTCAGACACTTCTCCATTTGAAGATGTTTAAACCTGCTTCTCCAAAAGACCTGACCATCAGTCTTGGACATTTTCTAGGTGGAAGAGTTTTTCACCTCTTCTGTGAAGCTGAGACTCTGCTGAGAGTCAAGTACTGAGAGGTCCCACTCCCAAGGTGAGTGCTGTAATGACTGCAGGTTGCCACAGACCGGAGAACCAGGGACTGAGTTGCCTGTTCTCTGCACCGCAAATGATCTTGAGTTGTGAAGACATAGGAATGGGAGATTTTTACCTGGACCCTTTATTCTCTAGGACATCTCAAGGGCTTTGAGATCAAGCAAAGCTTTCCCAGATCACATTCCTCATTTCTCTACCTATTACCACCTCTTAGGCCCTGCCCATCAAAATTTGCATAATGTTCCAGACTTCACTTGTGGTCCTTACCTAGGAGAATCATGGAATCATTTAGGTTGGAAGACACCTTTAAGATCATTGAGTCCAACCATAATCCTATTCTGACAAGTCTTCTGCTAAACCGTGTCCCTCAGCATCACATCTATATGACCTTTAAACACATCCACAGGTGATGATTCAACCACTGCCTGGGGCAGCCTGTTCCAGTGCCCACAACCCTTTCAGTGAAAAAAAAATTCCTAATGTCCAACCTAAAAAGAAAAGAGAGAAAGAGGCTGTTAGAAGCCTGGTTGGACGTACTAAATCCAAACAGTCTTCTCTCAGATGGATCACAGATAGGTCCATCAGCTGATTTTGTGCTCAGCTTCCTTCTGTGTCCATGTCTCAGGGGCAGAAGAGGGTTGCTGTTGCTGGCAGCACAGGGAGCCTGGTGCTGCTGCGTTGGAGGCACTTCTGAAACTGGTAAGACAGTTTGAAGCCATGTTTTGCTTATGATGGTAATAAAGCAGGAATGAAGTGACAATCAGCAGCATATCCTTCTGCTGACCTACACATGGCACTGGCTGAGAAAATTGTCTGGGTTAAAGAAGCAATTCTGAAAGCAAAGGATGGTGCTTCAAGGAAATTTATGATGGTTTATTGACAGTCAAGCACCATAACTCTTGTCCTGCTTTGAGGCTGTGAATGATTAACTCAGTTTGCCTTCCTGTAGCATGGACAAGTTCTGTGCATTTTTGTAACTACATTTGTTGCTTGAGCAGCAAGATCCCTGCTTCTTAGAGAGTAGTGACCTGCTGCTCTAGCAGCCAGCTGAATTAGCCTTGGCCTCATGGCTTTTGCATTTATTGAAGAAAATCTCAGTTTGAACATCATTTGTAAGCTGTAATGAACTAGTTGTGGTGGAAAGAAGAACTCTGACACCTTCGAGTCCTGGCCGCTAACATCTGCAGCCCAGGCTGAGCCAGACCTTCTTCACAAGTGAAAACCCACTTTAAATGCACTTGAAAGGTTTCAAGTATGTGGTTAATAGGTCGAGAGAGGTTCTCCTCCCTCTCTACTCTGCCCTGGTGAGACCACAGCTGGAATATTGTGTCCAGTTCTGGGCCCCTCAGTTCAAGGACACAGAACTGCTGGAGAGAGTCCAGCACAGAGCCACAGAGATGCTGAAGGGAGTGGAACATCTCCCTGCTGAGGAAAGGCTGAGGGAGCTGGGGCCCTTTAGCTTGGAAAAGAGGAGACTGAGGGGTGACCTTATTAATGTTTATAAATATGTAAAGGGAGAGTGTCAGGAGGATGGATCCAGGCTCTGCTCAGTGACATCCAGTGATAGGACAAGGGGCAATGGGTGCAAGCTGGAACAGAGGAGGTTCCACATCAATAGGAGAAGAAACTTCTTCCCAGTGAGAGTGATAAAGCCTGGAACAGCAGCTAATTAAAGGTGTCTGCTCACAGGACAGGGAAAACTTTCCTGATGATGCCCAAGTTCTGCTCTTGGTCTCACATGACATCATGATCTTACATCAAGAATACCAGACCTGTCTTGTGGAGGTTGTGGAGGGGTTTGCAACAACATAAGAAACTCATTCCCAGTATACAGGTTTGTATATTCCCAGAGTCAGGATGGAAATGTCAGTCATGGAATGAAGGGCAAAATACCAAGATTCTGGGTAATCCATGGGGAGAAGAGGAGAGATCTGAGGAGGCCACTTTGACAATATATTATTTTAACTCGTGATATATTATTTTAACCTAAAACCTGCTGAAGTCTGAGATTTAAGGAGCAATCCATACAGTGCTGAGGTCACTGCCTGACGTCAGCAAGGTGGGTGGAGATGCAAAGAGAAGTCCAGTTGTAATTTTGGGGCAGATCCACTTGAGTGACAAGGTTTGTCTGTAGGAAAGAAATGAGCCTAACTTGGAAAAAGGAGTTTTCTCTTGGATAATCTGAGAGCTGAAGGCTTGACTTGGTGCCATGAGTAGGTCCTTGAACACAAGGAGATGTTTTACAAGAACAGCTTCTTGCCCTTGTTGACAAAACACTCTGGCATTCTGTCTTGGGTTGGTGTGTTTGAAGACAGGGTGAAGATACACAAACCCTCCTGGAGGAAATGGGGTTTCTTGCTTTGTCTCTGGTAAAACAGTGGTTCTGATCTAATCTCATGCTTCAGGGCTGATCTCTAATTTGACTTCTGCTTGTGGGCCATGAATTCTGGTTTACCTCTTCTAAAGCATCCCAGATGAGATAGAATTTTGTACAAAGATGAAGCAGAGACCTTCCAGCACCTCCTTACATGCTCAGGGCTCCACATTATCACCAGGTTTGGGGGAAGAGGACTTTTCTAAGATTAAATTGGCAGATTCACAGCTTTCCTTCACTTATTCTGAAACATAAGGAAACACATCCATTTCTGGGATTGTGTTTCACCCAAGCAATGTCCTGCTGTCAGAGAGGTATCAGGATCTGGCTCTTAGTCTTCCCAGTCTTTTCTGGGTCAGATTTGCTCAGCACAGTTATCTCCCTAGTTGGAATGTTTGGGTTTGCTAACTGTTCTTAGGAAATGCTGATTTAACCCTCTCAGGAATTAGCATTACTCAGGGCAGTGCTGCTTTGAAGTGGTTACCAGTCTAGTTAGAAGTAAGTGCTGGGTGTGGTGTGTATCTGCAAGGCAATGGTGTCATTCCTTTTCCTGGGGACTCAACCTTTAATAAGGGGAGTTTCCCTTGTTGCAGGGGGCAGGTGTGAGGCAGCTGCTGTTTTGGGCAGCCAACTGAGGTGCAGAGTTTGGAGAACATGGTAAAATATTGTCTTCTGTTAAGGCCACTTCACACTTAATGACACAAAACCAGAGGGACCCCTGCAGCTCAGTAGAAGACAGCATGGTTGAGTGACCTGAGCAGAAGTTTCCTGTTACTATTTAGTACTGAGTCATGCTTGCAAATCCACCTCTGGTTCCTGTTAGTTCGTGGTCTGCAATGATGCTCACCTGTATCTCTAGGCTCTACAAGGGTCCTGTGGTGTTTGGTAAACACCTCACATGTGATGCTGAAAAGTGCACCAATGGGTTGTGCTCAGAGATATGCATAACTATGGATTAGGGTTTGGGCTGGGAACATAGAAATATTCCTGATTTATTTATTTTATTTTTATTTATTTTGGTTAGACATTGGAACAGGCTGCCCAGGGAGGTGGTGGAGTCACCATCCCTGGAGGTGCTCAAAAAACAAGCAGATGTGTAACTTTAAGACATGGTCTAAGGGTCAAGGAGATGTTGGACAAAGGTTCGACTGGATGATCCTAGAGGTCTTCTCCAGCTTAAATGATTCTATGATGTTTTCAACCTTGCCCCACCTGTACTGTACTGGGTAAACCAGCTGCCACCAGAGGCAGAGCTCCAGCTCATGTCTGTTGCCAAATCCCATGTTGGTCATGTCTCGGAGATGCTCAGTCTATTCTGGAGGGGGTGCTTACTCATTTTCTTGAGTGTAAAGTTGGTCCCTGGGCATTTGTGTTGGCAGCAATGCTGTAACACCTTGCCTTTTGGCAGTAGGTGTGTAAGGATCTAAATATGCTGGAGTGACTCACCTCAATGTCTGAGCAGAGCTGTTCAAACAGGAACAACGCAGCAAGTTCCCCGTGCAATGGGCGCAGAGGAATCCCGGGAGACTCATCTCTCAGCAGCAACCCCTTGGTCTGTTGAAGTCCCATTTGCTCTGCTTGGGACTCATCTTCCCTCTTCTTCCCCTGATGAAGATAAAATGATGTTAGAGCTCCTCCAAGGCTTATCAGTCATGCCACAAAGATGATTGCAGAGCCACAAAGATGATGAAGGGAGTGGAACATCTCCCTTGTAAGGAAAGACTGAGGGAGCTGGGGCTCTTTAGATTGGAAAAGAGGAGACTGAGGGGTGACTTTATTAATGTTTGTAAATATGTAAAGGGAGAGTGTCAGGAGGATGGATCCAGGCTCTGCTCAGGGACATCCAGTGATAGGACAAGGGGCAATGGGTGCAAGCTGGAACAGAGGAGATTCCACATCAATAGGAGAAGAAACTTCTTCCTGGTGAGGGTGCCAGACACTGGCCCAGGCTGCCCAGGGAGGTTGTGGAGTCTCCTTCTCTGGAGATGTTTAAACCCCCCTGGACATGTTTCTGTGTGACCTGCTCTGTGTGACTCTGCTCTAGCCGGGGGATTGGACTAGATGATCTTTCAAGATGATCTGCCAATCCCTGACATTCTGTGATTCTGTGTGCCACTGAATCCTTCATCAGTCAGGCTGGGTCTTTACTGAGGGACATCCCAAGCCCTCTCTCATCTCCGCATCCCATCTCTCTTTGTTTTGTTTGCTCTCTTTCCATTTTCCTGCTTTCTTTCTAAGGAAAGTTTCAATCCAGAAGCTTCTGCAGTTAAGAGAGGTTGAGTCCAGGATGTTTTCCTTCATTGCTGTGTGCACAGTCTCTTACTATAACCACTTGTGGACATCATGGTGCTTAACTCTTCATCCTTCTCCACTCAAACTAGTCCTTGCTTGATTTGTGTCAAAGAGGCCTCTGCCCCAGTAAACACCTCATATATTCTTTCATGAGCTATTTTTTCTGATTTTTGCCTATATCTCAGTACTCCATCAGACCCAAGATAGGTCTCTATCAAAGAGGCAAATCTGTATTTCCAATAACTTGTGTGGACAAGAGCCATTTCTCATTCTGCAGAAGCTTTGTACCACTACCTCAAAAAGAGTGTAATTTTCTCATAAAAGATGAAGACTCCTTACAGTATCAATACTGTAGTTGCCCTAATATTTTCAGCCCATTGTATTTCACAAACCTGAATGCCAGTGCTGCATCTTCACAACCAGAAGTAAGTTAGGGAGCAGGACTGGTCACTGCTGCTGCTTCTTCCTTTCTGAGTTCACTTTTCAGGGTGCATAGGTGCCCATTCCAACCAAATGAGTGGGGAGAGACCTCACCTCACACACCATGGAGGCAGGAGGTGGAAAAGCTTCTGTGCTTCAGGTGGCTTGAAATAAGTGTGACACTGAAGAGAAGTCTTAGCTCCAGAGGGAGCGCCCAACTCTACCTGCTGGTTTGATAGAGGCAAATATCCATGGTCCTCCTCAGCATCTACTCTTTGTGTCATTCCCTCTTGGCTGGTATCACAATGTGAGAAGGTCCCAGTCCCTAGCTGTTCTCCTCCAACCAGTCTATGCCAATGCAGGGATTTCTCCTCCCATGGGCAACTTCTGCTTCTCGGTTAATGGTGTCCAACATCTTCTGTGTGTGGAAGAGCTACAGAATTAGTCCTGGATAGAGGGAGCCCAGCAGAGATTTTAGTCTACTGAGTCCAAGCTTGATTTTCTTAGTGACCCTTAGAAGTAGTCAGTCAAACAGAGTAAAACCCAAAAGTGCAGGTATGGAGCACAAGGCACCGCTCACCACTTCTAGATGCAGGGACATTGAATCTAGGCTGTAGGTGGTTTATACAGTAGCTCAAATATCTCTGCTTTCTAGTGGTTTCAATAAGTGAGTGCCTATAGAGTAGAACACAAGCTTCAGCTTTCACAATGCTGAATGGGGCAATGTCCAAATATCTTGAAATCTGGGCTGCAGGACTGGGAGTTAGTTTTACCTGGTCAGGAAGAAAGCAGAAGCACCATCTACGCTGTAGAGGCAGGGTTTACTCTCAAGGAAAAAGTAAATGCCCAACCCAACCAACCTACTGAAGTGCTGGTTACAGATTAAAGAGAGGAGGAGGTAGCTTGGAGGAAAGGTCAGGCACTGGGGATTAAAAAAACCCCAACCAAACAACAAACCAAAACAACAAAGAAAAACATCTAAGGTGTTAAACTTGGAAACTTTCCTGAGAGTGGAGACACTTGAATTACCCCAGAACAAAGGCTGTTGATTTTCCACATGAGGAGGAGTCTTGTTTCTGAAAACCTAAAAGCTTGATAAATAATTGTTTTCTTTTTATTGATTTATTGGAAGCTTCAAAATGCTAAAATAGGCACTTTGGAGTGAAGCAAATATTTAGTTTGGGATAAAAATTCTGGTTGTTTCAACTATTTTGAAGTATTTTGATTCTTTCTGTAATTTATGCACTAGTCTGTACTACAAAAGAAGTTTGAAACTAGAGTAATGAATATTTTGAGAACTTTCTTCCCATTTCTGTGTAAGCAATTTTTGGGATAAGGATGAAATCAGAGAGCCTCTCAGAGAGCCAGGTCAGTGGGCTCATGGCCACCCAATGATGTAATGGGAGGTCTTGCCATTGAAGTCATTGAGCAAAGTCTCCTTGCTCTTGTGCAGGAAATGAGGGGAGGGCATCAAAACACCCCCTCTGGATTTTAAAACTGTGGCTCCATTAGCAAATCTTATAAATCTAAACATGGCAAATAAAGGACAGGTATGGATAATTGTTCAAGCCATGAATAACAGCTTGAAACCACTGTCTGAGGATGGATGTTCAGGTCACTCGAAGACTTGAGATCATTTAGGGAGCCTGTTGAAGGCAATTCAGAACATGTTTCAGGGTCAGGTTTTGCTGGAGGTAGGAGTAGCTCCTGGTCGGTGGGCACTGGTCTTTGCTTAAGCAAACCAAGGAGGTCCAGATACAGCTCCCTCTAAATCATTATGCACTGAAACAAACCCTTGTCTCCTTTATGACCTCAAAGTGTAAGGTAAAAAAAATTAAGAAGAGCCTGGCAGGAATCAGGGGCTTTCACTCTCTCCCACCACTCACTTTTTTTCATGCTTTTGATTGCACGCCTCAGATCCCCATCAAATCCACAAGAAAATCCCTGCGTCCAGAATCTCTGCACATGACTTGTCCCACTAAAACCATAATAAATGTGAACACAAACTTAGGACCTGTTCTAGTGATTCATTATCTGTCTAAAGTCAGGGTAATAAATCATTGGAGGGAGAGAGACCCAAACTTTTTTGTCAGCACGACTGCAGAGTCACCACACAAGTAACACTGAAGCAGCTCTCTGGAAATGCCATCTGTCTAACCTGGTACCCATGGGATGGAAAGCAGGACTCAGGGCACAGCTCTCCAATGATTCCAATGAGCAGAGGCAATCAGAGATGCCTTCTGCATTCAAAGGCATGCCTGCAAGGAATTGATAGCAGCTGTAGGGAGATGAGGAGGAGATCTCTCCCGTATCAGCAGCAGAGTAACTCTCAGGATACTCAACACTTTGACATTATGCAGAACGTTTTGGTTCAAAGGACCTCACAGCTTTTTATCCTGGGCTCCTGATCACTTCCAGGAGGGTGTTTGCTCATTGCTCTGTGCTCTGGAGCTTACTTGCACATGGAGGAAAGCCCGTGCCCAGCTGGAGCTGCAGAAGGTTTTAGGAGATAGTGAGTGATTAGTAGGTGGAACTGGCCCAGATGAGCAGTTACTGCACAAGCATCTGCAGAAGGGCTCTTTAATGACTGCCTTGGATCAAGCTTATTTCATACCCAGAAATTTGTCTGCTGTTGTGACTTGCACACTAAGCCTCCCTGAGCTGCCAGCTCCACCATTTCAGCAAGTGCTCACAAGCTCTTTGGGTCAGGAACCTGAGATCTTTGTATTAATCTGAAGATTTCTGTCCTGGCTCCCATGCCCAATTCTCCCATCCTTTGCTATACCTCGGGAAAGGGAGTGGGTGTGAAAACAGGGGAAAAGAGGAAAGAATTTAGCTAGGAAAGCTATTACCTCATTACCCTGACCACAAACAACCCCCAGGATGACTTGCACAAAGCTGCTTGCTCTTGGGCAGTCCTGCCAAAGTAGTCTCTATCTAGTCTTGGCCTACCATTTTTATGTCCTTGGTCCTCTCCTAGATGCTCTTCCTCTCTGTTTCTCTTGCAGTTTACTGCATTTGAGGCTTCAGATGGAGTGGCCAACAAGATCAAGCAGGAAGTGCCATTTGGAGTCTTCGTTCACTCAAGTCTCTGGCTTGAGTGCTCCCCAGCAGCAGCTGGCACATTTCTGCAGGCTCAGGTCTGGCTGGTCATGAACGTCGAGCTCAAAGCACAGCTACCTTCACAAATGATCCTTGGCCAAGCAGCAGCACTGCAGTTAGAGCACCTGTGCATGCCCAGGAGCTGCTGAGAGGGCATCAGTTCCCTGGAGATCCTGGAAACTCAGTGAGAACCAGTGTCGCGCACACCACGATCTGCTCCATTGAGGGTTGATCAATAAGACTGTTGTGTTGGTCAGCCTGTCTCCATCCTACCATTCCTGGCTGCTTGTGCTGCGCTTAGTTGCCCTGGAACCTGCCCTGTGCAGCTGGAGACAGGTCTCTTGGGTTTCATCTACCCCTTTCCAGAAGCTCCCAAGCAGTTGTCATTACGTGTCTTACAGCTGAGTCTGTCTCAGACTTGGGCAATTTAATATCTCCAGAGTTCTCTGAGGATGCAGATTTTAAAGTTTGCAATGTTAATATCTTTTCCTTCCCTTTTCTAGATTTTCTGTAACACCATATCTCCTTGTTTCACTTTGTTGGAGGTAACATAAAAATGTTCTGTCAGCTGATCTGAATTTCTTTACTCCTGGCAGCAGTGTCCCATCAGATACAGGGAGAAGTGCCACTATCATTTCATTATGTCTGTACACAACCTCTCTTCTCTCTTCCAGTGCACCTGGACTTATGCAAGGCCTCTTATTTTAAAACCACTGTTCCCAGAGGGTCAACCGGGAGACCAATGACATCGTATCATGAAACCTCAAATTGCCATTTGGGAAAAGAAAAATTATTTTGGTGGTTAAGAGTGGTGGGAGGGACAGTAAATGACAGTGTGAGTGTGAACCAGGACTAGGCAGCATGCTGCTTTATGAACACAATATGCAGTATATATATACCCACCAGCAACACTCCAGGCTTGGGGAAGTGTGGCTGGAGAGCTGCCTGGCAGAAAAGGACCTGCGGGTGCTGGTGGACAGTTGGCTGACATGAGCCAGCGTGTACCTAGGTGGCCAAGAAGGCCACCAGCATCCTGGCCTGTATCAACAATTGTGTGACCAGCAGGAGCAGGGAGGTGATTGTGCCCCTTGACTCAGCACTGGTGAGACCCCACCTTGATCCCTGGGTCCAGTTTTGGGCACCACAAGATAAGAAGGACATTGAGGGGCTGGAGCGGGTGCAGAGAAGAGCAACAAAGCTGGTGAGGGGTCTGGAGAACATGGCTTATGAGGAGCACCTGAGGGAACTGTGATTGATTAGCTTGGAGAAGAGAAGGCTGAGAGGAGACCTCATTGCTCTCTACAACTACCTCAAAGGAGGTTGTAGTGAGGCTGGGGTTGGTCTCTTCTACCAAGTAAGTAATGACAGGAGAAGAGGTGATGGCCTCAAGTTGCGCCAGGGGAGGTTTAGATTGGACATTAGGAAGAATTTCTTTCCTACAAGAGTGGTCAGGGACTGGACCAGGCTGCCCAGGGAGGTGGTGGAGTCCCCATCCCTGGAGGGATTCAACAAACGAGTAGATGTGGTGCTCTGTGATGTGGTCTAGGGGTCAGGGAGATGTTGGGATGAGGGTTGGACTTGATGTTTCTAGAGGCCTTTTCCAACCTAAATGATTCTAAGATTCTATATTTGCACACTTAAGTGAGCTGTAACATTTTGGAGCCTTTACAAGCTCCACAAAAACCTGCCAGGCTTATGAACTCCTCCAGAGAACTGTCAGGAGAACAGGGGCTCTGGTGGAAACGGCTCAAGGACATGACAGCAAGGACATTCCTCTATGAATGTGCTGAGTCCATCCTTCCATGGCACGATGTCACCTCTAGTTTGTTCTCTGGAGCTCCATTAATGCAACACTTTCATATGCTGATATTCATCCACATTCAGGGAAAAAAGAAAGTAAACCATTAACCAAAAGACCCCTAAATAATTGATAAAAGAGAGGACGACTGTTGTATTATTCAAACACATACTTTTATTTTTAAGCTTCCTATGTTGGCTCTATACAAGGACGTAATTTACGTTTTGGGCAAATGCCATTTTGCATTTAACTCCTGAGCCTGACACCGTCCTCGGCGGCATCGTGTGTGATCTGGAGAAGAAAGTGAACAATGAAAGATTTGCAGATCACACAGAATTATTGAGGTCAGTCAAGACCTCGGAAGAATGGGAAAAAACTCCAGGTGGACCTGCCAAAAGCGGATGAGTGAGTAGGTTGGTGTGGGATGAAATGGAAGATGGATAACCACCAAATCAGGAGGAATAACTCGAGCTTTTTATGTGTGTGGCTGGGCGAGGAGAAGCGACGTGTGGTCAGTTACAAACCACCTCAGATGAAAAAACCTTGATGGCAGCAGAAATGAAAGAATGAATGTGGTGATGGTCTGGGTAAAGAATGAGGCAGATAAATGATGCTGAAAATATGCTAACATCATTAGATAAATCAGTGCTGCTCCCTCACTGGCAATCTGCTCTGCAGTTTGTCACCTTATTTAAGGCGGAACAGAAAAAAAAAGTCATGATTTCAGAGACAAGCAACAAAGATAAGTGACCTGAGGAAATTTCTGTAAGAGGAAATGTTGAAAAGCCCCTCTGATATGTGCCACAGTCTCCATTCATCTTTTCCTTTTGCCTGCAAGTCATTTTGTTCTCCTTCTGCTTTCCATTATTTTGATTAAGCACTTTTGGGGGCTCTGATGTATGAAAGACTATATGTGAAGTGCACTGGACCAGCGTTGCCCCTTCAGTTCCTGCCTTGCCTTAATTGTACTTTTAGCCCTTTGTTTGGCTATCCACTTATTTCATTTGTCAGGATGTTGGAAAGTGGCCTTTTCTTTGAAAACTTTTTTTTTCCAGCTAATTTTAGTTTGTTTTATTACATGCACATTGTCCAAGAAAGTGATTAATAATACTGCACTGCCTTCATGGCTTGCTGGAAAGCTTTGGTTGAAACTTTTTTTTTTTTTGACAAAATAATGAGGCTTTGAGTTTATGCAGCCTTTCCCAGAAGCAGTAGCTTTCTTCAGAAGTTTGATATATTTATTCTTTTCTTTTTAAAAAAAATTCAAAACCCAAGTGTCTGAATACTGCAACTTTTCTTTTAATTTGGAAGTACTGCTCTTTTGATACCTTAAAGGGATTGTAACTCGGCCTTTTCATGTCTCTGGTGTCTTCTGTGTAAGATTCCACAGGTTTTTTCACCCCTTAAAATTAAAAATCATCACTGACTCTTTTATCCAAGCCATTTCCAGCTCCTGCAGCCATCCAATGACAGGTCTTTAGCAACTGCTGCATCCCGTGTCACTGCAAATAGATTTCACAGGCTGCAAGTGCTGTAGTAACCACTATCTTCCATCATCTTTACCTCCAGGTGGTTTCCAAGTGGCTCTAATGATCTCTTTTGGAGCACTCCAGCACTGCTCGATGCCTTATTTAGGTATATCGTTTAAAGGATATGGAGAATTTTAAGTATTCCCTATGTTTTAAGTCTCCAAGAAGATAAAAATGATCTAGCCCAGAGCATAAGGGACCACAGGACCTCTTCCTGCAACCCCTGCATCAAGAGCCATAGTCTGGGGCTGGATGGCTGTAGGGTTGCCATTTAATTGTCCTTCTGAGATGTCCTAGGGCACCTGGACAGTGCTGGTGCATATGAGATGGGGTAGGTCAGAGTTCTGCCTGGCTGGAGGAGCAGCTTCAAGATAGATGTGGCAGTGCCGTGTATCTCAAGTGGTACAGGACAGAGTGTGTGATGACTGAAAGGGGCTTTGAAGTGGGATCCAGGTTGCACAATGTTGCCTCCGTGTGAGCTGAGCATCTCCACTCCCACCACAGCCAGTGCAGAGCAGACCAGTACAGCTGGTGGAAACTGAAGAATAATCTCACTCTTTTCATGCAGGGATCTACTGAGGGTGTGTCAACCCCCTTTCTATGTTTCCACTGATCGATCCTATATCCAGTGACTGGAATGAGAACCGAGATATCCGTATATGGACACCAGCACGTAGCTTTCTTGATCTGTACTTGAATCTACTTCTAAGTGAAGTAGAACTTAACCATATCTCTGGGACATTTGACCAGGTACTTTTTTGCTCTAATGCAGGTTTTCTCCTACATTTCAATGCCTATGTCCCATTTTCTTTCTTTGTTTATTTGTGAATTTAGCTGGAGGGTAACTTTGTCCTCTCCGTAGGGAATAATGTATATGATAGTGGGAGAAAAATGTCCAGCTTCAATTTGGTTTGTAAACTTTCTACTCAAAAGTGTTCTACATTTCCTCCTGATGAATTCATTTTTCACAGCAGTGATAAGTCATTTCACTGTTTCCCACCACCGAGTGGCCCAAGGTCATGGAGGACCAGGAGTGGAAACAGCAGCTTTGATGTATACATGAATTGACACCTTTTTCCATTAAACCTCAGAGGCTCTAAGAATGGGTAATAAGATTTGGGATAAAACTCAAAAAAGCAGTTACTTGTGGTGTTAATTCTCTGGTGAGAAACAAAGACAGAGACTGGAGAGTGAGGCTGGTATGTGGTGGGCAGAGCAGGGATCCATATTTATTTACATATCACTGAATCTCAGAGGTCAGAGCACTCCCTGTCTTTGTTTCAGTTTGCTTTTCTATATAAATGCAAAGGATAGTGATAGTGAGAAAAACAATTATATCATAAATGCTGACCTAGTGTCAGGCATAGTGAAAATAGGGGCAAAGTTCATTTATTATTTCCCCTAAGGGCCATTTTGATCTTCAGCGATGTTCATTGCCCAGGATCTTGAGATGACCTCTCCTGGGCTTGGTTTCAGTGCTACCTACACTCAGCTTTTGATCTGGCCTTAGCTGTTCCTGTGGAAGAGCTACAGACCCACCGTGGACATTGAGACCTGCCTGTAGCCTATGGGATATGTTGCAGCTGGTTGCTGGCTCAGGGAATGCAAAGTATGTCTGATGCTGTGCCCCGAACTCAACCTGCCCTGGGGTTTGTTTCCTTCCCACTTGCCCCAGTTCTGGCCTTATCAGCTCTTTAGAACAGAGGCATGGAGTGGATGTGGTGAGCAGATCTGCACACAGCTCCTGCAGGCAACAGGAAAGCCAGTCAGGAAAAAACTTAAAATGCAGAGGTCCTTCAGGAGGCATCAGCTCCACAAACCCATCGTGGCTCCCACTGCTCTGCTCTCCCTCATACTGTAATGAGATCATACTGAGACCCATGGAACCCAGCACCTCACCTCTGACAGAAGGTAGTATCAGACTTCAAAGAAAGACCCAAGAACTGCTCAGAAGAAGATGATTTACTCCCCTTGTCCCCGTATCCACATGAACTGTCCAAACATCTGAACCTGGCAGCAGGTTTTGGCCTTGCATGAGCTAGCAGGAGAAGTTCCTTCAGCAGCAGCCCATATCCCCAAAGGTGGAATCTGCAGTCAATCCAACAGTATTTTTTCTCCTCTGCCAGCAGATGAGGAGTCTATGTAATCCTTGCATTACAGTCTTTGTACAAGTCTTGGTCAAGGCTGGTTGGAAGGTGACCTGCATGTCCCTCCTGAGGAAGAGAGGCTGTAATGCCACCCCAGCACGAATGACTGTCACAGTCTGGGGTTTTCCTGCCTTGCAAACTCTCTTCCTACTGGCTCCACCCAACCTGGAATGTGACAAATCCAAGCCTGGCCCAGCACAGTCAACAGCTTCAGGTTGCTCCAAACTGGTGTCAGGTCCCAGGTGTCCCAGGACACACGCTGCTTTGTTTGGATGTGTTGTCTCAGGGAAGGTAATTCCAATCCACATTTCATAGCTTCACCTAGACTTGCCTTTAATACCAGACATGTTTAAGAGTGAAAACAAGTTTATTCTGGCAAAACAAGGGTTTAAATTCCTAATTATGAAGTTTGAAAAGAGATTACAAAAAGGAAAATAAAACACAGTTCTAGATCATACTAAATAACAGGATTTCTTCTCACCCCTGATATCTCTCACCTGGAATCTCTTGGGTGTGTTGCAGCTGTTAGAGTGATGGGAGTGAGTGTGCACATGGCAGAGAGGCTTTGGCTCTTGGACGGAGACTGGAAGGAAGGTGGGTCTAGATCTGAGGCTGCCTGACAGCAAAAGCTACAGGGGTTGTGCTTAAAAAATGGCAGTTTGTCTGACAGGCTGGCACGTTAATGGGAAATTTCAACAGGAGTACTTGGGAGACCAGAGGGGCTATAATAAGTGAAACTGGTGAAATCCAAGTTGG
The DNA here is from genome assembly GCA_013401335.1 of Brachypteracias leptosomus. Lineage (NCBI taxonomy): Eukaryota > Metazoa > Chordata > Aves > Coraciiformes > Brachypteraciidae > Brachypteracias > Brachypteracias leptosomus. The sequence continues at coordinate 732,407 of VYZX01026068.1, forward strand.
TACAGTAGTGCTGGGAGGAGGGAGGATAAACAAGAGGAACTTGAAGTCATGGCCAATGCAGAGGCTGGTTTGACACCAAAGGCAGTGAGAGCCCATAGGGCTGGAGCTGAGGCAGGGAGAACAACGGCCTGTTTGGGAAGGGCAGATGAGGGGGACAGAATCATAGAATCATAGAATTGTCAGGGTTGGAAGGGACCTTAAAGATCATCCAGTTCCAACCCCTCTGCCATGTGCAGGGACACCTCCCACTAGAGCAGATTACTCAGAGCCCCTACAGACTACGCCCCTACAGAAGCACTCTTTGGAAGAGTAACAGTCCATAGACTGTTTCAGAACCCAACAAAAGTTAGACAGGTTTGTATAATGTGTTTGGATGGAAATAAGAGACAAATAAAAAATGTATGGCCATAGGAGCCAGTTTGCAGCAGCACAGGTGAATGAGGAGCTGGGGAGGTCTGATCAGGCAACAGAGGGAAGAAACTGCCTTAGACACAAAGGGCAAAAATCCTGGTGCAGAAGGAGGAGAAAAGCAACAAGATTATCATCAAGGAGTCCTTTAAGCAAATATGAAAGTCAGAAAACTTTAAGAGAGATAAACTATAACAAGGAGTGTGTATAAAGCACATACTGGTAATGTCAGAAACACTGAGACCAAGGTGACGTGGCTAACAAGAGGCAAGTGGTCTTCTTCCTTGTTCAGGGACGAGATAATTTTGGTAGGTGTCAGAATTCAATGCCTTCTTTGCATCTGCTTTGTGAAGATCCTGCTAACAATTAACTGTATGAGCAGGCAGATGGACAGATCAGAATGAGGAAAGAAGAAGCTTGAGAGTATCTAGAAGGGATGACTCAGGGCACCAAGACGTGAGGTTTAGCACGAGTTTAGCAGGAACTAGTTCGTGGCAATCCCTGAAACCAAATCTCTTTGAGCAGTCAGGGAGGATTCAGTCCAAGAGGACTGAAAAATGGCAAACACAGAAGTTCTACCTTCGAAAGCAGGAAGGGAGGACCTTGAGTGCTGCACGTGAGAATAATCCGACGAGTGCAGCAGGATACAAGAACAAATTATTAAATAATGACTTTAAAAGTGTCAAGAGGAAATAAAGTGATAAAGAAACACAGACATGGATTTATGGAGAACAAAACTTGTCCAACTAATGTATTTCTTCCATTTAGTGGATATGGGAAAAGCAATGAGTAAAATAAATCTTTGGCAAAGCCGTTGAGAGTTTTCTCTGACAGGAACAGCCATTTGATAACCATTGTGCAGCCCATAGATCTTGTTAAGAAGAAGGCAGTAATGAACTGTTTTTCATCTTTCCTTGGAAAAGAAAAATAGAAATCTGATTAATTTGCAATAAAGAGCATTTAGGTGAGATACCAAGATGAAACATCCTAGCTAAAAAGGATGTGGAGTTCCAGGAGAGGCCACACAGGGAATCTCTGGAGCCTTCATCACTAGAAGATTTAATGAACATCTAATGGGGCTGATCTTGAATTCCTCAAGCAGCATCTCCATGAGGAGTGGTCTGTGGGACTCCTTGGCATCTCTTCCCATGTTCTCCTTTTCACCCAAAGGCGACTGGCATGGTTCTGCATGGTAAGGCCTTGCAGGTGGTATTTCAGGTGCATTCCAAGTCTGACCTCCACGTTTCTCTGCTTTGCTAGTGGCTCTGGTGTAGCTAGGACTCATGATTTATTTAAGATCTGCAGCTTGTTTGAAGAGAATATAGACACTTCTCATTCTGTTTACAAATGTTTATTGCCTTCTTACTGTCTTTATTGGACTGCTACTCTGATTTCTGAAAACCTTTCTCCTGGGTGTGCTCTCCTGAACTGGGTTCTGTGTGTTTGATCTGGGTGAACTTTTAAGAGGTGTTAAAGGGTGACTGTTGAGACTTGTGGGTGGGACAACAGGCTGGAGGTGATCTCTCATATATACCTGGTAATGGATATTGAACATGGAAAGGGTAGAAAGTCTGGAACATGGCAGGAGCCAACCTCATTTTGGCAATCATACAAAAGCCATCTCTGCCAAGGTCTGTGTTAATGATATAGGCAGCCCTTGGAGCAACAGCTAATAGAGGTACATCCTCTAGTGTCACATATGAGTTTATGAGCTCCACTTCTCTTCAGAACATCTAAAGGACGGTTAGAATTGTTGCTTGGCCAGTCTGACAATTTCCGTTGATCCTATATCTGTTCCTGTTAGCACTGGGCTGAGAAGGACTAATGACCCTGGGCTTCCTTGGCCTGAGTTGTACAGACACTGAGAACAAAAAGATGTACCCCAGAAGCTCTGGAGTGGCTTTGTGCCTTGGCCGTGCTCCTCTCTCTGCTGGGAGATCAAATGTGGAGTTGACAAACCACAGTGGGTGAGCACATACATTGCTGTGGAGGTCTGTGTAGGCATGAACAGGCAGGGAAACCAAGGGTCAGGCTCCTTGACAGGCAGGTCCTCCTCCAGAACTGTGTTTTCACACAAGTGTAACATGCTCCTGTAGTCTTTGCACAGTATCTACATGAGCTGACAAACCACAGTCTAAGCCTGTGGGAAATTACCCTCCTTGGACCATTCTTAGTCCTGTCCCAAAGATGGAGTTACTTTTGTGTAGATGTTTGTGTAGGAGCAACAGCTGAGCAGAGCAACTGAGGGAACCTATTGCCTCAACTCTTAGGAGCTCATTTTGAGTTATCCCTAAGAGGAGCCTGATGCTTTGGAAAGACTCATGGTGAGGTTGTTCAGGTCCTGGAGGGTCTAACACTGTGTGCTCAGATCACTCCACTGCCATCCATCGCCAAACAAGACCAAAATCTCCTTTCTGAGCAAAGAGAAGGGCAGCCAGGAGACTTCATGTGCAGGCTCTCTGCAGACATGGTATGGCTGGAAGATGAGCTACCATCCCTGCCACTGTGCAGCCTTCCCAGACATCATAAAGCCCTCTCCTGGGGACTGCCAGACACAGGCTGGGTGCTGGGACCCAGCAGACTTCACTGGGCATAAACACCACCACTTGTCTCCACATTTAATTTTCGCTAGAGCAGAAAACAGGTCATTTAAGCAGTTTATATTTTTAAGTGTGAAATGGATGGGATCAGGCTGAGCTATGTGGTTAATAATTCTTGTAAGATCTGGGTGGAAATATCCCAACTGACTCAGCTGTCACTGGCTGGGAGTTTGCATGTACTCAGTATGACTGTCATACACTGTGAGACCAGCTCTCACCTTCAGACTGGAGAAGAGAAGTTCAGTCTGGAGAAGAGAAGGCTCCAAGGGGACCTTATTGTGGCCTTCCAGCATCTGAAGGGGGCTACAAGAAAGCTGGGGAGGGACTTTTTATGATGTTGGGTAGTGGTAGGACTAGGGGGAATGGGTCAAAACTAGAGGTGAGGAGATTCAGATGAGACGTTAGGAAGAAGTTGTTGCCCAGGAGGGTGGGGAGACACTGGCCCAGGTTGGCCAGAGAGGTGCTGGAAGCCCCATCCCTGGACATTTGGAAGGCCAGGCTGGCTGGGGCTGTGAGCAACTGATGTAGTGGGAGGTGTCCCTGCCCATGGCAGGGGGGTTGGAACTGGATGATCTTTAAGGTCCCTTCCAACCCAAACCATGCTATGATTCTATCATGTCCTGTTTAGCAAAGCAGATTCATTCCCTGTGCGCTGCATATTTAACCACCTAACGGTGGCAGGATCATTGGAGACCAGCCATTTCCAGCTAATCCCAGTGAGGTTTGCTGTAGAGGACATGCACCTGGTGCAACCTCTCCCTGGGAGACTTTATTGTCTTGCATGTTTGTTCTTTTCCTTTGAAGTCAGGTTCTGCTTCAGTCCTGAAAGGTGTGTGTGGCTTGTCTGTGTTTTCCTACTCTACCAGTTTGGCCCAGTAAGAGTCTAGGCCTATCTCCACCACTTTGTCTTTTCTCGGGCGAAGTGAGAGGCTGTTTTTCCTCCACAAATGCCATCTTTCGTATTAAACACTAAGTATGTGCCTCAGCCCAGACCTCACTCTTCAAAGATCACCAGCCCAGCCCTCACTATTGGACTCACATTTAAAGATCACCTGGCCATATCTTTATTAAAGAGCTTTGCAGGCATCTGGACATGGCCAGAGAAGACCTAAATCAGGTACATGCCCATTGATAAAGGTGCTTTGTTGAATATAACCACTGTGGCTCTATGTCTGTGCTGATGAGTGTCCAGCCTGGTCCCAGAAAGAAATGGGTCACTGCTTGCTCAGAGATAGAGTGATTTTTTGATTATTTTTACAATCCTATCTGTGAAAGGAGAGCCTAGGCAGGCAATTACAGGAGGAGCATACACTATGGAACTGAAAGTGTTTTCCTAAACCTGGAAATAAATCCAAGCTTTTCTTCTAAAGGGTTCTAAGAAGATCCCACTTACCTCCTGTTTTCTCCATGGCTTGTTTTCCCCTAGTTATCTTCTTTTCTCTTGCTTCTCAAGGCTGTGAGGCTTAATTATTTCAGGTTCTATTGAAATTGTTACGAGGATGTCAAGGAAAGAGTAGGGAAAGGTTTCACTTGGGTTTCTGTGTTGAAATATTCTTGTTCCATGTCTTTCCACCATGCCAATGACATGAATTTCTAGCATCTTCCTGAATAAGTCTGGAAGTCCTACATAATTTGTAATATTTTACATGAATGTTTTACTATTTATTATAATTATTTACTTATTGTTTATTTATTGTTTATTTATTGTATGGATGTTTTTACTGTCTAATCTCCACCTTGCACCCAGGACACAGGAGATGTGGTCATCAGCTGAAATTCCACAAGCAGAGACTGAGCTGAACCCAAGCTTTGTGTTGAGATGTGGTCTCTTAACAACCAACTGCAGCTCTGGGGCCACGATCAGCTTCATTCCTATTCCAGCTCAGCCTCACCCTGGAAGGTGTAAACCAGTATCTCCAGGGAAAGATGCACCACTTGCAAATGAGCATCTCCAGTCTGAGGGATATCTAAAGAGGCAGGAGACCCCTAAATGAAGGAATCTAGTTCTTTGCCCCTAGACTCTTTCAGGCTCAGCTCAGTCGCCACACACCACAGAGCTGTTCCAGCATGGCTCTTTCCCTTGCTGCTGGGATGGTGGTGAGGAAAGCAACAGGGCTGGACATGTGCAGCTGCTCTGCATGGCCCTGGACACCCCACGGGATGCAGGTGTCCTCTTCTCCTTCCTACGTGACTCTCAGTCTGCATTTTTCCACCAGAACCTCTGTGTGTACATACAACATCCTTAAAGCACGTTAGAGGAGCAGAAGCTGTTTCCCTGGCTGGCAGCAGACCCAAGGAATTGTTCACTACAGCTATTGGCTACTTCAAAACAGGAAACGTTCTTTCCTGAGCGCTGCTTTCTAGTAGGGGTGGCTCGTACCCAGCTCTGTGCCTCTTCTCCTTCCGAAGGAGGGTTTTTTGTCATGGCACACATTGTCTCCTTCGCATAAGGTACACGAGGCATGTCTGGAGGTAACCGATGTGAGCAGGAAGGGTAAGTACAGCACGGAGATCAGTGGGGTGTTTTATCTCAGCTGCTGGGAACAGCCGAGATCACTGCAGAACACAAGCAGTGAGCTGGTTATTAAAGTCCCAGTGCCAGGAAGCATTCCTCAGTTTGGAGCTTTATCCTCCACAAAAAGGCAGAAGAAACTCTCTCCGGGGTCTCTTAACTTTCTCTTGCTGCTGGCTTTTGCCTTCCACCTTTAGACACGTCTGCACACATGGATTAGTATTTTCTCTTTGATCACATGCTCTTGTAAAGCAGAAGATTTGAAAAAGAGCACGTGTGGGGATAGTGCTGCTTTGGAAGCCAGTCAAGGGAGGCATTTCATCAGGAGGCAATAGCTTTTCTGGAAGCAGTAGGAGAGGAATCAATGCCTAAAGTTTCTTGTTTTCTTAATCATATTCCCATTCTCTCTTTCCTGGGAGATTTATGAGCCTCCGAATGTTGGACAAACACCAATAATAGTTACACATTTTTAGCATCTGAATGCTTTGCCTGGCTTCATATGGAAAGACAAGTCCAGACAAGGTGGTCCTCCAGAAAATGGTTTATTGGGACAGCGTTCTGGCCTGCAGCCATGGCACCTTGGGCAGTGATCTTATCAGACCTCCTAAACTGAGCAAGGTTGGGCCTGTTTGTTACTTCAGTGGAGGACCTCCGAGGAGAACCTGGGTGTTGCAAGACATGGTATCAATTGTTCTCTGGGCGATGTTTTCCCTGGAAAGGAATGAACCCCTACTGCAGGCTACTGTGCTGCTGACATGGCAGCACCTCAGGGAGATGCAAAGCCCAGCTGAACCAGGATGAAAAGCAGAAGGAATAAACAAAATCAGACCTGTGTTCTCAGTGGTATGCAAGGAAGTTAGGGAGGAACTGGCCATTGATTTCCAAGGAGATCTGGGTAGCTAAATACTGTGGGTTCCTTTGGGAATCCCAGTCCAACTGTGTGTCTTTGAAGTGTGCAGTTGATTTGGCAGAGATATCAGCAAGGGTTTGTGTGTTTCTTATTTTAGCCAGCTTTGATATGTGGGCTGAACTTTACCTTAACTCACAGTCCTCTGGAAGCGCTCTCATTCCATCTTCTATTGAGTACTGACTTGCCTGGCAGGTTTGATGTGATGTCAGATAACCTTCTGCTGAAAACAACCACATCCATAATGATGACACTTTTGGCCTTGACATGACTGTACCTTTGGACTTGATTAAGGTGCCTGAATATAGACTTCTAGTGACCTTTGAGACACCTTAGGGTATCTAAGACATCTTCATAGAGAGGTAGATACGATAGGTCTACAGAAGACCTGTTCTCTTCTTAGTTGGCCCCTACTCTCTTGAGTGGGTTTAGATTCCTGCACTGAGCTGAACTTCCCATATCCATAGTTTTTAGAGCCAGAGTAGACTAGCTTGTCTTTGGGATGAGATTCAACTCATAAGGCAACTAAATGTAGGTGTCCATATCTAAGTTGCTATAGCTCAGCTGGGGGTCTAAGACCAGGTCCAAACCAACAGAGAACTAGTAAGTCAGTTACGTCCATAGTACTGCAGCCCACCATAAACAGACACCAGTGATCAGCTGGGCTGCTCTTTAGACTGCAGTGACCAAGAGCTCAACTCATTCATTTACACATAAGTGAATAGTGACACTTCAAATGAGCTGTTTATACCATCCAGTCTCCAGCTCTCACTGTAGGAAGTTACCCAAGGCTCCTCTGACATATTTGCTCCTTCTGGATGTTTGGGATAACTGAATATGTCTCATATTACAGCTGTCTATGTAGATGAAGGTGAAGTGCATTCCACGTGTCCACCAACTTCAATGTAAGCTTAGAGCTACAGTGCACATGGATTCAGTGCAGACTGCATCCAACCCCTTTCTGACCTTCTGAAGAATCATAGAATGGTTTGGATTGGAAGGGACCTCAAAGATCATCTAGTTCCAACCCCCTGCCATGACAGGGACACCTCCCACTAGACCAGGTTGCTCAGAGCCCCATCCAACCTGGCCTTGAACACCTCCAGGGATGGATCATCCACAACACCCCTGGGCAACCTGTGCCAGTGTCTCACCACCCTCAGAGTGAAGAATCTCCTCCTAATTTCCAATCTAAATCTACTCTCTTCCAGTTTCAAACTATTACCTCTCATCCTTTCACTCCAGGCCTTTGTGAAAAGTCCCTCCCTAACTTTCTTGTAGCCCTCTTCAGATATTGGAAGGCTGCAATAAGGTTTCCCTGGAGCCTTCTTTTCTCCAGGCTGAACAAGCCCAACTCTCTCAGCCTGTCTTCATAGGAGAGGTGCTCCAGTCCTCTGATCATCTTTGTAGCCCTCCTCTGGCCCTACTGCAACAGGTCTATGTCCTTCTTGTGCTGGGGGCTCCAGAGCTGGATGCAATACTCCAGGTGGGGTATCACAAGAATGGAGTAGAGGGGGAGAATCCCCCCCTTCAACCTGCTGCCCACACTGCTGGGAATGCAGCCCAGGACACTGGTTTCTGGGCTGCACTTGCACATTGCTGACTCATCTTGAGCTTTTCATCAGCCGGCACCTCCAAGTCATCAATATTCCATCCAGCCTGGATTTGTGCTTGGGATTGCCCTGACCCAGGTGCAGGACCTTGCACTTGGCCTTGTTGAACTTCATGAGGTTGGCCTGGACCCAGCTCTCAAGCCTGTCCAGGTCCCTCTGGGTGGCATCCCAACCCAGAACAGACGCTTCTTGTGCTGAATACTGAATAGATTTTATAAATTTTGGAGTGAGAAAAGGTCTTTTAAAATTTTGCTGTTATTCACAAGTGGCTATTCTATTGCCACAGCAAAAACTATCATCATTAATGCTTCTGCACAGGCCATCCCTTGGCTAGAAAAAGAAACTGGAAGGAAATGAAGCTTGTTAAAATGATGTCTAATGTAAATGATCCTGTAAACCAGAGATGCTGTGACTTTTTTCTTACTCTTTTTTTCCCATTCTGAATGTAAAGATTTGGGGGTAAGGGTTTTTCTTACCAAGTGCATGCACAGATTCCATTAGCTTGATAGGGCCTCAATTGTTCTGTTGGACAACCAACAAATACTAATCTTCACTCTGTGTTTTCCAGCTCACTACATAAAAGCCTCGATTGTTGGTTCTTTTTGCCACTTCCCTTAGGAGACTATTGCACATTCTGTTTGCTCTCATTTGATGTATAATTCCAGTTGATTATTCTTGATGCTGTTGCGTGACTAATTACCAGTATCATAACTTGTTTTCTAGCACCATAACATTTTTTCTATTTGTGTTTTTGCATCTGATAACAAGCCATTATCACCCTAAGAAACTATACTATCATTAGAGCCTGATGTAGAGGGACAGAGGAGAAGGTTTTGCTGCCTGGTGGTGACATGGGATTTTTTTCTTTTCTTAAAAAGCACTTAGTCTAAAGCCCCTTGTTGTTCACTGGGTCCTTCCTTTGGCTTCAGTGATCATAAATCCAAGAGCATCAACAATATTTAGGGATATAAGTCCCCTTGATGTCAGTGGAACTTATTTACAGATATGGCCCAAGCCTCTAAAGTACAAATTATGGGGGAAAAAATAGCACACAGGAAAATATGGGAAGTTTTAAGGCTTCTCTTCAGTGTCCTGTTACTGGGCTCCTTCATCTTCATTCCCTACTTGGGAATTACCTAGATGAGGCTTGTTCCTAAACCTCTTGCAGCATCTTCCTGAAAACCAGAGTAGTTAGGAATAAAAGTGGAACTGAATTTTGAAGCAGCATCTGTCAGAGGGACAACATGGGGTTTTTTTCAGCCTGTTATCTTTAGCCTGAACACCTTATATTTTGTATGCTTCTGCAGATGGTAGGATCCCATTCTGTAGATCCCATCAGAAGTCAATGCTCGAGAGCATGTGGTGAGAGAACCCAGACTGGAGTAAAGAGGTTTTCTTGAAGAGGAATTTACTCAAAGTGTATTCGTAGTGGATCTGAAATTATTTTTGCATTCAGAACGTAAAGTTTGTAACAACATCAAGGTCGAACCTTGTCATTTGACCAAACAACAACAAGGAATTGAAAAAAGAATTAATAGATTAACAAATGAATTGTGTTACTAAGCTAATCAGTAACAACGTTTGCTGGTGCCAGCCAACTCAAGGCACTGGTGCTCAACCTTGTCCACATTTTGGGGGTGGATTAGTGAGACCTAGAGTCTAAAGTGAGTTTTCTGGATCATCAAATGAAACGATAGAAAAATAATGAGCCTAGAAACTGACCCCACTCTCATGGTACTGAGTCTTTCCAGCTTGTGATGTTCACCTCCTTCCAGAGCCTGCTGGATGTTTGTGTGTTTGCTATGAGAATAAATTGGTGATGTGTAGTGTACCAAAGTATATCTTGGGGCAATGCTGTTTATTTACAAGGAAGAGGAACACTACTTGATTTCCTAGAAGGCATTTGGAACAAATTCTGTCTATGCCTGTCTTTCCAGTGATTTTCAATTATCAAAGAGTTCCCTTGCTCCTACTTCTATCCAAGGCCATCTTTCAGAGTGTATCTTTTCTGTTTGCTTTTCTGCTGTATTTTGAGGATTCTCATTGCTTGTATATAACTAGACAAATAATTTTCTAGCTCCTGCATTTCCCACATCTTGCACAAGTGCTGCTCAGATCCCACCATGCAGTCAGTTGTTTTGGGTGACTTTCTCTCCATCTCCTTGGATTGATCCCCATGAGAACAGGGGTTGATGAGGCCACTGATTTAACTTGATCAAGGATAACAGAGTCATCTTCTGGCCCAACAGGGTGTAAATATGAAAATAAATGAGTTAATTTTCTGTGGAGTCTAAGCTATGATCACTATTGCTCAAGCCTATTCCATCAGAACTCCTGCTCAGAGACATTGAGGTAATGCTAGACCTCAAAGACAGGTAAGAAATATCTTCTGGAAGTTCAGAAGGAGTGATAGTAGGTGACTCTAGGCTGAGAGGGTATTCTTTATGTCTCTATATCAAGACAGATATGAGCATCTTCTGTGTTGTCCTTAAAATAACCCTTTATCATGAAGATGTTGCTAGAATAATCACCGTGAAAAATGGGGCTACCCTGGGCAGAAATGTGCATTGTATCCTGTGTATTTTGAAGGGATATTTATCTGCTTTATTGCAAGGTCACAGGAAAAATCAGAACGTTTTCCTGATAAAGTAAAAAGCCTTGGTGAGAGTAATTTGATGATCTTCATTTAAGTCCCATCAGAGCCCAGTTGTGTGACTTGTGGGGCTACTCTGCTTTCTTATCAACACCACAACCCTTTCTTGGTCCAGAGTGTTCTAGCTGGGTGTGGAGAGTTGTATAAACCTATTTCCAAGAGTGAGTCCTGAACACTTGATCATCTGGTATAAACTCTTGGGAAGTTCTGGTCACCAAAGAATGATGTAATAACCGTGGAGGCATCACCTGGGTTTCATCATCTCTATGGTCCTCTTATTACAGGTCTCATCCTTTGCTGATGCCCACAACTATCCCCTCCATCCTTGTTCATATATTCCATTAAGAATTAGATTTTTGATAAGATTCCTAATAAACGAGAGATTATGATCCATAAACTGAATCGTCTTTTCTTTCTCCTCAAACACGTCTGAAGAATTTGGCTTTTTACTGAGCTGAGAACGCTGTTTACTGAGCTGAGAACACCAGTTCTTTGAGCCATGTTCTTTGACTTATTCTTGGCTTTTTTTGTGCTGGAAAAGAAGTCCCCCACTGTGGCCACAAGAACTGTTGAATCCTCTTAGAGCAGACACAGAGAGAGCTACAGGGCAGCAATGAAGATGCTGACTGTGAACACAGAATGAACAGCTGATGGAGACCAGGCTGTGGCAATGTCATTGGTGTGGACACGGTGTTGGAAAAAGGTGTATCAGAAATGTTCAGGGGTGTCCTATTTGGGGCCCTCTGATAAAGTCATAGAAGCTTTTCATAGAGGGAGGTGGTGTCCAAAGAGTACTGTTTAACTGAAAGGAAAGGTTTTTATCTTATCTGGGATTAGACTAAGGAATTTATATATCTCCAGCCCTAGGAGTGCACTCCCACCCTGTGCCTTGCTCTGCTAGAGGTCTCACAAAAGGGGACTCGAGTTCCATTTTGGTGGCATTCAGACATGGAGGGCTTTCTGTGAGAACACAAGGCATAAGGGGTAGGTATTTTGCAGCAGTGGTTTGAGTGTGCTGGTAGAACTTGTTCTGAGTGCAGCCTAAAATCCACAGAGCCTGACTGAGAGTGATGGGAGTTAGGTTTGCACATGACCAGAAAGATCCTCAGTAGAATCATAGAATGGTTTGGGTTCGAAGGGACCTCAAAGATCGTCTAGTTCCAATCCCCCTGCCATGGCAGGGACAACTCCCACTAGACCAGGTTGCTCAAGGCCCCATCCATCCTGGCCTTGAACATCTCCAGGGATGGAGCATCCACAACCCCCTGGGCAACCTATTCCAGTGTCTCACCACCCTCAGAGTGAAGAAGGTCTGGTAGGGAAGGGTGGAACTAGAGCCTGGAGCTGTGCTCCATGGAGTCCTCAGCCTTCCTGCAGGTCATGTCCTTCCAAGAATCTAAGTGCTCCAGACAGCTGGGTGATGTCTCCACTGGGTGCCACTGGGGCTAAGGATGGAGGGTAAAAGTGTACACTCTGAACAGAGCAGCTCTCCACTTTTTAGATATGGTCTCCCACTGCCACAGCTGAGTGGTGAGTGAGCATCCAGCCCTCCTTCTCCATGGTTCTTCTTGTGTCCCCATTCTTTTTCACCTGAGGAGGCAGAAAACAAAATAGGGATCTCTCCCATGGAATAGGAAATTTTAGGAGCTTTACCAGAGCTGGGCCAGGCAGCAGGGAGCTCAGATTCAGGGATCACAGAATCCTAGGGGTTGGAAGGGACCTCGAAAGATCATCTAGTCCAACCCCCCTGCTAGAGCAGGATCCCCTAGAGCAGGTCACACAGGAACACGTCCAGGGGGGTTTTAAATGTCTCCAGAGAAGGAGACTCCACAACCTCCCTGGGCAGCCTGGGCCAGTGTCTGGCACCCTCACCACAAAGAAGTTTCTTCTCATATCTAGGTGGAACCTCCTCTGTTCCAGCTTATACCTGTTGCCTCTTGTCCTATCACTGGATGTCACTGAGCAAAGCCTGGATCCATCCTCCTGACAATCTCCCTTAATGTATTTGTAAACATTGATGAGGTCACCCCTCAGTCTCCTTTTTTCCAAGCTAAAGAGCCCCAGCTCCCTCAGCCTTTCCTCACCAGGGAGATGTTCCACTCCCTTCAGCATCTCTGTGTCTCTGCACTGGACTCTCTCCAGCAGTTCCGTGTCCTTCTTGAGCTAAGAGGCCCAGAACTGGACACAATATTCCAGATGTGGTCTCACCAGATGTCCGGGATTCTTACCCCTTTTATTTCCTTTCTTTAGGAACAGTCAACATAAAAAATAAAAATGCTGCCAGGCTTTGGATAGTTTCTTTTTTTGAGCTTTCCTTCTACTAAGGCTTTGAACTAGCTAGCTCGGAAAGAAGCATGTGGGTAAGGAGGTGATAATTAGCGGAGGTAGGCAGGCAGTGACAGAGCTGAACGGATGGATGCCTCTGCAGGATGCAGAAGGCAAAGAAAACATGAGGGAATTTCAGCTTCACAAGATCAAAAATATGCTGATAGGAAAGTTGGTTAGTACTTCTGAGAAGCCATGGTTGGGAAATTAATGAATTACTGCAGGTTTAACTGGGTCAGTGGGAGGAAGTGGGCCTGATAAGGAACTCCTCACACAGGAGTGTTTTGATGTTTGGATACATCTGTTTATTTTCATTAGCAATATAGATAAGATAACTTCAGGCTGTATTGTAAAGCAGGTTAAAACAGTTTAGTAAACACAGTTATTTATATGCATGAACATACTTGCATAGGAACATACATATGGCAACACATATATTAGCATATACTTCAATTTGGGAGATTTTTCAATCATGATTATGGTCTTTCTCATTAGAGAGGTCTTTTATCACTGAAAGCCAAATTTTCCAGACAAATCACTGTAATTATACCTGTGAGACAAAATAGCATCTCTTGGTCAAAGCAGGTCCCTCGACCTCTGCTTTGAGGGATTCCAGCCAACCTGCTGAGGCAGCCAGGAGGCTAAAAAGGAATTGAATGGGAAACCAAATTGCTCATCTCTGAGGGTTAGACAGACCCCCTTTAGGTAGAAAATCCTGGGACCAGCACAGATGCAGCTCTGGGCTGCAGCCCTGCATGGGAGGGAGGAATGAGCCAAAGCTGCAGGGAGGGGACCCTGTGCAGGGACAGCAAGTGGAGTGGGGAGAAGATCCCTCTGCCCATACAGGAACACACCATCACCACCTCCAAGTGTATCTAGGCAGGGTGTGAATATGGGACAGAGACTGAATACAGAGAAACAGAAATGGATGTTCAAGTGGTTGAGTCCCCTCAATCCATAGGGAGAAGGTGGGAGGGAAGACTTCTTCTGTGTGGGAACTGCCCACAGTCCACAGTGACAGAACCAGCTGTCCAGGTGACACTGGTGCCATAGACCAGGCACAGGTGTGTCTTGCAAGAAGCACTTTTCCCTGCTCAGACAACACGTACATGTTGGGTGATCCCACCTCCCCCCCCCCACCCTTCAAAGGTCCTGCTAGGTTAGTTCTGATGCCCACCACCTCTGTCGGCATCTCATGTCTCCTCTAGGATAACTTTTTGCCATTTCCCCCCAAAAGCAAAGGACCATGGGAAAAAGCAGGGAGATGTAGGGGGGCTTTGAGCCAGGAGCTCTGGGGAAGAGGTGTGGAAACATGAAGAAGGGAAATTGTCTGATCCCATTCACTTCCCCTGTGACATGGGGAGCCAGGTCCCCAGAAAGATTCCCCTGATGTAAGTCAACATTATGCAGTGAAGACATCAGGAAAATAAGATGAATAAGAATAAAAGGAATCATCCCACTAAAATCTTGTTGGAAATCTGATGACACTTGTGTAGGCAGCCAAGAGCTCTAACATGTCCCTAGTCTTTCAGCCTTGGCAGAGCCCTGGAGAAGGGCCCAGAGTTTTCCAGATGGCAGCAGAGGCCAGTAGTACAAACACAGGTCCAGAAGAGGGAGATTATACAGACATGAAACTTAGGAAGAAGGCAAGGAGAAGTCCACATGGATCCAAACAGAGAATCAACTGCACTGTGAGGAGGGTTCGGGATGAGACTGGAGAATATGTCCTCAGTCTGCCCTGCAGAAAGAAGGTGGTTCTCATAGTGGAAGCCTAACTTCTCAGACAGACAATGGGCTGCAATAGCTAAATGAACGAATTTATTATCCGTGGACTCTTCTGTACGGCAAACCCCTTCTTTGCTCATTGGTATCCAAAAGCCAAGTAAAAAGGTCAGTGTGTTGTGCCAAGGAGCACTCTAGTGCTTCATTGCTGGTTATCTGGAGCTCTGCGGGTGTAGAAGGGACAATACCCCCAAGCTAGGGATTTTTGACCAGCTATCTCCTGCTGATGATACCTCCACACTCTTCCATGCTGCTTCAGCCAGTGAACACATCCTACCCTGGATCCTCTCCCCAGCCCACAGGCACATCATGGTGCCACATCCAGGGGATGTTTCACCACCTGCTTGAGCTCTCCTCCTGCCTTGCCTGGCCCTCCTCAGGGCTGAGCCACTGTTGAGCCACCTCCACTGTCGAAGCTGTGTCAGCAGAAGCTGATCTGGTCCCTCCAGAAGTCAATATTGCAGTGTAAGCTGTCATGGTCCCAGCCTTTTCCCATGCACCTGAATGGGAGGTCCTCTGGGGGAGGCCTGGGGCTATCATCTCATTGAGCCTTCTACTCATTGACCTGACCTACTCTTTCCATTGTTGTTGCTTATGGCTGCAGTTGGGGCCAGCTATGGCCAGTACATGGGCACCTATGTGATGGACCTGGAAGGGTGGAAGGACCTGCACAGCAGGACAGTTGGATGCCCTAGAGAAAGCCACAGATCTTCAGCAGAGGAGACGGTACTTCATCAGTAAAGATGGGACAGAGGGGATGGCTGCCTCTGAGGCTGAGGAGAGGAAAGGGATGCAGGGAAAGAGCCAGGGATTCAGATCCGACAGTGCTGAAGGCACAACCTCTGCAGAGCCAAGCTCTGCTGCTCTGCACATGCATGAATTCCCCAGAGGAATGTGTTTGCTTGGTGCCTGTTAGAGCAGAGGGAAATGGTAGATTTACATGTGAGCTGAGCAAACCCAGAAGTTGAAGTTCCCTGCACCATCAGTCCTGGGCACAGAAGCAGGCAAGTCCAAGGGCTTTCATAGCATCAAAGTCACATATCTACAAACCAGCAAGTAGTTGGTATGAATACCCTGGATACCTCACTAAGAATCATAGAATGGTTTGGGTTGGAAGGGACCTCAAAGACCATCTAGTTCCAACCCCCCTGCCATGGTAGGGACACCTCCCACTAGACCAGGTTGCTCAAGGCCCCATCCAACCTGGCCTTGAACACCAGGGACAGAGCATCCACAACCCCCCTGGGCAACCTGTTCCAAGAAAGAGTAGAGCGTACCTGCATCAGTTTTTCACTCCAGAGAGTGCCTCAGTGTTTATCTCAGCTTGCAAATGTAGCAGCTCCAGCCCATGATCTTACCTCTGCCCCATGCCAGTGTGTGAGCTGAGCTAGGGGACATTCCAGGCTCTGTAGAGGCAATCATTAACATATACAAACATGGGCATTTTCCCTGTTTTTTCTGCAGAATGAAGACTTTTCAAGCTCTGGAATCTTTGACTGTATTTCTCAGGATACACCTGGTCCTTTTGTTTTCCTGTGTTAAATAACCAAGAATAAATCACTTGTGGCTTTTGAAGAGCTCTGCCTCAAATCTAGGGTGAGTTTGGGACTGAAATCCACAGCAAAATGAGGAAGAAGTTTTTGAGGAACAGGTGAATCTACACTAACAGAAGTTGTGGGCACAAGCTTGAATGTGTCATTTCTAATTTGTGAGGACTGGTGAACTCCCACTTGCTTTCCAAGGCTGTTCCATGGCTGGTTGTCAGCTTATCTGAAATTCTGCATGTTTATGTCTTTATTGACTAATTGACTTCAGCAGTGATGCTCTAATCTCATCCCTTTTATTTTTCCCTTATACATTTCACTGACACCTTCTCCAGGAAATCTTTTCCATCTAATTTTCTCTGAAAGAAGGAGAATTAGTTAGCACAGAGCCCTTGATCTCGCAGGCACTTTTGAGGGTGAAAGAGATAAGCACTTGCTACTAGACTCCAACCTGACAGTAGGTCATGAACTAGGGCATCTTAAAAGAGCACATAACATTTCTCCCCACCCTTGCATGTTATGCTGTCACCCCTGTGCCCTCAGCATAAAAGGGAAGGGAGCTGTAGGTGCTCAGGTACAGGTAGAAAGCTAAAAGCCACCCCAGGCATGAAAGAGTGAACGTGATGGGGGTGTAGATCGGGGACAGGACACGTAAGCACCTGCTCACACCCAAAGGTCACATCACACACCTCCTCGGGATCACACCGACTCTTACAGAGACGGGGACCAGTGGCCCTGCACTCCCTGCCCCCTGTGCTCTCCTGCTGACAGCACCAGGTATGTTACCTGTGTCTGGCTGAGGTTTCTAGATCAGTGCTTCTCAATCCACGCTTGGCTGCAGGCATTGTAGGTCTGTTTGCATGTTCCCCTAATAACTTCTTCCCAGGGCCTGGGGTGTGGGAGAACTACCCGGTCCTCACCTGCCAGCATGTGTTGGGGGTTACTGGGTACATTTCAAGGTTTCCAGGGCTGGCTTTTTCTCCAGCCTGCCTTCCTTGCAGAGCAAGCTTCATCTTTGAGCACCATTAGCCTCGTGCCTTGGAGCAAAAGAAAAATGACAGCAATCATCAAAAGACACAGCGAGTGTGAAGGCCAACAACACCATCAGAGCCAGGAAGTTTAAGGAACACACGTATTTCCCTGGACATGGCATTCAGGTACTGGAGGGGGAAAGAGAGGGAGTTTTCCTGCCTCTTCCACACCAACAGAACATCTTGTTCCTCCTTCTCCTTTTTGCACAAAAGTAAGTTGAGAACTGAGAAGTTTTGCCAAGTGTGACCCCTCTGCTGTGGTGGAGATGGGCTGAGGATCTTTCTTCCCTGAGCCTTGTGCCCTGGACTCTAATAGTTAATGCTCTGCGGTGCTTTCAAAGGTTTCCTTCCTTTCCTGCCTGACAGACTGGGGGAGGAATTTGGTCTGCCAGTGAAGGAGAAAGATGTTTTCCTACAGTGCTCCAACCCAGCTCCATCCACACCCTCTGCTCAGAAGGACAATTGTTCACAAGAGCACTACAAAAACACAGCATTCACATGAAAACAAGGAAAATGAGGAAAATGGTTTTCACACTTCTCTTCACCAGCAGAAGTCAGTGAAGAAACTCCCGTGTTGTGCTCCAGGAGAGAAACCTGCAGCAGGGCTTGGTGCCAGGAGAGATTTCCACTGGAGGGGTCATTTTCTAGCATCATTTCAGAGCATGTTGGTCAGCAGAACATGCCCATTGCCACAGCCCCGAGCTCAGGAGAGCTCTCCCTTGAGGCAGGAGGATAACTTAATTCTCCCTGGCTTTCCCCCAGCATGTCAGGAGGAAGTTTGGAGTAGATGAGTCTCCTGTCACCTTCAGCTTCCCCAGAGCCAGGGCAACAAGAGGTCAGGTACCTCATGTTGATGGTCATGCCCAGCCAAAACCAGCCTGCAGCCCACCCCATTCTCCTGCTACTTTCAAACTGCAGCCTCTGAAGCTGGTGCCACGTTTCTTGTCCATAGCTTGACAACCTGTTATGAATTTCCTCAAGGCAGAAGGCAGCTTGCTGTCTACTCTGCATTTCTTTTCACAAGAGTTTCACTCATATCTGTCCTGCAACATCTAGGAATGGATAAGAGCTAGAAGTATTTTATGAATAAAATACTAGATAAAGGGTGATGGTCCTTAGGAGTCCTGGGCTGCAGCAGAGAATGACGAGCTGTAAAGGATTCAGATGTTCACCATTTCTACCCAGCTAGCTGTTTTCCCTCCAGTGCCTGTTGCCCTCTCTGCTAACTAAGACTTTAAGAGCTGACCCAGGTTTCTCCAATGGCCATCACCTAGGAACACAGCCAAGAGTGACCATCAGACTCCTGTTGGAGTCAAGGCTGGCTCACCTCATGCAGGCTGAGTCATGGAGAGGGTGTAGAGCTGCCCTCTCCCAGCTGGAGCTTTGCCACCATGATGATGCCTCCTGAAACACACATCCAGGGGTCTGCAGTACAGAAAGCCTATACTCAACCTAGACAACTCTGAGCCTCACTAGCAACTAGCAGTGGTCAGATCCCAGGTGCAGCAGCTCTGTTCAAGCCCTTCTGCAGCAGTCAGTCCCTGTGGTGTGTGAAGACAGTCAGAAGGATGTGCAGGCAACATATGCATCATCACCTTCCATGGCATGACAAGTGGGAAAGGAAAGATCCAGGGACTTTCCAATTTTGCAAGCTTGGGTGGAATCTGCATCTTAAAGTTCATGAATTCAGATGTCAGATAACTCCTGGGTGCAAACACTGCAAATTCTGGGATCGAGGCTTTGGGAAGCAGGGGTGTAATGCAACCAGATGCTCCATGCCACGGCCTCTTGGCCAACTGCCTTGGACACTATGGCAAGCAACATGTCCACCCCTGCCAGAGAACGTAAGCCCTGTGTGCTCGTGCTTTGTACACATGACCCAGGAGCAACATCCACCCTGCCAGACTATCAATCAGGAACCCTTTTGGTTTGGTTTTTTTTTTGCAAATGCAAAATAAAACAATAGGCTTGTGTTTTCCTTGGAGTTTCTAACCACGCAGTACAGTTAGCAGCACAAGCCATGGCTGGCAGCAAGCACTGCCCGCTCACCCTCCTCTCCCTCCCCAGCAACAGCCTGAGTCATGGCTGTGGTCACAGACAGTGACACAATGCCATTGTCATCCAAAGAATGCAGTGTTTTTCCTACTCTGCAAAAATATTTTGTACAGTGCATTTTCCACGCTCTCCAGAGGAGACACTGTCCAGATTCTTGCCGTAAGTGCCCCCAGAAGTGCTGCTGACTAATACTCCCATTCCTCTCCTGATGTTCCACCAAGGTCTCAAACTTATTTAGAAGCTGCACAAAGAGATTGGAGTCAAGGTTGGTGAAGTGGATTTCCTCAGAACAGCACATGCACTGGAATGTGAGGAAATGGTGAATTTAATCTCTCAAGGTACGTTTCATCAAGGTCACGTCACTGGAGTCAGCTCATGGTTAAGGGTCTGGCCTGGTGGGGTTGGCTTGGACTTATAGAGGTGGTGTGCTGGTTCAGCCATCATCACTTTATGCTGCCATCAGTTCCTGAGCACAGAGGCCAACACTGAACTCACCAACATACCCTCAGGAGTCTTCTTTCAAACACTCCTGCCATAGGTTTCTGTGGGCCCAGCTCCTCCACTGCCCACTGTGGTGCCAGCATCACCCACTGGACACAATGGACAGAGATGGCTCCTCAGTGGCCATTACATGGAAGGACACCACCAAGAGAGCTCAGCAAGCTGCAACCAGTCCCAACAGAAGCCACACCCAACAGAAAGCTCCTCCAACTGATCAGCTCCTGGTTGATAAAGTCCTGGCCTCACCCAAAACCCCAACCACGACCACCTGGGTGAGCCACAGAGACGCAGGTGGGGCAGGTTCTGCCTCTGGAACCTGAAGTCAGTGGGGAAACAAAATATTCTGCTGGGTTGTGACTCATCCACAGGTCAACTCCAACTCAGGCCCCACAACTCAGGCCCCAGCACTTCAATAGGCAATAGCAGAGTAGGTAGACAATTTGGCCACCTACTCCAGAGGTGGCCATGGAGTGACTCGTCCTCTGGAGATGCCTCTCTTGGGTTGTCTTCTGAAGTAGCAAGACACATAGCTCAGACAAGAGCCACACTGCAAGCAACCAACCCCTGCAAAAGCCTCCTTCAATCACCAGCCACATCCCTGCCCTCTGTGCACGCCTCAGGGACCACAGCCTCGCATCCTCCATAGACCTGTCTGCTCCCCTTAGCCTGGAAATGAAATTGCAGTTACCTCCTAATGCTGCAGCCCTGCCTTCCTCCTGCTGCACAGCAGGCAGTGAAGGACAGGGCCAGCAATTTCTGCCTCTGCCAGGTAGTTATCAGGGTGATTTAAAATCAAATTGCCTGTGGATATATAGGATAAATAAATTCAGGTGCAAATCTCAGGATGTGGAAAAGACCCCATTCGTCTAAATGTCTTTGTTTTATGTAACTGAAGGACTGATGAGGAGGCTGCTCACTGTGGTGAGCTCTTCAAGTCCTTAATTAACACCAAGGGCTGATGTGGTGCTGGTGAGTGTGTAACTTCACACACTCCATAGGCAAAAAGCTTGTGTCGTACAGGGTCTTGCTGGAGCAGGTTGTGTGATGGGATGTACCACAGCCATGATGCTTCAGTGCATTTTGGGATGCAACCAAAGGGAGGGATGGATGTGCAGAGTGGGACATGCCAGCCAAGCTCTGAAACATGGCCATTGCCTCTGTGTTTCTGTACATAGAATCACAGAATCATTTAGGTTGAAAAACACCTCCAGGATCATCAAGTCCAACTCTGGTCCAACATCTCCCTGACCTGTAGACCATGTCTTGAAGTGCCACATATAGGACAGATGACTGTGGCCATGACATAGTGGTTGTGGTGGTTGCTCCCCATTAAGTAGATATAAACCTACTCTATATCTTCGCAGGAGACGTGTTTGTGGGAGAAATTAATTAGAAAAATGAGGTGATTGATTTACAGAAGTGCATTGGCTGGATTTTGAATTTCCTCACCTATGCTTAGACCAGAATAAAAGGAAGAGTCAACATTCATATAATCATAACCTACATAAAGCCCATTTCCTCCCCAAATGGAACATTTGTATGTGTCACTGGCAGTGTGGGGGAGTAGGACAGGCTGGATCTGAGCAGCCATCCTGCTAAAAGCATCTGGTGGATGCTGCTGAACTTGAGCCTTCGGTGGACGGTGAAAATGCTGCACGTTGCACTCAGCCAGTTGTGAAATAGCGGATGTTTTGGAGCAGATAGGTGATGCAGAAGACTTCCTTCCTCAGCTCAGAAGGCAAATAATTTGTATCCTGATTACAAATTATGAGGGTTTGTAGATTGCAAGGTCAGAGGGGACCATTACAATTATGTCATCCAACCTTCCCAAATAGTGCAGCATTGGAATGACACTGGGTGATTCCCATGCTGAGGCCAGCGGTTCATGGCTGACCTACAGTGGGGCTTTTCTTAAGGTCTCTGTCACATCTTAAGGTTATCTGTCACTGACTGTGGCCTGTGAGGTGGTTCCAATATATAACCTCTTTTTTTCATGCTCAAAATACACAGCTCATTTCCAGTTTGTATTTTGCCTGCCAGACCTTGGTCTAGAGAGGCCATGTCAGATTCATCATCACCTGCTCTAGCTACCATGCAAGCAACAATGGGATTGTTCCACATCCCTCTGCTTCCACAACACCTCTTCCCACCTCGTTACTAACAGCTTGGCAAGAAGAAGAGAGGACACTGCTCCGGAAACCCAAGAAGACTCATGGCCCTGGGGTCTCACACTGTGCAGGTGCTACATGGGAAGGTCATTTATGAGCCAAACACGGAGGCTTTGACTTCTGAGGGATGTAAACACTTTTGGAACTTGTATTCAAACTTCTTCACTGTTTAAATACTAGAACTCTCTGGAGGCTGCAGACCACAGAGATCTGTATCAGTGCAGAGTACGCCAGCCCCTAATACAACTGTATGCATCCTGCTCTGTGATTGCACCGGCCCGGCTTTGGCAGCCACGTTTCCTGGCTAAAACAAATAACACCCAGCGGTTTTTACAAACTTTAATAAAGCCACTCACCACCCCAGGAGACAAGTATGTAGCATTATTAATTAGGCTGTTTATCATTTATATGGCAGTAGGACCCAGAAGCCCCTGGTCAGGGATGTGGGTCTCATTGCACAGTAACCCACGGCTCAAATGCCATCACTACCCAAAGCCCTCACACTCCAAGATAAGCAGAGGTAATAATTGCATGTAGAGACCAAAGAGATGCCTTGCAGGGTAACAGCAGGACAAATTATCATCGATTACTCTTCTGGAAACCAAAGACATAGGTAGCAAGTCTGTGGACAGAAGTTAGTGCAAAACACAGCCCCAAGACCCTGCTCCTCAGCCTCCCTGCCCCGGGCGTGGCAGAATCATAGAATCATAGAATTGTCAGGGTTGGAAGGGATCTCAAAGATCATCTAGTTCCAACTCCCCTGCCATGGGCAGGGACACCTCCCACTAGAGCAGGTTACTATAGAATCATAGAACTTTAGGCTTGTCTCCATGTCTTTGCTGCTTTGTGCTAGAGGACTGGAGACACGGTTTCTATTCCCAGTTTAAGACTTTTGAGGCTGTCGCTGTGCCTGTAATCAGGAAGCTCTTGCTCTTTCCTGTCTCACAGGTGTGCAGAATGTTTTACCCCACACAGTGGGACCTGCAAGTTAGGAACGTGATTGGAAGGAGCTGGAGACCTTCCAAGCACCGTTATTAGATTAATATGTCACATTCATCAACCAGCCTATCTCCCATCCCTCGAGGTGTTCAGCATATCTGGCTGAGAGTGGGGCCAAAGGGCTCTTCCAGACTCAGGCAGCAGACCTGTGGCAAGAACACCCCAAAGGCAGCCACGACTCACACCTACTGTGAGTTGAGCTTGGGGCTTTGCCGCAGAAGATGTACAGGCAGTGCAGGGAAAAATCTATTGAGCAAGGATTTATGACACATCCAGAGATCTCGAGGCTTGACTTGGGCTTTGCCTTGTCTTGGGAGGAGGAATGTTGTCATGTTGTAGCTGGGGAGGGCAGAGAGCATTGTCAGCCCCTTCCTCACCACTGTTACCACCTGGCATCTGCACCACGCTAGGGCAGGTCCCGAGTGCGTTGCAGCTCAGGTGCTTTTCCAGGCTTGCGTAGAGCCTGGGGATGCCGTCTGAGATCTGCATGACCAGGTTTATGCAACTTCTCAGCTCTGCACAAGCTGGCAGCAGTAGTCCTGCTGACTTGGGCAATATTCCAACACAAGGACAGCCCTGGGGTGGAGAGAAGAAAACAAAGCGAACCGGCCATTCCCCGGGGGCTGAGCTAGCAAAGGGTGGCAAGGAGATAGCAACAGGACAAGGGTGAGTGAGTCAGGCTGCACGGGCCAGCAGAGATAAGTGCACATGAGTAGCTTCTCCCTCCCTCCAGCCTGGCTCCTGGCTCTCCATGCTGCTGACAACCCTTTTACATCACCCTGTGCCCTTGGCTGTGCGGTCACCGGGCTCCTCGGGTGCATCCACTCCAGGACACGCCGTTACGTTTGCGAGCGTCCTCCTTCTCCCCACGCACAGGAGCTGCCTCATAGGCTCAGCCTGACAGGCCCTTCCCAGGCTGGCGAGGCTGGGGGGACGCGGGCTGGTGAGCAGAACCTCTGGCATGTCCTCAGCATGGGACACAATGAGGATTAATCACAGCCTGTCACAGAGGCTGCTGTATTTTTCCTCCATTCTTATTTGCGTGCTAGCGCCTGGAAAACAGGATGGCGATGTTTTCCTGCCACGCATTCACTGAGACTAAACAAAGGAGGTTGCATTTCCAGCCCTCCCTGCTTTCTGATAACTGCAGAGCTTTCAGGAATCACTTGGGGGGTCCTTCAAAGACCTGCCCCTTGGGCTGGCTGCACAGGAGGAGGTGGCCGCAGAGCTAAGCAGAACGCCGCTGACATCTCTGATGAGGGTGAATTTTTTCCATCTCACCTTTGGGGAAAAATGCCCAAAGACCCTGTGTGCACAGCCTGCCGGGCTTGCAACAGCCTTGCTGGTTTGCTCTCATTAAGGCTGATTACTCACAGTTTGTCAAAGTCTCATTAGTTTTAATCTGACCATGGTAGGTGCTTTACTAGGCAGTGCAACACCAGGCTGTTACGTTCTAAAGAGGGAGGATGAGTTTATTTCTAGTACTGTAACCATCAGCATCACCCAGGCATCAGTCAAATGCTGAGTCCTTATGTCAACATCTAAACTGGGAGCTGAGCTCAACTGGGAATGAAGCTCTGCCCTGGTATGCTTTGAAAGCCCGGGTCTTTTCTGTACCCATTGCAATGCCTTTCTCATCCCAGCTTCAATAGGATGCACTGGGTTTCTATTTTTTACTTGATGGTTCATAGCTTTAAACAGCTGCTTTCTCCAACCTCAGATGAACTTCACAGAATAAGAAATGATTGGTGCTTAAGCAGCTTGTGTAGAACTTTTGGAAGGTCTCAAAATGTTCTCTGAATTGGGAAAATGAATGGTGGAAATCCTAGTTCTGAACTGGTTTAGGGAACTTAACCCTACATGGACAATTTCTGCTTCAGCAGTGACTCCATAAGTAGATTTGGTGAGTCTGTCCCATCACCAGGAGCAACAAAATTAGCCAGAGGCAGCTTCTGGGAGAGAAGGGACCAGTGAAGAACTGGAGAGAGACAAGCTATGTTAGATGCCTTGGAGAGAGGTTCTGAGTAGCTGTGGAGGTTTTCACACTGGAATTATCTCAATTTCAACTCAGACTTCACAGGGAAACATTTTCCACTTACAGATCATCCTCCTCACCTGTTCCTGTAAATGGGGAACACTTTTGTTACCAGGTACTTTTGCTGATTCGGAGGAGAAAGGCTTAACACCCCAGCATTAAATTGGGAATACCACCCAGATT
Organism: Brachypteracias leptosomus; assembly: GCA_013401335.1. Lineage (NCBI taxonomy): Eukaryota > Metazoa > Chordata > Aves > Coraciiformes > Brachypteraciidae > Brachypteracias > Brachypteracias leptosomus. The sequence goes on from VYZX01026068.1 coordinate 757,723, forward strand.
TGTCTAATTCCAGGGCAGCAATCACAGTGTGGGGCTGATTCTTGGTTTTCATCTATGATTTCCCTGATCAAATATCCCATCCCCTGAGCTGAGAACGTCTTAACAAATGCAGGCTGTTCATGCAAAGGATTCAGCCAGGTGATATAAGGAAATTTCTCTTTTTAGAAGAATCTTTGTGTGAAGACTCTGCTCTCTGAAGTAGAAATGTGATATATGCATATTTTTAAAACCACCTCTTGGGGAAACTTCTTCCCCCTCTGCATGGCCTGGGGATAACATTGAAAAAGGACATTGCAGGTCTGACTTTTGACGTTCTCCAACGTGTGACATGAGGACTGTACTCGCTCCTCCATAAGCCCATCATAGCAGAGCCAGCTTGAGGAACATCACTCGTCTCCAGCTGGGCTGTGGGAGGCCAGGCAAGTGGATCCAGTCTCCTCTGCACTATGGTTTGGTTTTAATCATTTCATTATATCTCTGGGCTTGGCCCTGGATGTTCTGTCCCTGGGGTACTAAAATGCTGAAGAAATCTCCCCCCCCTGCCCCCAACATAATCTCACTGGATTAAGTCCTGAAACCTTATTATGGTTTACAAGATAAGAGCTTATTAAACAGTGTGAAAGTAACCTTGAAAAAGAGGATTTCAAAATCCGCAGTGCAAGGTCCTGAGATTTGAATGCTGAGAAATCTGGTTGGGTTACTTCGTATTCCTTGATGATTCCTATCTCTATTATCCCCAGTAATTGTCATGAGGGAACCTCACCACATCAGGGACCTGATGTTACCAGGGAAAATGGGAAGGGCTGGAAGGAAATTGTTTGCATTTATATTTTTCTATGTGGATGACTCAAGCAAGGAATAAACTGTACTATCTATAAAATAATCTGCAAGATCTTGAGGCAAGGATGGTATCTCAGGAGCACTCTTCACGTCCAAAAAAACCCCCAAAAACATGCATCCTGCTGAAGGCTGGCACACCACAAACCACAGGTTTAGCCAGCAGCAAAGCCACAGAGCACCTGTGCTGCAACCAAGGAGAAGCACCCGGGAAAGTCAGGAGGGAGCAGGAGAGGGAGAAATCTCACCTGGAAACAGCAACAAAATCAAAAAAAAACCCCAAACTTTCTCCCTCCTTCTGCCCCCACCACACTTCTCAACAAAACTAAGTTACAGGTTTTAAAGAAGTTGCAAATGAATAAAGATTTGCAATAGTGCCTGAGGGCTGGCAGAACACGTGCTGTCATGATTAGAGCACTCGGAGAGCATGCTAATTACATAACACCCCAGGAATTTGGCAGGGCTGATCTAGAAATAGGGCAAATAATCATGTTTCCCTCCCCTGCCCCCCGCCTCTTTCCCCAATTCTCACTGCTTCAGTTTTCCTTGATTGAAAATTTAATTTTCAAGTCCTTACAGACAGCTCTGTAACTTGGCAAAAGTGAGAAACAACTTTTACAAAGGCTTTGCCATACCTCAAGCAACTCTTTTTTTTTAAAAAAAAAAGAAAAATACACACTAAACATTCAGTAGTATTTTGCTTTAGTGTTTAAGAAGTGCTTTCAAACCATGGCATAAACTGGTATCGGGGTTGCTTGGCCCCGTTTTGCCTCTAGGCAAAGACTTGGCCCAGAATATTGTAACATTCCTACCATTGTAATAACTCAGCACCTCTCAAACACGAGGACATTTGTTCTGTGTCACTCATGTTCAGCAGGGAAGCGATTTTCCTATCTGATGGAGAGAAAATGGAGAGAGAAGCATCATCGGTGCTCTCCAGGCTGGTGTAAACAGATGTTAAGTCCTTCAGGCTCACTCCAGTCCCATTCCATGCAATGAGCATCAACAGCTCTGTGCTTCTGCTTTCCCAGGTCTGGATAGAGAAAAAATGAATGGCTCCAGGGACACCTTATTGTGGCCAAACAGTATTTGAAGGGGGCTACAAGAAAGCTGGGGAGGGACTTTTCACAAAGGCCTGAAGTGAGAAGACAAGGGGTAATGGGTTCAAACTGGAAAAGGGGAGATTTAGATTGGAAATTAGGAGGAAATTCTTCACTCTGAGGGTTGGGAGACACTGGCACAGGTTGCCCAGGGGGCTGTGGATGCTCCATCCCTGGAGGTGTTCAAGGTCAGGTTGGATGGGGCCTTGAGCAACCTGGTCTAGTTGGAGATGTCCCTGCCCATGGCAGGGGGGTTGGAACGAGATGATCTTTGAGGTCCCTTCCAACCCAAACCATTCTATGATTCTAGCGCTGTCGATGCAGAGCAGTGATGGGAGTGGGCCCAACACCTCTGGAGCTCTCTGAGTGTAGGTGGTCATCTGTTCACCAGCTTCTTCCTCTCCTTTAGGGATGGCAACAAGGCATCTCTGATGTCCATCACTGAGTGCATATGGGGGAGCATCTTCCTCAAGTTCTGTGAAGAATTGTCATTAGTCTAGATTTAACTATTGCAGGAGGTATTACAATGCAGTTAGAGTACTTAGTACAGAAAAAAGTCACTTTAATGGTAATAACAGAATTAAAATTGCAACACACACATTTCTTGGTTTCTGTCCTTCCTGTTGGAGTCATGCATCCCCTTCCGTTGCTCTTCTGGGTCTTAAAGTCAGCCTCAGATGACTCTGGGTCTTAACCATAATCTTCAGCCTCCAGAGACCTCTTTTGGGAGGAATTTGATGTTCATGTTGCTGCTTTCTTCCTTTTCCTGCACTTGGAGACATTTTTGCCTGTTCACTGACATGCTCAGAGCTAACATCTATGTGCTAGCTAACATCTAACATTGTTCACACTAATTCAATGTATACAGTGTCCTTCAAATACATTTGATGCTACTTCCTTGTTCTCTTTGCTTTTGCTTAAAATCAGTTTTCTCCAACTGCAGATCTGCATTTTTTTTAGCTGACCATTGATGAGTTGTCATAGCCCCATCTCTTATCACTCCATGTCTTATCATCCCATGCCTTATCACCCTGTCTCTATACTGCATCTTGTGCCTCCACTTCTCAGGTCTTCCGTTGTCATACCTGCCTTGTGTTTCTCTACTTTAACCCATGGTCTGAGAGCCATAAACATCTTGTTGTGCCTAGCATAAGCACTTGTTAATGCTGTCTATAAAAAACTCTGACTGTAGGACACGAAGTCAACAAAAGTACAAACCAGTAGCCATAGACAACCAGTCAAATAGCTAGACTGACGTCAGTGAAACCTGGTGAAATAAAGGTTCAAAAGGGTCAGGAAAAGTTCAGATGGAGAAATCCAAATCACCCTGAGGTCCTGCAGACTCAGTAAAAAGCTGATGGCTCACTGCTAGCGGCACTGCTGTGTTACGGGGCTACCCCATTGCCATGGACAGCATCTCAGTGTAGGAATATTGAGCAGAGGCAAAGAGGTTACAACAATCCAGAATTTGTGACTGTCACTTCATTTCTGTTCATAGTGGTTCAAGGAGACTCTCAGAAGGGGCTCAAAGAGCCCCCAACATGGTGACTGAATAGACAGGAGGGTCTCTGTGGATATCCCCCAAGAGATGTGATTTCTTTGACTAGTGCAGCAGAAGTACCAGATGCCTTCAATTGTCAGTGAAAGTGGAGGGTGAGACTGTGCAGCTTCACATGAGCCAGAAGGGATGGACTGAGCACCAACAGGGAAACTGCTCTTTGGGATGACTTGCAAAAGGTGTGGATTTCTGTATTCTCCATCCATTTTAAATCAAGATGGCTATTTTAAAATCAAGATGGCTATTTTTTATAGTGTTGTCTCTGCCTCACTCAGGAATGAATTCCCTACTCTCTTGAGGTCTTCATTACTCAAGAAAACAGTTAAGATGCCACATCAACTCCTCCTTCACAATCCAGGAATCTCTAGGAAGAATTCACTGCTTCAAATCAGTGTCAAGGGTGCTGCAGAACAAAAATTGGCAGCTCCTTAGGTGCTCAGCCAGCCCTTGGTCCTGCTCATTGGCACAGCACACATACCTCCTACAACAGATACCAAAATCATCTCTTGTAGTGCTCATCACAAGCCACGGGCTGGGCTGTGTGCAGAGGAAAGGGATGCTCAGAGGGCGGACTGGCACTCATCAATGTAAGGTCAAATAAGCAACTGCAGTAAGCTGTCAAAATTGCAGGAACATCCCAGTTACTGTCCCACCTGCCCAGCAGAACTGCTTCACCATGAGACTTGGATAACTGGTGCTGTGGGGCTCCATAGTCCTTACCCCAGTTCATCAGAGCTCCAGGCAAACTGAGTCCTGCAATTGTCAGTTAAATGTGGATGTGTGTAGACCTTTAGATAAGTGAACTTCTCTGTGGTGAAACATTCCTGGAGCTCTCTTGTCAGCTTGGCAGGATTTGTCTACAAGGAAGGACAAGCCTTGACACTGAAATATATTTTAAAAAAAAGCAAAACCAAGCCAACAATTTTTAGGGGAAAATATGCTTTTTATTGTGAAAATGTCAAATTTCTTTCTCACAATCTCACTACTAAAAAAAAAAAAAAAAAAAAAAAAAAANTGGCCTGGTGGATCCTGGCTTCACTTGGCTCCCCAGAAATCTGCGTCAATTTATACTGGTTATTGCTGGGAGCTCAGGTGTCACTCTTGCTCTTGATCAACCTGCCATTAAAATTGTTATTTCTGCGTGTCGTGATGTGAGCCTGAAATTAGTTCTATCCCAGACCAAAACAGGACACAAACACATAGACTTAGAGCAGTCTTCTTGCTTCCATCCAGAAAATTGATGCAAATTCCCTTTGGATTAGGGCTCTACACCTCAGGGAATTTGCTGTCTGCATCTCAGAGGCATCAAGCCCAGGCAGTGAGTAGGCTGAGGATGCTGCCTTACAACGAAACTCAGACATAAGGTTTACTCACCATAGGTTGTCTTCAAGACCACTACAGATCACTTAATGTTACCTGAAACTCAGTTTGCTCCCAGGGTGGGAGACAACCATCCAAACACAGACAACTACTCTGTATATCTCCAAGACAGGTATGATAAAGTCACCAATTTGTTTGGGCAAATTTGGATCCACAGATGATTTTCTTGGTAGCAGAGTCCACAATATTTTTGAAGTATGCAGGAATGCTCCAGCAAACTACAGGAGTGAGGGTCCATCTTGTAGCACAGAAGATTTAGAAAGCTTTTCTCCCAAGTGGACAGCACAGAGGCCCCTGGAATTACTGGTAATTAAAGAAATGCCTTCTCCAACGCAACCTCTTCTTCAGTGGGCTGTGTTTCAAGCTTCTCCATCATCTTTCAACCATCTCTGAATGAGAGCCAAGGAAAGCAAACAAGGCCCATGCTGCTTTTTGCAGAAGTCAGTCGTGTAACTGGCAGCTGGTGATAGGATTGTTTGTATCTACAGGAGAAGTTTAACCTGCTCTCAGACTCCAAAAAAACACCTTTACAGGCTTGGCATCCACAAGTAAAAATATCTAGTGTTCTTAAAGCCTGGGTTCAGACTGGCCCCCAGGAATATTGAGCTCATGACAAGACTTCTGGCATCCCCAGTCAGGCCATGTAGGGCTAAAAAGTAATCAGGAGTCAAGTCTTGTACCAAAGCATCGCTCAGCCACACTGTGCTCATGCCAGGACCAGAAACAAGCACGTGCAGATAAGCTGTATCCCTAAATCTAGCAGCTTAATACATGTATTAACTCCACTGTATTCCCAAATGATCTTCATCAGGCTATTTCCCTTCTGTCTGCCCATCACCAGCGTCACATCTACAGGTGACTCCCACAACTGCCTGCTAGGTGAGGAACCGCAGAACATAAAAATATCATCTCCCAGGCTGATGGAGAGCAGCTCATTTTCTATCCACATCACTGTCTTGTAAAACAGACCCATATTTTTCTGTGTATCTAGAGGACTGATCATCAGTTTGCTGGTCTGTGGGCAAAGTGAAGCTCTTGGACCAATGCCACAGCCTCCTGGTCGTGTCCAGAGTTATTCCTGCAGTGACCAAGCTCTTCGCTGTAGTTCTGAGTTCACTGCACTTCACTGCAGCTTGGCTGAGTAGATATTGAGCTGCATCCAGGAAAAACTGCTTTCCAAACACTGGGTCACTCAGCTGAGAGATGTTTTTCCTGGCCACTGCTCCCACACGCTGCCTGACCCCTTGTAGCTGCTTGGTACAGTAGTCAGCTTGTAACCCTCTTCTCCATCACTCAGCTGCTTCCACCCATCCATTGTAAACCGGGTGTCAATATTTAACAAAACATGTAATACTGCAGGATTTCTCTTGGCAGCTGCTGGCTCAGCTTGTGCTGGGGAAGTGGAGCTGCTCTGCTGGGAAGGAGATGAACTGAGCAGCAGCCTGGTCAAGGGCTGGCTTTGCAGACCCCTTTCCCCTCAGGTCATCCCATTTCCCACTCATATTTGCAGTCTCAGAAATAACCACAGGGATTTACTCTGAATATTCACCTCAAGGATGAAGCCAAAACCAGCTCCAGCAGAGCAGGCGAGTGATGACAGGGAGTGCTTGATGCTGTTATAAGGAAATGCTTTGTCACCTTCATCTAGCCTCACAAACATGGTCCCTTATCACAGCAAGTCCTTTATAGAGCATTGTAACTAAGCACAGAGCCTTGAAACCCAGCTAGAAACATGACCCTGCCCTGAAGAACCAACAGCCTAGTCACCCACTTTATTAGTTATTGCATTAATATAAAACCAGCTGGTGAGTGGTTGCTGAGATGTGCTAACAACAAATACATCTCTGGGATGTCCAGGTAGGACCCGTCTAATGCTGGGGATATTGGAAGAGGGTATGTTGGTGCTTGGCTGTGTGGGGTGAAAGCATCAACTATCAATCAAAGAGAGGAATCATAGACTGGTTTGAGTGGGAAGGGACTTTTAAAGCTCATAAAACTCCCCTACAGTGATCAGGGACATCTGCAACTAGAGCAGGCTTCTCAGAGCCCTGGCCAACCTCACCTGCAATGGTTCCAGGGATGGGCCATCAACCACCTCTCTGGGCAACCTGGGTCAGGCTCTCACCATCCTCAGTGACAAAAATCTCTTCCTTCTCTCTAGTCTAAATCTCCCTCTTTTTGATTAAACCCATCCCTCCTTGTCCTGTCCCAACAGGCCCTGCTAAAAAGTCTGTCCCCATCCTTCTTACAGGCCACTTGAAGTCCTGAAAGGCCACCAGAAGGTATTCCCGGAGCCTTCTCTTTTCCAGGCTGAACAAGCCCAACTCTCCCAGCCTGGCCTCCCAGCAGAGGGGTTCCAGCCCTCAGGTCATTTTTGTGGCTTCCTCCTTACCAGCTACAATAGGTCTTTCTTGTGCTGAGGGACAGAAGGCTCCAGGTCCCTTTTCCAGCAGCATCCAAGGAGCCTGCTCTGTTTGGAGGGGGGTGGGAGGCACTGGGGTGCAGAGGGATCTGTGTGAGCTGGGGTCATGGATGTTCATACAGAAAGAGCTAGAGCTTAGCGAGGAGAGAGGACACCAGTAGTGCTGAACGCTGAGTGCCTGGTCTCTTTCCTGTGTGGACCAGGAGAGTGAGGAGCTGATCTGTGCTATGGTGACAATATGGGGCTCTTTACTGCTCACTTGTTGGTGAGCACTCTACCTATTTGGGAAGGCCAGAGGTTTCCCCACTCAACTTCAAGCACCCAGCTGACAAGGCACCGAGACAGACATCGGCCAGGAATTTAACTCTCTAACACAGAGGGGTAGAAACACCCTTGGAGGTCAAGAGAGCAGTACTGCAAAGAACAGTAAGGTTACGTATATACAGGTGGAGAAACTGAGGCACAGAAAAACAGCAACAACTGCTGGCCATAGCTGCACAGAGAAAGGAACCATGATGCAGATCCCCAAATCCTCCCTGCCACTGGTGACTTTGCTTCTGCCAGCTGTGCCTGCTGAGGGCAAGGCTGAACTCCTTCTGCAGCCCAAGCCCTTTGCACCACTTCTCCAAATGGCAAGCTGAGAGAGAGCAAAACTCGCAGCATTCATCCAAACTGCCCGTTTAAAGAGATGGGAGAGGTTGTGATTGCTATCTGGGCACGCTCATCAGGTGGAGGCATCTCAAGACAGATACCGCAGGAGACTTCCTGGTAAATTGCAGCATCGCAGAGGAGTCTGCAGCTACTTGCACCCAGCCATCATCGGAGCAAAGAACACTCCAGTTCCTGGCTGGTACCTGAGCTGATAATTGCTTAGAAAAATTAAGGGTTGGGTAATTCCTTCTGAAATTAATTACCTTGCTAAGACGCCACAGGGCAGCTACCACAAGAAGGTTTGAAGCAGATGATATAACCATTTCCCTCTGCAGGATTAAAAGCAGGAAACAGGTCACAAAAGTCCAGCTTTGTCACAAAGGGCTTTTAGCTTTCTGGGTTTCTCTTCTCTGGAAAGTTCTGGGGATTTTTGGGTGTTCCTGGAACATCTACAAGGGTCCCGAGGAGTTGCAAATGTTTATGGGCATTCCTATCATCTGTCTCATCTGAAGGTGACAATTCAGGTGTCTTCAGCAGGTTGCTTTGCTCATTTTAACACTTTGTTAAGCAGCCACTACTCATTGCAAAATGTTTATAAAGAGAGGCAGCAAATTAGAAGAGGCTCAGAATATTCACTGTGATTTTCAGTCTTCAGTTAATTTAAAGGCAGTCCTTTGACCTCTTCACAGAGCCTGTGCTCAGTTGTCTCCTCTCTCTCAGACTTTGCAGCTGAATTTTGGGCAGGATCCTTTATTTCCCCTGCCTTTTGCAAATTTTTTTCATCCTTCTTTTTTGTGTCTTGGCTCCCTAGAAAAAGATTTCCCTGAGGAAATGGATGCCTTGGGCTACCTCCTTCCTTCACCTCCTTTATATAAAAAATAACCTTTTTCACTAAAAGAAACTGTAAAACCATTGATTCACAAAGGAACGGGGCTGGCCCCTCCTACCCAAGGCAGACCAACTATATTTGTGTCTGTCCCTTTAAAATACTCCCAATGAAAAGGTTTTCATCACCCTCCCAGGCAAAATATTCCAACATGCCACATTTTCACCCATGGAAATTTTCCCTTAGCTTTATCTTTATTACCAGCCCAGAATATATCATCTTTCCACATCCACACAATTCACATCTTCCAGGCATCCTCCTACTTTTGCTGCTCCTTGTGGATGATCTCCAACTGGTCTATGGCTCTGCTGAAGTGTCATGGCCTCATGGGGACTGGACCACTTCTGACCTTGCGTTGTCCTCTTAGCTCTATCTCCATTGATGACAGTACAAACGGGACAATTGCCTTGACCATAGCTGTCTGACACTGTGACCTCACACTGCTTGTGATCTACTGCAGCCTCCAGAGCCTTTCCAACATTACTGAAGCTGTTTACTCCAGATTATGAGCAGGATTCCCACCTAGACACTCATTTCTATGAGTGAGTCACTCCTTGGGTCCCTCCAGTTACCTGGGAGATAAAGGCATCTCGTGATGACAGCTAACCTCCTCCAGGAGAGGTGTCCAAAGACAAATATCCCTCTAGAGGCACCTTCCCCTGGAGAACAGCATCCAGAGTGGTTTTTGGTGGTGGTGGTTGGTTGGGTATTGTTTGGGGGTTTTTTTTCCCCAAAGCATTTCTTGAGCATTTTGAATTTTTATTTAATCTTCAAGCACATTTTCAATCCCCTCCCAACTTCGTGTCATCTTCAGGTTTGCATATTCTCTTCCTTTACTAGGGACACTTATGAAATGCTGAACAGTGGTCTGCTGGCACGAATCTGTATCATGCTTCCTTGGCTTGCTTGCAAGGATGTGCTCTAAGAGAGTATAAAATGTTCACGAAAGACAAAACATAACACTTTAGAACCATGCAATAGATGATCTCACCTGAAACTCTCTGGCCAGTGTGTTGAATCTCTGCAGCATGTGGTTCGGGTTTCTCTTGGGCTGTGCTCAGCAATGGAGAGGATCCACAGAAAACCCTGTTTCTGTAAAGTTTTAAATCAGCTGTAATCTCCCTGGGTAATATTACAGTAAGAAGCAGCCTCCTCATGCTGACTTCCTTTAAGGAAGCTCCCCATGATGCTTTCATTCCCCCATGATGCTCCTATTCCCTCCTTTTCCCTCTCCCTTCACTCACTGAGTGGAGGATGTATCTGAAAGCAGCCACCTCCTGAACTCCACACAGTCAGCAGAAGAGTGGGCAAAGTTGGTTTGACTGATGTTTGGATGCCTCCTATAGGGTCTGGAATTGGGGTCAGTTTGGACCCTGGGTGGGAACTTTGAGGGGAACTTCAAGGATTGCAGGCTTCAAAGAGAGCAGGTGGGAAAGGACAAGGACAAGAGGAAATGAACATAGAATCATAGAACTGTCAGGATTGAAGGGACCTTAAAGATCATCTAGTTCCAACCCCCCTGCCATGGGCAGGGACACCTCCCACTACATTAGTTGCTCACAGCCTCATCCAGTCTGGCCTTGAACACCTCCAGGGATGGGGCTTCCACAACCTCTCTGGGCAACCTGTGCCAGTGTCTCCCCACCCTCCTGGGGAAGAACTTCTTCCTAACGTCTAATCCGAATCTACCCACCTCTAGTTTTGAGCCATATGGCCACATCTTGCACTGAGGGAAGTTTAGATCGGATATTAGGAAGAATTTCTTTACTGAAACGGTTCTCAGGCATTGGAACGGGCTGCCCAGGGAAGTGGTGGAGTCTCCATCCCTGGAGGGATTTAAAAGGCATGTAGATACAGTGCTGAGGGATATGGTTTAGTTGAGGACTTGTTAGTGTGAGGTTAATGATTGGTCTTGATGATCTTAAAGGTCTTTTTTTGCAACCTAGGCAATTCTGTGATTCTGTGAAACACGAAGAACATCAGAGGAGCCTGTCACCTGCCTGTCTTTGTATGTGTCAGGACCTCCTCTTCCTCAGCCCTTTTGAACTAGGAGTCTCTTTTGTATTTCAGGAAAAATTAGTTATTCATAAGCCTAAGAAAATAATGTTTGTGGTCACACGCTGAGCTCACTAAGAACAGGAGCCAGCTCTAATTACTGTGAATCATTGAAGGTACCTGGTCCTTTCTCCAGCAAACTTCAGCTCCCCCTGGTCCTCCAGCATCCTGACTTACAGATGCACCTCAGAGAGAGCAGGAAACCCAACACCACCAAATAAACACAACGGGGGATGAACGCCAGCTCTTCTCCCGGGCTGCCCTTGTTTTGCTTGCTCCTGTTTTTGGCTTAACCCAGGGTTAATCACCAACGGTTCCGAATTCCACCCGTGAAGAGGGGAAAGGGAAATGAGCAGAAGGGCTTTGATTCAGCACCAGGTCCCTGCGTGCTGCCTTGAACCCCTCACTGCTTCATTAGCTGCTTTTCCACGTTGGGAGGCAAAGGCTGCAGGAGAGACAGGAGAGCTGCCAAGGCCAGGACCCAGTGCCCTCATTCGGAGCACACAAATGCACTTTGTATTGTTCTCACTTCCCCTCATATGAATAATAAAAGCTGTTTGACAGCATGATTACTAAAACTATGTTCTGCCACAGCTAGATCTCCGTAATTTGTCCTACTTAAACTCTTAAATCTGTTTAACCCTTCTCTACCCGTCTAGCTATAAGGAGCATATAGGCAGACCAGAGATGATGGACATGGTGTCAGCTCCTAGGACAGAGCTTAGATGGCTGAGGGCCCATTGCAGACACCTGTGCTGCTGCATGTGTGTGGCTGTATGGTGTCTGGAAAACCAAAAGGGACAGTGTATGGAGTCAGGTGGCTGAGCAGGGCACCATGGATGCAAACTATTGTTTTCACTATTCTACTCTGGATTTTTTTCTGAATCTTTTAGTTTCCTTTAAGAATGATCTACTTATCACAGAATCGTAGAATTATAGAATCATAGAATGGTTTGGGTTGGAAGGGACCTCAAAGATCATCTAGTTCCAACCCCCCTGCCATGGCAGGGACACCTCCCACTAGACCAGGTTGCTCAAGGCCCCATCCAACCTGGTCTTGAACACTTCCAGGGATGGAACATCCACAACCTCCGTCGGCAACGTGTGCCAGTGTCTCACCACCCTCAGAGTGAAGAATTTCCTTCTAATTTCCAATCTAAATCTCCCCTCTTCCAGTTTGATCCCCTTACCCTTCATCCTATCACTACAGACCTTTGTAAAAAGTCCCTCCCCAGCTTTCTTGTAGCCCCCTTCAGATAATGGAAGGATGCAATGAGGTCTCCCCAGAGCCTTCTCTTCTCCAGGTTGAACAACCCAAACTCTCTCAGCCTGTCTTCATAGGAGAGGTGTTCCAGCCCTCTAATCATCTTTGTAGCCCTGCTCTGGATCCTCTCCAACAGGTCCATGTCCCTCTTGTGCTGGGAACTTCAGAGCTGGATTCAGTGCTCCAGGTGGGGTCTCATGAGAGCGGAGCTGAGGGGCAGGATCCCCTCCCTTGATCTGCTGCCCACACTTACATAAGAGAGTTTTTAACCTCTCCATTGCAAAGAGGTCACTTCAATGCAAAAATGAAAGTATTAGCACTGAAGTTGAGTGTTTGCCATATGTCTACTTAACGTTAAGTAGAGGAGAAAAGCAAAGAATGTGTGAGCAAATATTGTACCTAATAATGCAGAATCCTTTAAGGAATCTTGGAAATGGACAAGTAACATTTTCAAAAGTGACTGAGTGATAAAGGCACCAGAATTTCATTTTCTACAATGATTCAGGATCTACAGCCCAGATTCTCAGAAGAGTATAGGTGTCCAGCTCCTGCGGATTTAGGGGCCCAGCAGGTGAAGTATCTACACCAAGAAGCTCCATCTTGCTGAAGGTCAACAGGACTGGCTTAGAACCTTAGTGAATTTTGTAATTGGACTTATCTTCTAAGGCACTAGTGCTGTTCAGAAGACTGTTTGTATGGTGTTCCTATTGTGGAGACAGTTCTTCAGAAAAATCTGTGGGTTCTTTCCAGGCACTCACTGTACCCAACCACCCCAAAGATGTTTCCAAATTAAACATCAAACCACCCTTGTTAAGGATACTATGGGACTCATTTTTTGAACACCGAAAAGAGAGCTCTCTTGGGAGAGGACGACAGGTGGGGAACAGCATGGGGCACGATTCTGAAACAGGTTGGTCAAAGGAAGCATCATTGCTGTGGAACTAACAAAGCAGCGCATTTGTAGCTAGGAAATGAACTGTCTGAAGTAGAATCATAGAATCATTTAGGTTGGAAAAAATCTCTAGGATCATCAAGTCCAATCTTCACCCCAACATCTCCCTGACTCCTAGACCCAAAGCACCACATCTACTCTTTTGTTGAACCCCTCCAGGGATGGTGACTCCACCACCTCCCTGGGCAGCCTGGTCCAGGACCTGACCACTCTGTCAGTAAAGAACTTCTTCCTAATGTCCAATCTAAACCTCCCCTGGTGCAACTTGAGGCCATGTCCTCTTGTCCTGTCATTACTTACTTGGGAGAAGAGACCAACACCAGCTTCACTAGAACCTCCTTTCAGGTAGTTGTAGGGAGCAATGAGGTCTCCTCTCAGCTTCCTAAACAATCCCAGTTTCTTCAGGTGCTCCTCATAAGGCATGTTCTCCAGCTTCATTACCCTTCCTCTCACCAGCTTCATTACCGTTCTCTGCACCTGCTCCAGCCCCTCAATGTCCTTCTTATCCTGTAGGACCAAAAACTGCTCAGTGTCTGCTGCCATTGTGTGCCTCTTCTGCTTCTGCTGTTGGGAAATGCAACATCTCTACTGAATCACAGTGGGTTGTTGGTTTCAGAACTGAGCTGGAGAAGAGGATCTCTGTGCTATGTCTCCTGATCTGTTGGGTTTGATGGTTCTGACAGCTCCAGTGTTTGTAACAATGGTGCAGCTGTGGCCCAGAGCCCCATGCACACTCATATGAAGTGTAGTTTCCTTGGTCTGAATCAGCACAGATTTATATTTTAGGGTCAGTCAACCTCAGCTGGTACCTCAGAGATATCTGGAAGAAAAAAGAAATTAAGATCAAAGAAGATGGAGATACAGTGTAAAACTAGTGCAGACTGCAGGCAATTGAAACTGAAAACAGGCATTTTTTGGAATGGAGAGAGCTTAGCCTGTCCAACAGGAGAGCCAAAGGGCCAGGTTTTGAGTGGATTTAGGTGTCCATTAAAATTATCAATCAACACTATCTGAGTAGGACTCAGATGCCTAAGTATCTTTTCCCTTGGTCTCACAGTAGTTCATAGTTTCATGTGTGAACTAGAAAGGGATTGGGTTGCAAGAAAAAAAGAATCCTGCTGAAAACATGTTGGATGGTGATTTGTGAACAGATCCGTTGTGCCATTCCTCAGCCCAGGATGCTGCTCATTAGTCCATATGTCCTGCAGAGCAGTCCTGAGGCCATGCAGGAGCACGTTGTGGCTCTTCTACAACCCTGATGTTTCCATGAAACTTGTACTTCAAAGCTCTTGGCTGTCTGGGCTGAAGTCAGTGGAACTGCCTAGGGCATGTAGATAGGTAGCTCCAACTACTCCAGTGAGACCTGGATGTCTAATTGGATTTCTCAGGCTTAAATATCAACTTTTGCATATTGAGGAATCTTGTTACCCACCACAGAAAATGGAGCACATCTTGATGGGACTTATGACAGCAGGAGAGGGGATGCTGCCTTCTGAATAAGCTGGAGGATTCAGGGGAGGAATCTGAAGTTTGTCAGTCTTCTCCAGGCATACCAAGGCTAATTGCTGCCAATAGAAGTAGAGACCATCAGGAGAATCTGGTTGTACAGAGAAAGAGCTCTCTTGCTGGCAGGGAGCCTCTGGTACCACGCTGTGGGTCAGGACCAGCATCATCTTGCAGGGAGATCTTCAGCATTTGAAGTCTGAGCCAACATCCCTGCAGAACAAGGGCTGGTTATTTTCTCTGAGCATCTTTTCAGGGCTCTTGCTTGGCCCCAACCTGCTGATCCTTGGAGGAGTGATGCAGGATGAACCCTACCTGCTATGGCTGCTCTCAAACAGCACGTACAACCTGGTACCAACAAAGTTCCTGCTCTGGGTTCAGCGTGGGGCTGCACAGAGAGGTTGGATGGTACTGGGCAGATACTTTGCTCCCAAGCTCACCCTCTTTGCTCTGACATCTCTGGCTGCAGCACAGTGGGCTTTGCATGAGGTGAAGACTAAAAGGGACAAATAATTAGTTTCACTGGTGTCATGGAGGACATTCAACTAGAACTGAGAGGAGATGGTCTAGGGGTCAAGGAGATGTTGGGATGAAGGTTGGACTAGATGATCCTAGAGGTCTTTTCCAACCTAAATGATTCTATGATTTTCACCTTCACAATGCTGGGCTGCCTTCTCTGGTAGGGAGTCATGGAGCCTGTCCCTGCTCTCCAGATGATGTTGCCATCCACCTCCTTTCATCAGCATGGAATGAGGGAGAAAATGCCCCAGATGCTGGAGTTTCCTCCTCAGCATCTCCAGTTTTCCTCCCTGATGTCCTTCCCAGTTGCACAGCCTTCCTATGCCATGCAGTGGCTCTGTCCTAAAGCTGGGATCCAATGGGGAACCTGCCTTGTCAGACCCTCTGCATCTTCCTGCAGCTCTTCTCTTCCATCCCTGCTCTGCTGGGATGGGCCAAGCTGTGTGAAGAGGACACGTGTGCCCCCATGGCTGCCCAGGATGTCCAAGCCAGTGGCAGAGGCACTAGCACAGCTCTCCCCTGTGACAGATCACCCCAGATTTGAGGTGTTTCAAATAATTTTGGGGTGGAATAATCCTGCTCTATTAGTAAAGGGTCCTAGAAATTAAAGAGTTTCCTATGGTTGTGGAGAGACAAGTGTTTTCCTTCTTCTAACACCTTTGTGACCTCAAGTAACTTCATTTTGATCACTGCAGGGTGACTTTGGTCTAAGATTCAGGATTTTGATCTAAGATTAGGTGCCTAATGCCTGGGAGATGGGAGTCTTTGGGTATGAGCAGCAAGTCAGGGTTAGCAAAGAGGTGCATGCATTGGAAAAAGAGGAGGTGCTGAGATGCAAGAGGTGACAAGACCATGTTAAATCCTTAGGTACGAAGCAGTCACAAGGGAAATACAGACTCCTGGTCAGTGAAGTGCTGTATCTCCCTCTTCAGGTTCTCACCTCTGAATAGTCACAGGCTGTCAGACAAATGTCATTCACCCCGAGCAATAATGTCTTCAGGCAAGAGAGAAATATTATTTTTGATAAAAAGCATTAACTGAGCTAAGCTGCTCAGGGACTTTGGAAGTCTGCCTTGGAGAAGGCTTGCGGGACAAAGTGCAGAAAAAAAAAGGGAGATAAATGCATTTTATCACCAAGGAATTATGTAATAAATAGATGCAGTGCTACCTTTGCCTCCCCTCCACCCTGCCCTGCTGTTTCTATAGAATTTACATCTTCCTGCAGCTTTCACAGCTCCAGAAAATGGCCAGTTTTGCAAAACAGCTCAAACTCCACGTTCTTACAGCCCGGGAGCTGTGCCATGTAGCCTCTGCATCTCCTCTCTCTTTTTCTGTCTTTTATGCTGTTGAGAAATGCTTCCATCTGACAGAAGGTAGGTAACCCTGGGCTGGGGCAACCCCTGGGAGCAGTCACAGCTCTGAGAATCACCTTGCAGGAGGTCCTACACCTTGCATTTGTGCAAGAACTATCCCAATCTTGAGGAGCAGAAGGATATTGAAAGCCAACAGCAATACCATGCTTCATGCCTCACAACATGCCCTGTTGCTATCTGTGAATATATAAACCTGGATTGGCTCCAGGTGACACCCAGCAAAGAGGAGAGTGGGTGGAAAAAGAGGTAGGTGGGACTCCCTGCTCTGCTGAGAAAGGCTGGTGTCCAGATGTTGCCAAGCCACCAGTGGAGATGGTGCCTGCAGAGAGCTACACTGGGGCTGTCTGAGGGAGTGAGCTTTGGCTCCCTTCTCTTTTTCACCCCAAACCAGCAGATCAAAAGAGGGAAACTCCATAAGGGTCATCAGAGATGGTGTTTGGTGCCAGGATCACTGTGGGCACATGAGGTCTGGCTCAGGTGATGTCTTGGGTTCACGCAAGCTGCAGTTACATGAAGGAGCCCCTACAGTCATATGGGAGAGCCAGGCAGACACGCATGGGAGAGGCTGTGCTGTAACTAGCTGTGTGTCAGCTCCCAGGAGCTAGCCAGGACTACGTGGGAGACCACCAAGGGAAGCTGTGCTGCTGCAGGGCGAGAGGCTGCGTTCTGGCATGTTGGGCTGTGAGTCAGAACCTAAGTCAATGTATTTTGGCTCTGGGAAGAGGCTGTGACGGGTTACGGTCTCCGAAGACCCCTGGCTATATTTTTTACACAAAAATAAAACCTCCAGCAGAGGTTACTATATCTGTCTAACAATTCTGCCCAAGGCTCCACTGGGAGTCAGGGCCAGGCTGCACTTGTGAAATGACAGCATGAAGTAGTGGAGCAGGAAAAGATGTTCTGCCTTTTGATACCCGTGGGGGATCTGGCTCCAAACTTATTTGTCTTTTCCTGAACTGTGCAGATCATCCGTGCCCTGTTCTGTAGCAGCTGAATTCTGGCCCAGATGCCACATCGGTCCAGAATGTGACAAATCAGTGACTTACGCACTGGAAACCTTGAAAATTTTTCTGGAAACATTTTATTGTAATTATTGGGCAATGGTTGGAATGATTTGGGTTCCCTCATCATCTCTGCTGGGTGTCACATTGTTTGCTGTGATTGTCCTGGGGTGCATTAAGAGTGTGACCAGCAGTTTGACGGAGGTTCTCCTCCCCCTCTATTTTGCCCGGGTAAGGCCACATCTGGTGTATTGTGTCCAGTGCTGGGCTCTCCAGTTCAAGAGAGACAAGGAGCTACTGGAGAGAGTCCAGCAGAGGCTATGAAGATGATTAAGGGACTGGAGCATCTGTGTGACCAGGAAAGGCTGAGAGCCCTGGAGCTGCTGAGCTGCAGAAGAGAAGACTCAGAGAGGATCTGATCAATGCTGATCAAGAGCTAAAGGGTGGGGGCAAGAGGCTGGGGTCAGACTCTTGTCAGTGGTGCCCAGGGACAGGACAAGGGACACCGGGCACCAACTGGAACCCAGGAGGTTCCATGGGAGCAGGAGGAGAAAGTTGTTTGTTGTGAGGGTGTTGGAGCCTGGTCCAGGCTGCCCAGAGAGGTTGTGAGTCTCCTTGTCTGGAGACTTTCAAAACCCACCCAGATGTGATCCTGAGCACCCTCCTCTAGGTGAACCTGCTTTGGTAGGGGGTTGGACGAGATCATCTCTAGAGGTCCTTTCCAACCCCCACTATTCTGCGATTCTATGATTCAAGGGAATGTCCTATCACCAAGATTGAAACTGCATATTCTGAGTTAGGTGCCTGTGTATCTTGGGTAGGGTTTCCAGCTAGGACTACTCCCACTCCAGCTGTGTGCAGCCTTGCTAGTACATCTACATGACCTTCTGTAGCCATGGTGCCACCAGGTCTCACTCATAGCTTTCCAGGAGAGCCAACTGGAGGAGACAGCTCAAGTAACTTCTTGGATCATCAAGGACTTGAGGTCTAAGGGGGCTGGAGACATCAACAAAGAGACCACAGAAGAGATCGGTTACTGGAAGAAACTGAAGGACTCCCCTGAGATACTGACTCTTTTCGTCATTTTTCTTGTTCAGGGAACTGGGATGGGAGTCTGGACCCTTTTTTTTCCTGGAAGCTCCATTTCTCATGTCAGTTTGGAAAAGCATCAACTCAACTGTAATCACACATTGTGTGCCAAAGGGGAGTGAACTGCACTCAGCAGAGAAACAGCTTAATTAGGGTGCCCTTGGCATAGGCTGGACTCGGTTCTGGGCATATTCTGAGAAGTAATTATAAGTAACAATTGTCTTTTAAGGGTGGGAGAATTGAAGGGTCAGTCTAGGACTTAAGTTTACTCCCCACAAGAGAGTAAAGAGACTTTATGTAAGATAAGGGAAAAATTGTCAGAGGCAGATGCTTTCCTGGCTGGTAACCAGGCAGATGAGGAAGGAGACAGTGGGCTTCTCATCAGCTGCCAACTTGGGAAATGAAAAGGCAAAGCATCGTTCTGGAAAAAGTTATTATTCTTCCTCGGCAGGTAGAAGAAGCCCCAGATAGGGAAAGAGCTGAGCTGTGTGCCAGCCAGCACCGGGCACATGGGACCTGGCCCGTAGATGAAAGCCTAACTGCTGCTTTCCCAGTGTTGCAGTAGATACAAAGACATTACCTGTAAAACCCTAAAAGAAAATAACTAGGACAAAGTAAAACTAAGAAGAGTCTCACAGAAAATTTTTTTTAAAGAACTGAGCCTGGGATCTGGTGGGAAAACATCCTCTATGTGATGACATAGAAAAGACATGATCATGATACCACTGTCCAGCTGTGGTTCTGGGCACCCCAGTTCAAGAAAGACAGGGAACTGCTGGAGAGAGGCCAGCACAGAGCCACAAAGATGACGAAGGGAGGGGAACATCTCCCTGATGAGGAAAGGCTGAGGGAGCTGGGGCTCTTTAGCCTGGGGAAAAGGAGACTGAGGGGTGACCTCATTAATGTCTATAAATATGTAAAGGGAGAGTGTCAGGAGGATGGAGCCAGGCTCTGCTCAGGGACATCCAGCGATAGGACAAGGGGCAACAGGTACAAGCAGAGGAGGTTTCAAGTAAACAAGGAAAAGCTTTTTCACAGTGAGGGTGACAGACACTGGCCCAGGCTGCCCAGGAGGGTTGTGGAGCCTCCTTCTCTGAAGACATTCAAAACCTCCCTGGACACATTCCTGTGTGACCTGCTCTGGGTGATACTGCTCTGGCAGGGGGGTTGGACTAGATGATCTTTTGAGGTCCCTTCCAACCCCTAACGTTCTGTGGTTCTGTGTGGTTCTGTGCAGGAACCTCAAGCTTTCTCAAATGCTTTGACTTTGCAGCCTTGATGTTCCTCCAATTTACTTTACCAATCTGGAAGTCCTGCCCCAGGGACTTGTTAACTCTCCATAGAGCACTGCAAGGCTCAGGTCTCTGATCTCCCCAGGGTAAAGGATAAGAGTAGAAGAAGCAGTCCAGTTGGGCAGGTCTATGAACAATGGTTTGGGAATTACAGATATTGTCGAGTGAGAGTAGATGGGCTGTGAGGAGCCTCAAATGAATTGTCCTTCATTTCTCCTTGGCTCCTACAACAGACAGTTATGACTTGAGCTGTCCACATTCTAGGCTCCATCAGAAGGAGCTCAAGAGACAACAAGACTTGAGATATTTCATCACTGTGCAACTCAAGGGTGAAAGCAAAACTATTCTAGTGATTTGAACTTCAGTCTTTGCATATCACGGAGAGGTTGTCAATCAGAAACTCCTTTCAGTGTGGACCCTTTACTGCCAAACTTCATTCTGTGTTCAGAGCTTCCCAAGTTTTATCACAAGCCTTTTGAATGGACTTGGCAGTTAAGGGTGGGAAAACCGAGAAATCTGATTAAAGGTTGAAGTGGTGGAAACACCACCACATTCAAGACATAATCTGGAAAAGGTCAGCATTGTTGTCCAGGGAAGAGTTTTCTTTGTCAGATTCATTTATCATGCTGGGAAAAAATAGAATGGAGGGAGAAATAAACAGAGGAGGAAGATAGAGATGGACAAAGCAGGACTGAAAAAAGGTTAATGGTTTTGCTAGTAAGAAAGTAACTAGAAATTACTTAGAGGATTAGAGAGAAAATAAATTTTTGTTATGAAATGTGATGAGAAATTAAATATTTTCATTCTGTGAAGCTTCTGATGCATTGGAGAGAGATTAATGTGTTGACTTCTGCCATTAAGATGGCACAGCCTCTAAGGAGATGGGCAGTAGCAGAGCAGTCAGGCACCGAGGCACAGCTGTGCATGGATTTTATTGTCCATGCACTGGCAGAGGCACTGAAGTCACTGTTGATGGCGTGGAGACTACTTGGAGGTGGCAGTGAGGAGCAGTGGGATTCAGACACTCACTGAAACCAGGCCAGCAGGAAGAAGAGCTGGAGGATGATGGTTGTGAGAGGTTTAGAGAAAGATGACATATTAGAGAGCAGAAGCTGGGAGGGAGAATATCCCATCTCATACAGCCTGAGATCAATTCCTGCAGCAGCAGTTCATTGAATCACTGAGCATGGCCCATTTCAAAGGGCTGGACAATCACAGAGCTGCAGCTGTGAAACACCTGGAGAGCTGAGATAACGGTGAAAGTGACTGCCCAAGGGAATGCCACCTTCTGCTCTGGGCAGGAGCTCATCAGTGCAGGATTAGGACAGAAAGACCCCTTTCCATGGCACCACTGCCCACTGCCCTTTGAGTTTGTGGCCTCTTGCTGTGGCCCTGGCCAGTGCCATCAATGAGGTGCAGGACCAGACAGACTAATAAGCAGTCTTGAGCTCAAAGATGCAGTCTGAAGTGTGGCACCCGCAGCAAAACAGGCAGCTTGCCTCCGAGACAGACACACACAGACAGTGCTTTAATGAGCAGATGTTAGAAATCCATCTGAGGTACCTCGTGAGGATGCACCGTCAGCTTGCAAGGCTGGAGAAATTTAAATGGATCTGCAAAATGAGGTCAGGTTTTAAAGACAGCGCTGCCAGGCAGACTCATGTGGAAGGGGAGAGCAAGGAGACCTCCTGCTTTCTTGTTCCAGCCTGCAGAGACCTAAATATAGACAGCTCTGACAGGCCTGTGCCACTCCCTGCTCTGTCAGCTGCACTTCGCAATCCCCACCACACCCTCCCAGCACTCAAGGAGGGAAACTGGCAGGGCAGGTGCTGGGAATTTCTCACAATCACTTTTCAACATTTGAGCTCCACATCCTGGACCTACCTTTGGTCCAGCAGCAGAATTAGTGTGATGTTGCATAGAATCATAGAATGTTTGAGGCTGGAAGGGACCTCTAGAGCTCATCTGGACCAACCTCCCTACACAAGTAGGGACATCTCTACCTAGGGCAGGCTGCTCAGAGCCCCATCAAGCCTGACCTTGAAGGACTCCATGGATGGGGCCTCCACCTCCTCTCTGGGCAGCCCATTCCACTGATCTATCACCGTCCCTGCAGTGGGAGGCAGGAATACCCCTGCAACAGGGATGGTAGCTCTTTGGAGGGGACACTGGGGCAGTGCTCCCACACTTCAGGAACAGATCTTAAAGATGCAGTGCAGAGAATAGGAAGATCTTCAGCAAAGACCCAAGGTAAAATAATTTATTGTCTGGACTGATTCTTCAAATAAATCTGGTGCTATTCCATGACCAGAATCAATCTACAGGACACAGAGGAAATTGGGTAACCTGCTATTCCCATGAAGGGAGAAACTCTACTTGAACCCTACTTACACTTACACCAGGAGAAGTCACTGTAAGATTGTAGTTGACTGGAGAGGTTGGATGGATCTGAGGATTTCAGCACTGTCTAGAACTCTTCCTACATTGGCCAAAATGCTGCTTTTTTTAATATGTTGATCTGTTCTAGCAGTGTGGCTCTTGGTAAAACAGCAGCAAATTCACTGCATAATATTGCATGCATTTTTTGTGGAGTCTACAGGAGCCCACAAGACTCTGCACCCTTCAGTGCTGCAGAGCTGTAACACAGACCCTGCTGGAAGGCACATCAAGGGGCACTTTAGGAAGATGATGTTATCCTTCACATGCTGCCTGCAGTTCAAACCCTCAGTCCTTAGGAAGACAGGATTTTCTCTCCAGCTATCTGCTTTTTTTCCCCCCACACAGTTTGCAGAAGCAAATAAAATCTGCAGATATCAGGTTATGTATATGTAGACCCTGTAACATCCAGGGTGCATGAGTGAACATTTACTTAGTCCATCTGCAAACCTGCAGCAGGCTTCACAGCTAACACTGTGGATATCAAGAGGGTTATAAACCAACTCAGTCTTTGATAATGCATTTTAAAGGTTGGGTATCCCCTGAGAAGCAACAAGTGTTTCTTGATTTGGTGGCATGACAGATGTTGGTCACTGTCACCTTTCCTACTGTTCTTCATAGGCAGTATGTGATCTTCATCCTGATACTGTTCTTGAGGTGAAGATGCAAGGCAAAAAAGCTGTTGAAATGATGAGCCTGAAAGTTTAGTAGGCACATGTGCAACGTTAGCTGCTCTTGTCTGTACTAAAAGAGTCCCTAATTCTCATGAGCCACTTTAATGGGAGATAGATGTCAAGCAGAGAAGAACATTTTCTTTTGTCCTGACCACTTGTTCAGATGTCAGTTGAAGAGAGAAGGAGCAGCTCTGCAAAACTGGACCTTGCCTCCCCTGACTTTAGATGTCTACACTGTAGACATCTATGTCTATGAGCACAGTGAATGATGTAGAACAGAAATTGGTTCTTTCAAGCCTTGATCCACCTGACCTATTTTAGGTCTCTGCTGCAGGATGTGTCATGTCCTCAGTGCTCTTGTTTCTCTCCATTGACAGTACAGGAACTTGAGATGTAACTCAACTGAATCTCCTGCTGCAGCACGCATGTTCTCAAGCTTCCATGACGTTATTCTACAATTCCATTTGGAAATACCCAGATGATATAGGTGACTTGTCCCAGACATCCTTGAGAAGATTATTCAGGTCTCATTTCACTGCTTCCTGATACACCAAGGAATGCAGAGCAGAGGCTGCCTGACAAGAACATCCCCTAGGTAAGGATGATCTGATGGGTCTGATTATATCTCTTAAGCTCATTACCCTTGGGGAGCATAATTGTATGCTGCAAAGGCAGATGTTCTCAGAGCTTCCTTTCTTTGCACTCAGTGGATGTTTCTGTCAAGTTGTCAAATTAACCCCTGCTTCTTTTACATCTAGAGCTGCTCCAGAGTGTTTGAACTCTGCCCCTGAAAAAGGCTTTCAGTCATTCCAGGCCATCACATCCAGTCTCCAGCAGCTGACTTTTTCAACAGCTGTATCCTCTGGCCAGTTGCATTATGTGCCCTTAAATGAATCTCACCATTTGTCTGAAATTGAAACAAACTTCTGCCCTACTTCAGCTCTGCAGCTCTGCACAGTTCAGGTAGTTCCTCTGAAAGGACATCATGGCACAGAGACCTAGTGCGAGCTACCAGAAGGACTGATTCTCTTCAGCCATCACATAAAGGCACTGCCAAAGATCCCCAAATCACTCCTTGGGGTTGTGCTGCCAGCTGTCTTCCTCCACAGGCCAATGCCAAACTCAGCACCATCCCCTCAGCACACCTTCATCTTTTTGCTCTTCTTCGTCTCAAATCAGCCACCACAAGAGCCAAGGGGAGAAGCACACCACCAAGCAACAGCTCAACAAGCTGCCTCCAACAAGAAACCTCTTCACAAACTGATCATTTCCTGATTGATATAATCCTGGCCTTGCCCACCACCCCAACCATGATCACCTGAGGGCAGTTAGGGCCTCAAACAGGTGGGGCAGGTTCTGTCTGTGGGACCTGCAACCACTGGAGGAACAAAACACACTGCTGGGTTGGGACTCATCAATAGGTCAACTCCAACTTGGGACCCACAGCCCAGGCACTAGCACTTCAAGGGTGGACACGTGGCTTAAAGTTTTGGTCAACCACTTCAGCTGGCCCACAGCAGGGTATTGAATAGAGATTTAGTTCCTGTTCATTACCACAACTACAAGTCCCTGACTCAGCTCTCCCTAACTCTAATCTCCCACATTTCCTGGTGACTTTGGGATTAAAATTGACCTACCCCCAGACACATGCATATCTCAGCTTTACCTTCAGAAGTGACATCAATACTTAAGAATCCCAGAGCTATCAGAAACAGTAGGACTTAGAATCACAGAATCATTTAGGTTGGAAAAGACCTCTAGGATTATCAAGTCCAACCTTCATCCCAACATCTCCCTGACCCCTAGACCATGTCTCGAAGCACCACAACTACTCGTTTGTTGAACCCCTCCAGGGATGGGGGCTCCACCACCTCCCTGGGCAGCCTGGGCCAGTGCCTGACCACTCTTGCAGTAAAGAACTTCCTAATGTCCAATCTAAACCTCCCCTGGCACAACTTGAGGCCATCACCTCTTGTCCTGTCGTTAGTTACTTGGGAGAAGAGACCAACACCAGCCTCACCACAACCTCCTTTAAGGCAGTTGTAGAGAGCAATGAGGTCTCCTCTCAGCCTGCTCTTCTCCAAGCTTAGACTTACCACGTTCCAGCCTCTGAACAGATCACAGCAGGCCAGGGGATGACAGTAACTGTCTGTGGATATGCTCCTGGTAGGTGGCAAATGCAGGGAACGCACCTTCCTTCACGGTGGGTTAGGCTGAGTCACATTGCCTCAGATTTGCTGTGGGCTACGAGCGTCCATGAACACTTTTCACAGCTCAGTGCTTGCTCTGGGTCTTGTTAAGCCCTGGTAACTTGATCACACTTGTGCAATCCCCAGGCACCATAAAATCACTCTCTTCATGCAACGCAGATGCTGCCTGCCTGCTGTGAGTGGGCTGCGTGCTCCTGTGCATTAGCCACAGCTAAATCACTTCCTCACGTGCTCAATAAGGAAGGAAAGGGAATGAAATGTGGTTTGTGCAGTGAGCGCAGGCTTTGGAATCCTGGAGAGAGATGGATGTGGAAGAGTAAAGTCATTTCTGCGTCTGTACGGGACTGGATTTCATTCTGATTCCTGCTGAAGGAGAAGATGCTGAGTCTGGAGGAAGGAGGTGGTTGAGAACAGCAGCACTCTTGGTCCAAGGGATGCACTCTGGCAATCACTGAATTTTCCACCGTGTGCTCACACGAGTACTGTCGGCAGTGCTGTGGATGGCAGCTCCTGCTTCAGCTGCTTCTGCAGAGCAGGGACCTTCTCACTGCTGCTATGATGCCCTGGGTAGTGCAGGACACAGGTGTGCAGCCCTTTCTTATTGCATCCCTGAAGGCACCAGAAGACAGTTGCTTTCCTATTGCTGGAATAACATGGTCTCAGCCATAGGTTGAATTCTGAGCTTCCTATTCATACTTTACTTGACCTTAATGGAGCAAGACCTTGGCTACCTCCACACAAAAAAATGGAGAAAACCACCCCTGTCTTATCCCTGTCTCAGCACAGCCAACTTGAAGGACCCACAAGTGACTGTCTTGATAATAAATCATAAAGGGTTACACATAGAGGGTTGTGTGTGTGTGTTTGAGCTTTTGTGATACTTCAGCTCTTCTCTGAACTGCTGAAATGCTCAAGAGATTACAAGAGATTCCACAGGGATTTAGAAAGACTGTGTCTCCCTAATTCTCAGACCTTTCTCGATCAGAGAACAATAGAAAGAAGGTTCATTCTCCTTAGATATGCTCCCTCTACCTACTGGACAGGCTGTTCTTGGGGCCAAATTCATATTCAAACACCCAGTGAGCTACAGGTAAGGTCCCAGGTGTGCCCAGAAAGGATCCGTGTGCCTGGAAATGCAGTGTCAGGGCAGGTTGGCAGCTATACCTGGAAAGATGTGTCTGAGAATGAGGCATAGTCAATGTGATGCTGCTCTTTCATAAAATTCTACTGCCTTTCTTTTCTGAAAGGTGTTGTTGATTAAAATGTTCTTCAGGTCAAATCCAAGTTGAATTGACACACTCTGACTCACCTCATGGATGCTCACAGACCAGTATATGAGATGCTGGTATTCAAACTAATTTCTGCCACTGTGAAATTCACATTATCACTGCAACCAGCACAGCAGGATGAAATAGCTAAAGCTGCACTGAGATATCACTGGGAGGGCTTGGATCGTGAGGGGATATTGCCAACTTTCCTGGCTGTCCTCAACATTATTTAACTACTGTTCTACATCTTGTCCTGATGGTACTGAACTTCTGCTTTTAGAAATCCTGGTCCTGAATTTCATCCTCACACAGATATGACCATGTCCTGATACCTCTGGAACATGCAGTTTGCTGTGGAGACCTCCTGATGAACAGAGACACAGGTTGGCCAGGACTGATACTGGACTTTGGCTCCAGAAGAAAACACCTTTTGAGAAAATGGCTAAACAAATAAGGTCTCACTGATATGCCTCTTAGTGATGTTTCATCTAATTAAGCTAAGAATTAATTTCAGGGGAGATGAGACACAGCTATTTTTGAGTAGAAAGGCCACACAAGCATGAAGAAAATGGACACAGAGACACCCTATGTAGCTGAAGGAACATATCTGGGGGATGGAGCCATGGCAGGGCTCACAACATAAGGCTGTTGTTTTGCTTTTATGAAACAAAATTTGATCTGGGCTAAACATGCTCCTAGTTCTTCTCCAGGAGGCCTTGTCATCTTGGTGGGGATGAGGGAAGAGCAGTGGAGAGACTTAATGGGTACATACAGATATTGCTGGTTAATACTTTTGGTTTCCCATGAGAATAATCAGTGCCTCTTCTCCCCTCTCCTCCCTGCCCTGAGGTGTCCTTGTTTGCACAACGGGATTGGTGGGGGAGAGTGTCTCCTGCAAAGTACACCCAGTGGACAACGAGTCTTCATAGTTCTGAGGGGAAGCTTGAGAGGACATTGTTCTACTCTAAAGAAGAAACCTCATGAAGTGGGTTGAGCTTTGGGCCCTCAGCAACCCCTAGGAGAAGTGTCTGAAGTCAGAAGATTTCATCTTTCATCCAGATACTGTCCTATATCTGCTTCCAGCAATCAGTGGCACATCTACACCCAACTCCTCTTCACATTTAGGATAACTGTTCTTTATGCCCCAGATGCGAGGCAAGTAAAGGAATAACATCTGAGCTGAGCTCCTTATTGGGTAAGGGCTATGGGAGGCCTTGCTGAAGATGACTTAGCTTTCTCAAGGCGTGATTTCTACTGTTTGGTTCTACAAAGCTTAAGCAAAGCATCTGCAGATTTTGTAGGTCTTTCTCTCCTGAGAATATGGCTACTGGAACAGGTCCCTTATCCGTGATCTGCACCTCTTTCTGGTTTGCTGACACAGGCAAGACTTGGCCCAAAGATTTCTGCTGGCCCCTCTTGAAGGTTTTTAATGATCAGATTGGGGTTGTCCTGTGAGGGTTGGGGCAAACCTGATCCTTCCAGGATCCCCATTTTATGAATCATTTTTTTCCCTCTTTACACTGTTCTCAAGCAGGAGATGGAAGGTAAAGGTATCAAGGGGTGGAAGACACAGACATTGGGGCCTCCACAGCTGCAAGGCTTGGCTTCTATTTAGCCTGGCTTCTTTTTAAGATAGAGCCTTATTCCTGGGCTATTCACAAAATTAGTCTCAAGCACTCTGTAAGATCCCAACCCATTTCCCCATCTCAAATGCTCTTCTTATAAATCCCTGCTCTGCATCCAAATTCTGGCACCTGCCTTCACTTCCCCAACACCTTTTGCACCCTGTCACAGTCCGTGAGGAGTGAAGTAACTCAGGGCTAAGTACCATGTTCACCTTATGGGGTGTCAGGATAACTGACCTCCAAAAGATGATTCCCAAGGGTGAATTGTCACCAACAAAACCAAAGGAAAAACATGAAAAGAGCTAGTGTCTATTGCACTCCTATAACCCCATGGGCTGCCCCTCAGAAGCATTGGTCCCACTTCCTTCCAGTTACTATCAAGTGTTCAGATGTTGTAAGGAGCTAAAAGCTTCTCCCAGCACTTTTTCCCCTCCCGGGTGCAGGCAGAGATGATGTCCCAGGTGACAGGGCATAGAGAAGCAAGTCTCAGCAGGCAGAACCATGGTGTTTCCCACTCCAGTTTCCTAGGCAAATTTAGTTATTGGCTAATGCCCATTTTGCCCCAGTGAAACTTTTCTTTCTTGAAGGAAGGTCATAGAATCATAGAATCATTTGGGTTGGAAAAGACCTTTAAGATCACTGAGTCCAACCATAACCCTGCTCTACCAAGTTCGCTGCTAAACCATGTCCCTCAGCACCACATCTTCACGACTTTTAAACACATCCAGGGATGGTGATTCAACCACTGCCCTGGGCAGCCTGGGCCAGTGCCTGATAACTCTTTCAGTGAAAAATTTTTTCCTAATGTCCAACCTAAAGCACCCCTGGTGCAAGTTGAGGCCATTTCCTCTTGCCCTATCACTTGTTACTTGTGAAAAGAGACCAACACCCACCTCTCTCCTTTAAGGTAGTTGTTGAGAGTGAGAAGGTCTCCCCCGAGCCTCCTCTTTTTCAGACTAAACAACCCCAGTTCCCTCAGTCACTCTTCATAACACTTGTTCTTGAGGCCCTTCACCAGCTTCATTGCCCTTCTCTGGATCTGCTCCAGAAACTCAATGACTTGTAACTAAACTCTTAGTGAAATGGAAGATGATATTTATTTTAACCAAAAAATGATTTCACTTACTCCCACTCTCAATCCCACTCACCACACCAAGACACCTGTCAGAGGGCTTAGGTCAGGGTCTCCTGTCCCTGGCATAAGAGATGAGGGCTATTGGCTGTCAAGTCTTAGCGTCTCTTTGTTTTGATTGATGATAAACAAACTGGCATTTGGTCATATCTTCTATACCATTCAGGAGCCAACAGTTATACAATCTTTGTCTCCAAACCTTGTGTACTTCACCCTCCTTAAATCTTCGACAAGCTCCCTGCCCTGTGTTTGCACTTCCTTGTTTCAGGTATGCCCATGGCTAACGTGTGTCTTATGTTGGGATATCAGGCAGAGGAAGGTCACACGCAATGGACTGCACCTTGTTGCCATCCTCTAGTTATTGACCTGATACCATCCTTCCATCATTCACCTGGTGACTCTGCAGGGATGTGGTCTTTGTGCAAATGACACATTCCTGAGTGCTTACCAGTCTGATTGTGCCCTTGTTTATCAATAAATTCCATTCTTCTAACCCTTGCTCCAATGTTTCTGGTGTTTCATCACAGATATTCTTATTACTGCTCCGTTCAGAACAGTTGAAACTCTTCTGTTCCAAATAGTGACATAATAATGAAATCTTGTGGGATTTTGATATAAATGCAAGATGACAAACCCTACTCTGTGGTTTCATCCCAGTGGCAGGTGAATGATTTTTTGGTCTCCTTCCTGAAACCCAAAGCTGTACCTCATTGTTTGTCAGCAAGACTGCAAGAGAGAAAGGTCAGAGAGCCTCAGAGCTTCTCATGCAAGCTGCTTTGCCCATGGTGCATTCACAGAAAATGTGGGGGTTGCAGCATCACCTTCTCAAAAAAACAACCTGACCAGCCTCTGCTCGAATGGGACTAAGACTGAAAGAGGGAGGGATGTTCTCAATGTGACGTGTGTCTGTGGAGAGAGGAATCAGGCTTACGGGGATCGAGATCACAGAAATATAGAATCATAAAATCATTTAGGTTGGAAAAGACCTCTAGGATCATCCAGCCCAGCCTTTGTCCAACACCTCCCTGACCCCTAGACCATGTCCTGAAGCACCACATCTGCTTGTTTTCTGAACCCCTCCAGGGATGGTGACAACACCACCTCCAGTGCACTGACAAAGCTGAAAGGCAGGCATGTGTAGGTCATCAGCGTGTCCTTCTAGACTATCAGGTCGATTGCTTTAACTATCACTAAATAAACATCTCAGTATCAACAGATAGCATGTGGCTGGGCTTGTCCTTACATCAGAGTGCCCTTCTTTGCTTGGCCCGACCTGCAGCGTGCGCAGGCCTGGCACCCCAGTACCTGCTGGAATGGGAATGTGGTTTACTTCATCCTTATCTGTCTGTCAGATCACTGTAGTTTTGCATAGGCATGAACAAGGGTGCTGTCAGAGGGCCTCACCTTGAGATAACAAGGCATTAAAAGGGCTGAGCAGGGATGGAGAGCAAATACTGCACAGGGTGAACATTTGCAGAACGCTGGAGCCGGGAGCACTGGTGCTGCTGTGGGCAAACTTTGCCCTAGTGAATTTCAACTTGTCAAGCAGAGCCCAGGACCAACCCTGACTCGTGTGTCCAGCAGATATGGACTTGGAGCAGGCAGAGACTGACAACTGCAGGAGGAACTTCAGGTGTGAGTTCAGAAAGTTGCTTCTTGAGGCTGCCAGCTGAGCGATCACCCCTTCAAGGAGCCCATGTGAAGCCTGCATCCAAGCACTCCTGAGGGGAGACATCACTGCTGGAGCACCAGGTTTCTGGCTGATGAACACCTGACATCTCCTTCTGCAGAAGTGCCAAGCGCCAGTGAGGTTTCTCTCTTGACAGGTGCTGAAGAGCCTGACTGTCTCCCTGTCTTGAGGGAACCGTGGAGCCAAGCTGGTTTTGGAGCCTGTCTGTAGGTTCAGGTGATGATTTCTCCAGGCATTCATGTGAAAAACAAATAAAGCCATATTTCTGAATGCGTCAGTTCTAAAGTTACTCCAAGCAGGAGCAGCGTAGCAGTAGCACAGGAAAAGAAGGCTGAAGCTGAGTATGTTCATCAAATATACCTCTGGAAGGTCTGCCTGAGCCCTCACTACTGCAGGGTACCCAGCACTTTGGCGCAAGGACTGGGGAGGAATTAATGTCTTCCTCTTGGGAAGACATTAAAAAGCAGGTATTGCCTCTGGAGATGGAGATGGGCTGCCCAGTGTGATGGCTCTGACTGATGCTTCTCACCAGCTTTTCAGTAAGAATAGAAAACATCCATCAGCAAGAGCTCTCTAGGGCTTGCCAGCCCAGAAATGCAGGGCAGAGACTTCAGCCACTCTTCCAGACTGGCTGAGATACAAGAGTTGTTAAGGAAATTCTTTAATTTCATATGCAAACATAATAATGCATTTTATTGTTTTATATTTCTGTAACTTTGTTCCATTATTGCAAATCGATGCTTTCAGGTAAACACATTCTCCAGCCTTTCAATCTCTGCCAGTGATAAAGCTGCCACAGCCCCACTCACTGGTAAGCAAGCACTGCACTTCTGAGGGCGTGGTGGTTCTTCAACCTCATGCTAGAGGACTCCTGTAATTACCAGGCTCTCAGCAATTTTCTTATGAAAAACAGAGAGCAACAGGGTTTCCCCCCATGTTTCCTGGACCACCTTGGAGTTGGTCTGATGGAGGGAGTGACTGGTACCACTGCAAGCCTGGAAAGCTCCTTGTCAGATGCCAGCAGAGCAGGCTTGGAGCCTGGGGTTCCAGCAGGAGCTTCTGGTACTTGTCTCACTGCTCCTGGCCTGTGTGGGGACACAAAAAGGTGCTGTCAAAGACGTCACTTCAACATCTGAGAGTGAAAGGTCTCTGCTGGGAGATTACTTCCCCCATCCCTCCATCTGTTATTATTTTGTTGTATTTTTCAGCATTTTTCCTTAATTTCAAGAAAACTGCATGTGAGTGCACACAGAAGGTGCTCTGTGGCTCTGAAAATAGTCGCACGTTCCTACACTCACTGAGATGGTGCCATCTCTCCTCCAGCTCAGGACTAGCTGCAATTAAAATATGCAAGAGAACAGTTCTGCAGATCTGGTGCTCCATCATTTCAGTGAGATTTAGAGCTGACTTCTTCACAGAGGTGCAGCAGAAGGTTTGTTTGAGGACAAAAAATAAAAGATAGACCCCAGGACCACAGTGGAGATCAAGAATCTGATCTGTTCAGGGCAGCATATGAGCATAAATATTTTGGAGATGTCCCAGCAATTTTCTGTCACCCATCTACTAGCATGGAGAAGTCAGGCCCATGTCTTGACAGCAAAGTGTTTGGTCCTCAGCACGTGGGAATAGAAATAACTTCTGCTGGCTTGAGGTTTCTGCTGTGACCTCCAGCCATCAGCTTGCAAACGTTTGACGAGCTGATGGCTGCTGAGCAGCCCGGTCTCTGTGCATGACCTGACTTGTAGCCTGTGGCAGGATCACGACTTGGGTGAGGGTCCAAACACCTTGAGGCTGTTGGGAGCCTGTCACCCAGCTGGTCCCTTTGATGGCTGAGCTGCAGGAGCACAAACCCAACACTGACCATGGTGTCAGTTTGCATTAGACACCCATGAAAGTCATTTTGTCAGGATCATATAATGTCCTAGGTGCTGTGCCGGGTCAGGAAGTTTTTTAGATTAAATTTAAGTACCCAAAATACACGATGCAATTGCCTCCTGCCTCATTGGCTGCATTCTTGTCATGACTTGGAGCAAGACACCTGCAGAAACACATCGAACATTTAAGTTAAAATCCTGGTTATGTAGAACCACAACTGAACACGAAGGAGCACGGAAGAGATAAGATTTGATTAATTAGTGTGTGCAAATCATATCACTTATGAGACACAAAATATCGGCTTTGTCTCAGAAGCTCTCCTGCTGCTATCACCAAGAAGAGTCTTCCCAACTCACTCGTGCTGCAGCACCAAGTTTTTAATGAGGACTGGGAGTTGTGGTGAAGGGCAGGAGCAGCTCTGTCGCTGAGAGGAGCTCTTCTTCCCTTGTCACACCACCGGGGTAAAGCTCTCTCACGCAAGACAAACAGATACACCTCATTTGTTAGCTGCAGTTAGAATTAATTTGCTGTCTGCGCTTTTGGAAAGTCTCAGCTTATTTTTCTCCTCTGACACGTCTGACATTTTTCCTGCTCTTCTGTTTGCTGTTCGAGTTACTCAGCCTAATTTAAGTCAAGATGCAGCCCACGCTGCTGGCAGATATAACACTTCTACATATTTGAGCATCTGTCCTATATATTTAATTTACAGTTAACCTACCCTACTTTAAGGCTCAAAGTGTAAAGGTCACAGCCATTGCCTACAGCGAGCCAATTTATAGGTGGTGTGAACAATTGAGGAGTTTATGCCTCAGGCTGCTATCACAGTGCAGGTACAGCCCTGCTGTGAACCTCTGTCCATGTAACAGAAAATAGCAATGAAGAGGTTGAGAGGGTCAGAGACATTCCCCAGCACCACTGCTGGGCTGAGTGGAAGCATCCCAGCAGCAGAGTGAAACCCAGTCTCTTTGCTGTTAAATATAACTCAGGTTTTCACAGAATGATAGAATCATTCAGGTTGGAAAAGACCTCTAGGATCATCAAGTCCAACCCTTATCCCAACATCTCCCTGACCCCTAGACCATCTCCTGAAGCACCACATCTACTCGTTTGTTGAACCCCTCCAGGGATGGGGACTCCAGCACCTCCTGGGCAGCCTGTGCCAGTGTCTGATCACTCTCTCAGCAAAGAACTTCTTTCTAATGTCCAATCTAAACTTCCCCTGGAGCAACTTGAGGCCATCACCTCTTGTCCTGTCATTAGTTATTTGGGAGAAGAGACCAACACCAGCCTCACTACAACCTCCTTCCAGGTAGTTTGTCCAGAGATGGCATTGTGGCCTGCAAAAATATTTAATTCCTGTTCCTGGTGAGACACTGGCACAAGTTGCCCAAAGAGGTGCTGGAAGCCCCATCCCTGGACATTTTGAAGGCCAGGCTGGATGGGGCTGTGAGTAACCTGCTGTAGTGGGAGGTGTCCCTGCCCATGGTAGGGGGGTTGGAACGAGATGATCTTTAAGGTGCTTTCCAACCCTGACAATTCTATGATTCTATGATTCTATAAATCTCTCTGCCTAATGTGTTATGGCAAGAAAGAGGCAGTATGCCGCCCCATGGTGAGGACAGAGCCTGTAAGAGCAGCTTCCAGGCTGCTCTGTAGCTGAAGCTCTCAAACTCCTGGCTTCATCTAGTAGAACAAAATTTTTTTAAAAAATTAAAAACATAAAAATGGGAACTTTGTCACAGAGCTAATTTTAGACACAGTTTTCCCAGTTCTGCAATGCCCATAATGATGAGGGGAATTCCCGTTTCCTATGCCTCATCTATCTCTGTAAGTAGCACTCTTTCATAATGGGCAATATTAGATCATAGAATCATGGAATCATGGGATTGTTTAGGTTAGAAAAGACCTTTAAGAACATTGAGTCCTACCATTAACCCAGCAGTACCAGGCCACCACTAAACCATGTCCCTCAGCATCACATCTCCACAGCTTTGAAACCCCTCCAGGGATGGGGACTCCACCATTGCCCTGGGCAGCCTGGCACAGCTCTTCACAACCTGTGGGGAAGACATTTTTCCTCATCTCCAACCTAAACCTCCCCTGGCACAACTTGAGGTCGTTTCCTCTTTTCCTGTTGCTTGTTCCTTGGGAGAAGAGGCCAACCCCTAAAAAAATGTCATAAGCCTCATAAAAACATGCTCTTTAGAGAACCGTGCAGTTAATCTATGGCTTTTCTTCCTAAGCCCAAGCAGAGTGTGAGCCTGGCTGGGTGCTAGGGCCCAGCACTGGTGCTAGAGCATAGCAAAGAAGGGAATTATTTCAAGAGATTTCTAAATCTCCACTCAGTTCTACATCTGTGGCAATGTGGACCAGCCAGAAACTCACCCTTTGTGATGTAGTGTTGCTTCACCAATTTCTGGCTCAAAAACTAGCTTCAATTTTTAAGAGAGGTTTATCTTAGCTGCAAGTATTAACTTAGCACATAACCAGACTAGTTAAGCCTGGGTTACTGAACAAGGGACTAATTGCAGGCTTGGCAAGAGCTGGCCTTTGCTGCAAGCATGAGATGTACATAATATAAATGAGCCAACAGCTTAAAGAGACTTAGGGAAGGTAAGAAAAATAAAAGTGTAATTAAACGAGACCACAACTACGATGACATGTTTCAAACTGCAAGTGGAGAGACAGATCGCTCAGAAAGCAGTAACCAAAGAGGTTGTGTTGCTGACTAACAAGTCTCCTGAGCTATCTACTGAGCAGTGTCAATCTCCACGGATTAACCTTGTGCAGTGGACAGGTCCATTGCCAAGACCCTAGTGTGTCCCAGGTCTCTCCTTCTAGAATAACTGTGGACTCTAGAAAGACATTAGGGAGAAGAGAAGATCTCTGTAAAAGGTACAAAAATGAAGACATCAAATCTAATGGGGATCTACTCCCTTAACATACTCAGAGGCAGGGATGCGGGCATGGTTTTGAAAGAGGTGTTGGGCAGGGCAGAAGACAGTCTACAAGGATCAAAACATTGAGCCATTCATTGCCATGACGAAAGCAAGGGGTGAGGCTATGGAGTTGTGAAACATGAGTCCTCTTCCCATAGAATTCTGGGGGGATTTTTCTAAATTTACAGGAAACAAAACAAGATCTTTCTGAATTTTGGCCAAAAGCACAAGAATGTGATACTCATCATTTTTTGCAAAATATTCCTCGTTTGCAAGAGAAAAAAATTTTTTGTTGAAAGACTTCCAACAGTTTTAGTTAATATCTAACCTTCAAATATCCTATTTAGCAGTTGGTGTTTCCATTGTCATGAGAGCACTCTGGGTGAATCAATCCTCTCCTCCCAAAGGGCAGTTGTCCTGCCTACATCCATTTCCCATGCAGGATGATGAGTCCTTTGATAAAACAGGCTGAGAGAGTTGGGGCTGTTCAGCCTGGAGAAGAGAAGGGTCCAGGGGGACCTTAGAGTGACCTTCCAGTATCTGAAGGGGGCCTACAAGAAGGCAGGGAAAGGGCTATTGAAAAGGGTTTCTAACGATAGGACAAGGAGTGATGGTTTTAAGATGGGAAAGGAGAGATTTAGACTGGATATTAGGAAAAAGTTCTTTAATCTGAGGGTAATAGATCAGTGGAATGGGCTGCCCGGAGAGGTGGTGGAGACCCCATCCCTGGAGTCATTCAAGGTCGGGCTTGATGGGGCTCTGAGCAGCCTTCCCTAGGTAGAAATGTCCCTACTTGTGTAGGGAGGTTGGACCAGATGAGCTCTAGAGGTCCCTTCCAGCCTCAAACATTCTATGATTCTATGATTGTATGGAAACATTTCATTCCTCTTCCATGCTTACGTGGAAATTCCTTGCTAGAGTTGCTCCAATGACTCTTTGCTATTGTCTTTCCCAGTGATTTACCTGCGTGGGTCAAGCCTGACTCATTTGCACATATGTGGCTTCATTATCACTATAAGGGTTTGGTGACCACCAGCTCACACACAACACTCTTCTCTGAGAGGTCAGACCAGGGCTGTCAGGACTCAAGAGCCAGGCTTTTTGTCATGGAGTTTGTAATAGGAGCCTGGCACAACAAAGAGCATTTGATCTTTCTCAGCTCTCCTTAGTTATTCCATAAGATCTTCTACCCCTGCTCAAGCTGGTGTCTGGGACATGCTCTCAAGCAGCTTCAGAAAAAAACAGGAAAAGTGTAGACCAGGCAAAGTTCTTTCCTGTAATAAAGCAATTGCTCCTTCATTCATTAAAACAAGTCCCAGACTGCAGCCTCCACGCTCTACTTCCCTGAAGGAGACAATCATTCACCTCATCTCCAGACCTTGCCTTGGCAATGGCTTTTGCTTGTGAGCTGGAACTGAACAAGATGTTTTATTTTATTCCAGTCAAAGCTTGACCCCAGATTTGCTTTTTACCCCCGAGGGTGACCTGAAAGGAGCCTATAGGAAGGTGGGGGAAGATCTGTTCTCAAGGGATTGCAGCAACAGGACGAGGGGTAATGGTTTTAAGCTAGAAAAGGGGAGATTTAGGTTGGACATTAGGAAAAAGTTCCTTAATATGGGGGTGGTTGATCACTGGAATAGGTTGCCCAGAGAGGTGGTGGAGGCCCCATCCCTGGAGACATTCAAGGTCAGGCTTGATGGGGCTCAGAGCAACCTGCCCTAGTTAGAGATGTCCCTGCTTATTGTAGGGGGGTTGGACTAGATGACCCTTAGAGGTCCCTTCCAACCCAATACATTCTATGATTCTATGGTAAGCTCAAATCCCACCTTATCACAGGAGCAGCAGTAAAGAGCCAAATCCTGCAGTGGTCTGAGTAGCACCATGAGCTGTGGGAATGCACACATGCTAGTGAGAACTGTTTTTTCTTGTACCTGTGATGCATGTGTCTATCCAGGGGTGCTCCAAGGCATGGTAGAGGACTCTGTGCACGGAGAGAAGAGGTGCTTGAGCAACCAGCTCTCCTTAGAGCTGAAGATTTGTGTTTGCCAACAGTAGTGTCTGTCCAGGTAACGGCAGGAAGCTGGGCCACATGACATGAAGAGAAGGCTCTGAGGGGCCCTTATTGTGGCCTCTCAGTATCTGAAGGGGGCCACAAGAAAGCTGGAGAGGGACTTTTTACAATGTTGGATAGTGGCAGGACTGGGAGGAATGAGTCAAAACGAGAGGTGAGGAGATTCAGATGAGACATTAGGAAGAAGTTCTTGCCCAGGAGGGTGGAGAGACACTGGCCCAGGTTGGCCAGAGAGGTGCTGGAAGCCCCATCCCTGGACATTTGGCAGGCCAGGCTGGCTGGGGCTGTGAGCAACCTGGTCTAGTGGGAGGTGTCCCTGCCCAAGGCAGGGGGGTTGAAACGGGATGATCTTTGAGGTCCCTTCCAACCCTGACAATTCTATGATTCTATGAAAATGCCAAATTCTGTTTTCTCCCTTATGGTTAAAAACCAGTGAGTTCATGCCCAGAAGTTTCATCATTGGCAAAGTGAGATCTGCAGCTCAGGAAGTAAGGCCCAGCCTCACCCCAGGAATGACTTTGTGCACCAAACCCAAATCAGTCCGGACAACTTCTATTCCAGATTATTACACGAACTAACAAACCACAAGAACTAAGGAATAAACTTTGCGAACATCCACATTTTACATTTCAGGTAGTCCTGGAGGATTAGGTGAGTGACCATTCCTGTCAGGGGTTGCATGAACTTCAGCGGGAGATGAAGGGCTCCAGCACAGCAGAGCACCATGTTAGGTCACTGTGGAGTCCCACATCTCCAGCCTTCAAAAACAGGAAATAAAATATGCTATTAAAACTGAGGAGACGGTGGATTCCCAAAGGGTGTGTAGCAGAAGAGCAGGAACAAACAGCACATCACCAACAGTTTGAGATCCAACCTGTTGAAATGAATGAGTCAAGGGGTCCCCAGGCCACAAGGGAGTTGCTGTTATCCTACCACCACAAGAAGCCCATGAGCTCACTTCAGTTTTTCCTTCAAAACACAGTTTAAATGAAAAATTTTCCAGTTAGAGAAAAATGTTTATTTTAGAATGCCAGGTTTGACTCTATTACCTCAACACGGAAAGTTTAATATAGTGGGATTTTTTTCTCCAAATGTGTATTTTTTAAAAAAAAAATCTTGGACATCATTATTAACAGACTTTTTAAACTAAAATAGATTTTCAGAATCCAGATTTTTGTCAGATTCCATATGTTTTCCAGATTCTACTTTCGATTATACATGAAGAAAAAATAATTTAAGCTTCCCCAAAAATATTTCTCACCATTCACCTAAAATGAGTTGCTGTGTTGTAAGCCATGATGCCAAAGAGCATCTCCCTGCGTCCCAGAGCTTAAAGACCAAGACACACATGGAAAGGAGCAGAAAAGAACAAAATCAGTAACTATAAAAGATTATAAGCTCTAAATGACATTCACAGGATGAAACTTAATAATTCAGGTTCCCATGGGAAGGATGAGAAACTGGTGTGGGATAAAGGACCACTCCAGACATCCTCCTGGAATGAGATCTCCCTCTCCTGGGAGCAGAGATGATCTGTGGTTTCTCTGGGCTCAGCTGATTTTTCTGTGTCTGTGTGAGAAATTTTCTCACATTTCCTTTGAACCCAGAAGAATCCCAGGGCCTGACCTTGGAAGCAGAGACGGGCAGCTGGACTTTTCTAGGACACCATCCCACCTCCATCACTCCAGAGACAACAGCAGCTTTTACCGGGGCCAGCTTCCCTCAGGGCAGGCTGCAGCCACATTAACCATGACCAAATGCTTACAGGGGGTCAAATGTGACCACGCCAGCTTGCCTGACCCACTGTGGCTGCAGAGCCCAGAGACATGTCATTTCTCATTACCTCCTCTGTCTGTAGTTGAGGGGACAAATCATCCCATCCACAGCAAGCAGGCTGGATGTGTTTCCCCAGACTGGAACTGCCGTGTGATGGACCCCACCGGCATGTACAACGTACCTCGGGCTAAGCTGACACTGAACATGGGACCTGATGCCAGAGCCTAGAGCCTCCTGCTATGACCAATTAATATCCAGGTTGGTTTCTGCAACCAAACTCTGCAACTCCAGCTGATCACTGGCTGGAGCTTGCCTCCTGCAGCCTGCATGTCCCTGGCTCCTCTCTCGTGCCAGACAGGCTGGCTGGGGAGGGTGACATGGTGACCACAAGTGCTGGAGCTCTCACTTGCCCGTGGCACCTGCCCAAAAGAATTAATCAGAGTCACACTGCGGCTGCCTTGGAGGAGTCACCTCCCTGCACCCTGCCAGGATCAGTGGGACTTTAGACAAAGAGGACACTGTTTGGGTAATTTGTTGATGCCAGATGTGTTCATTATCTGTCTTGCAGTATCAGATAAGTGTCTGGGAGAACTGGTCAGCAGCCATGGGGATGGTGTTTTCTGGCACTGTCTGATGGCCTGACGAGGGCAGAGAAAGCCCTGGAGAACTGCTGAACAATAAAAAGAGGAGACACACCAAGTGCAAGGCCAAGACTGTATTCAGAGAACCGCTCCATTCAAATCCCACAGTAACTTCATCCCTCTCACTGCCTGGCATCAAGAGTCCCAACAGCCCTGTGGGATGTCCCCTCTTCCAAGGGGAGGAAACACATTGTCCTCTCCAGCTCACCTCCCTGAATAGAAGCACTAGAAGAAAAGCACCTTTGGAGCAAGAAAGGGGCAGTTCAGGGCAGTGCATGTTCCTGACCTGTATCTTTTTATTACGTTTATCTTATCAGCCCTGGGGCTCACAGATAACTCTAGGAAGTGGCCTGCAGCCTCAGCAGACTGGCTGGGCTACAGGCAGTGGTGTTCTTTGGGGTATGGAGTCAACAAAGGCAGAAAAATATAAGGATTCTCTCAAAGTCAAAGTATTCATTTCATATCATTAGAAAGGAGGGTGTTTAAGCATCTCATGAGTGTTCAGAGCCAGCAGTTGCTCTTTGAAGCCTGTCCATATTCACCATGAATGGTTGCCCTGTGGTTGAGCAACTGGTCAAGCATCTGGAGCCCAGGACTTCCACCTCCACGCTGTCCACATCTATTTGTCCTCTGTCAGATGAGATGGCATTTCCTTTGTCTGTCTAGTCATTTGGGTGTGGACCAGAAGCAACTGGGATTCTTCAGGGGATAAACTGTTGCTGTTGAAAAGTGTGTGCTTGTCAAAAAAGGTTTCTTAGATCCAGGATGGTGTCTCCGGGAGGGTATGGAAAGGATTAGTCACCCCAAAATAACCCAGAGGTTGGGCCATTTGCAAATGTTGAAGCACATTGGGTTGAAGTCACAGCTGAGCTTCATTTAAAGCAGGAACTGGAATTTGATCTCCCACATGCCTGAAGAACATCCTGACCACAGGGCTATTCTGGAAGGACTTGCATTAGTCCAGAAAACACTTCCAGAGATCTCAGTTATTCTAAATACATATTAAAAAACAACCCTCTATTGTTTCAGGGCTTCTCCTTTTCCATCCCTGTTGTGTATGGGTGCTGCTTTGCTGAGTGTACATACAGCTCCAGGGACAATGGTGACCCTTCAGCTGAGCAATGTCCCAGTGCCAGAGAGAAAATAGGTGTGTGATGTGCAGGCCATGAGGTCTCTCTCCAGTTACAAGGCCAGCCTGGAGGTTCTCTGGCTTAAGTACCAAAGACCTGCCCAATTCTTCTGACAGTGAAAGGGTGCAGGAGCTGGACCGACAGCAAGTTACTGTTCCTGGAAAGTGGAATTGATGCTGATGTTCAGTTCTTTATGGAGCAAACTCCCAGTTTCAGGTGCAAAATGCGACTTACTTGGAGGAGAATATTCAAGAGGTTTTCTGGTCCCCCTACGCTTGCTGTGCTTTCTCATCTTTGATAGTACTTTATATCTTACACTTTATTTTTTGCCCATGCTACACACCATGGTTCGCATCTTAGAGATTCACCCATTCATCAACCACACTGGCTGGATCTTGCTTCCTGGATGCTTGGGTAGCTGTGATACTGACACTGCTGCTTATTTAACAAATGCCTTACTGAAGACAGACTATGGCTGTAGGTGAGCTGAGGCAAGACAAAGGGCTTTGGCACGTCCACCATTGCCTGTCTAACATCAAGTATCCAACATTGGAGCCAGCTGATTGCAGCCAACAAGCCACAACATGGCCCAGGCAGAACTCTGGTCAGGGTGGCAGGACACCGGCTATGGAGGGAAAATAATAGTAACAACAATAATAATAATGATGTAATAATCACAGAATCACAGAACGTCAGGGGTTGAAAGGGACCTCAAAAGATCATCTAGTCCAAGCCCCCTGCTAGAGCAGGGTCACGTAGAGCAGGTCACACAGGAACACGTCCAGGTGGGTTTTGAATATCTCCAGAGAAGGAGACTCCACAGCCTCCCTGGGCAGCCTGGGCCAGTGTCTGTCACCCTCACTGGGAAGTTTTTCCTTATGTTTACCCAAAACCTCCTATGCTCCAGCTTGTACCCATTGCCCCTTGTCCTA
The DNA here is from genome assembly GCA_013401335.1 of Brachypteracias leptosomus. Lineage (NCBI taxonomy): Eukaryota > Metazoa > Chordata > Aves > Coraciiformes > Brachypteraciidae > Brachypteracias > Brachypteracias leptosomus. Next base: position 800,004 of record VYZX01026068.1, read on the forward strand.
TCACTGGATGTCACTGACTGAAACCTCAGCTTGGTAAACAGTCCAAGCTATGCAAATTTCTGGGCAAGTTGGACCACCTGGGACTACTGAGAAGCCAGCAATAGCTGTCCATGACTACTTTTGCAACCATCTTCTTTTTTCAGAGATCATTTATTAGTTGATGGTTTTCTGTTGCTCATAGCTGACCTGGCTGCCGCTTTAACCAGTCTCAACAGCCAGAAGGGACCTCCTGATAGATCCAACTGTTTAAAATTGTGATGTCTCTGGAATAGCACAGAGACAACAGTTCAAGACTTTCACCATCGGTCCCCTGAAATCCTTAAAGTGGGATTCTCATGCCCACTGAACAATGATGTGTCATGAGGTCAGTCATTGTGCCCAAACCACACCTGGAGGAAAAACCTGAGTGAACAGAAAGGCTTGGAACGTGTCCTCAAAGCCAGCACATTCCTGTCTGAATCTCACGTCTGCTCCCTCATCTGATGGAGGAAGTGAATTCCTCAGCTGCTGCCCCTGCTGAACATGCTCTGCTCCAGCCACCCACATCTACAGACGAGTTTTTCAGACACGAGGGGCTTGAGATGCCTTATTTCTGGAAAATGCAGCTCATCTGCCTGTGGGAAACTTGTTTTCTCTGAACAATCTCAGGTTAGGCAACAAAAAAATGAGCCTTTTTATCATGCATGTAAATCTCAGCAAAATCCTGAGTGTTGCTACCCAGCATTTTCCGAGATGCTATCAACCCATGGGGTTGATGTGTAGGGTCTGCAAGACAGCTCGGCTCATATCATAGAGGAAGTTTTGTGCAAATTCCTTTGAGATAATGTACTTCCAACGCAAAACGTCCTCCAGCCTTGTACAGAATATAAATCCCCACATGCCCTTTAACTACTGACAAATTCAGCGCCGCAGACATACTTGGTATTCACTCATAGTGAAGTTTCTTTAGTGAGAACAACGTTCTCTGGGACTGTAAAAGGAATCACTCGACTGATGTTAATAAACTGACAGATTAGAAATTGGAGGAAATAAGAGGCTGAGGCACTGCTGCTGAAAATGCTCACAAGGCTGGAATAGCTCTGCACATTGTGTCAATCTAGTCAGTTAACTGGAAGGAAGAATCCAATTTATTCTGAGGCCCAACATGATGAATAAGTCATTTCCCCGGATGGAAGCAAGAAGAGCTCCTTGAAACACATTGGACAATTCAAAGAGAGTCTTTTGGCATTGAGTAATAAGTGTGGAGAAAAAAAGAAGAAAAAAAAAAAGGTTCAGTTTTGAGAGTGATTTTCTTCTCTCTGTTGAGGAATTTCATTTTATCTTTACACTTAGAAGATTGTAAGTCAGGATCTTTTTTTTCTTTTTTTTTTCCATCAAGAAAGGTATCTGCACTAAAAGGAAAGGGGCCTCAATTACTTTATTCAGTGTGGGGCTTTTGCATTTTGCATCGAGGCACTTGCAGCAGTATTCTGTGAATAGTGCCTGCCAATGTGCATGTGGTGGATCCAAGACAGAGAAGTCCCTTTGTGAATCCTCAGAGATTGGCCTTTTGCTTGATAAAATTTACTAGAAGGAAGCAGCTTTTAACCCTTCGTTCTTGTTCCTATCATTTAGGTGAAAGAGAAAATAGGACTTTAAGCACCACTGCTCTCTATCTGCAGGTGAGATGTTTGGTACAATGGGACTGAGGTTGAGAATGATGCAGGATCCTGCCTTTTCAGAGCTGTGAGAAATGGTGACCTGTTCAAATAAAGACCCACTTCAAACACCCAGTTTTGGTCCAGGGTATGAATAAGGACTTCACCATCCCACTGAGCATTACATGGGATTTGTCTCCCATCACATTCCCCTAAGGGTGTTGACAGTCCCTCTATACTCTCTACATCTTGGCTTGCATCCTTCAGACAATGAGAAGTGCCACCAAAACACCCTTGAAAATTAGGAAGTTTTATCTCTGGATCCAGATGCCTGAGGGCTGGGGCACATTTGGATCAGTGTAGAAGTCAGTTTATTCAAGAGGTTAACAGTGAAGAAAGTCCAGTACCTCCTGGGGCCAAAGCTTGGGAGCAGAGGTAGATCTGATGAAAGGATGACTTACTGAAGAGAAGAATACTTCTAACCCTGATCCATTAGAGAAAAACATGTCAGAAAAAACACGGGGATTCAAGCAAGTCCTGCCTTCCCTGGTCCCTTATCGACATACCTACGTAGCCCAGCACAATTCTACAGGGCTGGAGCTTCCTACCCAGTGTGACTACTGGCCCAGCACTGTAACTGGTTAGTCCTTTTCCCACTAGACTAGTTATGTGCACTGTGTTAGCCCAACAGAGCCAGCTGCACGTGCACCACACACTTCAGAGATGATTTGAATTACCTGATCTTTTTCACATCACAGAAATTATGCAGACTAGCTCTTTAATGCGATTACTGCTGCTCCTGTTTCCCATCGTGCCTGGAAATATCACAGCAACCAGAAACACAGCAAGGACCAGAGCGTGCATGAATCAGGGCAGAGAGAGCTTCAAGCAGAGAGAGCTTCAAGTTCTAATTTCACCTCTTCTTCAGTATTAGCCTGTTTCAGGAAACCCTGTGAAATACCCAGGGCCAAACCTCCTGCAGCATTCACAGAATCATAGAATGTTAGGGGTTGGAAAGGACCACGAAAGATCATCTAGTCCAACCCCCTGCCAGAGCAGGATCACCCAGAGCAGGTCACACAGGAACACGTCCAGGTGGGTTTTGAATGTCTCCCAAGAAGGAGACTCCACAACCTCTCTGAGTAGCTTGTTCACGCTCCCCTTGAAGTTTGAGCTTGCTCACGAATGAACACCCAGCTCTGAACACCAACAACCTTGTGCTGACAGACATGTTCACTCTCACATACTCAAGGGTGTTTTCACCAGCTCTGTGCGACACTGGAATCTGTGTTTGCTCCCAAGTGACTGGGCCAGGTCTCTGTGTTCAAAACAGGCTCTAGCTCCGTTCTCCTCACTCTTGGTCACACTCATGGGAGGAAGAGCTGGTTTTATATGCATGGTTTATTCTCTTCTCCACTTTATTGTCCTTCAGATACACCAGTGTTCAATTTATTGATGTATTATATAATGTAACCTTAGCTTCAGGCATTATCTGTCCTCATTCTATTTTTAACAGCCAACCTAATCTTTATATGTTATTTCCTGAACTAAAGGCTCAGGCCTCTTTGCTGCCATATCTGGGAGTATTTTGCAATCTGCGCTTGAAAGATAAAGCCATTAACCCAAGTGCTGATGATTTCATGATTAACATTGAGGAATTATGGGCAATGCATCACATTGCATCTCCCATTATAGATATGGAAATGGTTTTCCCCATACCAGAGTTAAACACTTCTGCTCAGCACATCAGCCCTGATGGCAGTGCTCAGAGATACCAGAGATCTATATAAGCATGAATATTTTTAAGCATTAGTACCAGCAATCTTTTTGGATGAGACATGTTCTTCTGCACAAATGTTGTGTGCTACAGGCACTCGCTGCACAGGGAGGATTAAACTCCAGAGCAATGACCTACACTGGAGGTCCCATGTAACTGGTTGCAAAATATCATTAGTTTTTACAGCAATGTATGATAATGTACTAATATAAAAGAGATTGTTGGCAAGAACACAGCCCTGGATGGCCATGGACCTGTTGGAGAGAGTCCAGAGGAGGGCTACAAAGATGATTAGAGAGCTGGAACATCTCTCCTATGAAGACAGGCTGAGAGAATTGGGCTTGTTCAGCCTGGGGAAGAGAAGGCTCAGGGGACACCTTATTGGGATCTTCCAGTATCTAAGCAGGACCTACAAGAAGGCTGGAGAGGGACTTCTTACAAAGGCCTGCAGTGATAGGATGAAGGGTAATGGTTTGAAACTGAAAGAAGGTACATTTAGGTTTGAAATTAGAAGTAAATTCCTCCCTCGGATGGTGGTGAGACACTGGCACAGGTTGCCCAAAGAAGCTGTGGATGCTCCATCCCTGGGGGGGTTCGAGACCACTTTGGATGGGGCCTTGAGCAACCTGCTCTAATGGGAGGTGTCCCTGCCATGGCAGGGGGGTGGAACTAGATGATCTTTGACATCCCTTCCAACCCAAACTATTCTACAATTTTATGATTCTATGAATTAATCACCAGTTGGCAGTTGAGTAGGGTCCAGTAACAGTCTCACAGTGAAGACACTGGCAATTTTTTGTCCTTTTTTTGAATACTACAAGCTACAGTATGGGCTGGCCCTTTACAGAGGCTTGGGGGTGCCATAAAGAACAAGTCAGTGAGCTGGTAAATGCTCCCTCCAAACTGGGGAGATTGGAAAGGACAAATAGATCCAGAAAGCTGAGATTGAAATTGGGAAGTTCTGTAAGAGTTCATTAAAACCCCCCAAAGTCACAAATACTCAATAAAGAGGGAGGACAATTTTTGCAGAAACACTCATTTTGCCACTCACATGGAGAAAGCCTGAACCTAGAGATAAAGCACTGTATTACTAATAGATAAAGGAGAAATAGTGATGAGTACCCAGTGCATGATCTACTTATTTAAAAACAATGCCAAGGGTAGATAAAGATAGTGGGAGAAGCAGCAGTGCTTGGGACAGAAGGCAGAAATTTGTTCAGGTTTTGAAAGCATCTTCAGAATAAAAGAATAGAAAAGACACTAATGTCATTGGGACAATTTTTAGGATGCAAATCAATTGACATTGCAATTTGTATTTTTCTCCAGAAAATATGTCATAGTTTTCAGGTGCAATTTTCAATCTAATAATCCAAGAGGTGCTCCAGGAGCCATATTTACCTAGGACACATAAGAAAAAGAGTGAGTCCCAGAAAAAGGCAAGGAATTCCTGACCCACTTGGTCACTAGGCCATCCCTTTCTGTTTTGTGAAAAAAAACCAAACCCTAAAGTTCTTAAATTCCTCCCTCTGCATAACAGGAATGTATTCAACTTACTTTTAATGCAGTCAAATGTGCTCCAGGAGAAAGAGACTGGTATCTGTGGCTGAGACAATGCAGGTCTCCTGGGTTGTTCCTGCAGTGATGGACCAGAAAGGTGCAGTGGGGGGAATTTAACTCCATGCACAGCACAAGTGGGACCAGTATGGAAAAATGGGGCGGGATTCCCCTCCTGTTATGGGAGGTGTCCACAGAGAAGGTATCTCTGTGTGCTCCCCTTCAAGGGTCAATGGAGATATGGTCAATGCTGTCGGTGGAGTCCAGAGGGTAACTCATCCCTTTCTGAAACAGGCTCAACTTCTCCAAGTGAATTGCCTCCTGGGCCACACAGCCTGGATAAACCAGCTCTGTCTGGGGGATGAGCAAACTGTGGGCTGGGAGCAAAGACCACCAGTGCCTACAGAGACACCTGGGTGGAATTTCAAAGAGATGCTGCCACAACTCCTGCCATAGTGCCTCTAGTGCTGGTGCCCATGTCTCCAAAGGATGCTGGAAAATGGCCTGCACACAGATGAGAGCTAGAAAAAAGACTTTAGCATCAGTGTAAATGTGCTCGTTCTAGGGAGAGGCTTGAGAAAGCTCATTTATTTCCCTTCTTGTAAATTAGGATTGACTTGATCGCAGAGGATGGATACCCGCACTAGCAAGATGTGCTGTAGGAAAACCTCTTTTTGAGAAAGGAATCATGTCTGAAAGCTGAAATAAGAGAAATTCAAATGAGGAGGAGGCAGAAATTGTAATGAATTATTGTGCACATGCGGTTTAGATGATTCCAGTAGAAGTCAGTTCCAGTAAAGGCAACATAAAGCCACAGTCAGTGCAAATAAATGTAGCCCAGTTAGAGGTACACCACCCAAAGAGAAAAGAATGTGTGGGGTGGGGGCAGAGAGGATTGAGGAAAAGAAATCCTTTAGGGTAACTGGGCAGGTTCCTTCTTGGAGACATATCACAGCATTGTCATCTGATCACACACAGGATCATCCACAGCTGGGGTAGGGGGAGGTGAGTGACCTTCCTCCTTTGCTGGGCAGGACAGGGCATGGTGCATCATTGTGCTGCCAGCTCTCTTCTTCCTCAGGCCAACACCAAACTCAGCAACATCCCCTCAGCATAACTTCATCTTTTATTCTTCCTCTGTTTGCTCTTCTCCATCTCAAATCAGACAAGAGGGAACACAGCACTGAGAGAGAGCTCAGCAAGTGACCCCAACAAGCAGCTCCTCCAATTGGCCCCAGCAGGAACTCTCTTCTGCAGGAATTCTCCTCAAACTGATCAGCTCCTTGTTGCTTCTTTTCTCTTCTGTTTTTTCTCTCCAACTGGTCCAGTTCTTGCTGCTTCTCAGACTGATTCAGTTCCTGGTTAATATCTCTCTAGCCTCACCCACCACTCCAACCACAATCACCTGGGGGAAGGTAGAGTCTTACATATGTGGGCTAGGTTCTGCCTCTGGGGCCTGGGGGAACAAAATATGTTGCTGGGTTGTGACCCATCCATAGGTCAATCCCAACTCAGGGCCCACAGCCCAGGCCCCAGCACTTCAATCATGTAGGTCTGAATCAGTTTTGTTTCACTGAGGCTCCTCTAATTGCATCCCGTTCAATTTCCCCTTTATCAACAAACTCCAGTGCCAAGTTAGGGGCAGTTCTGCTCTTCATCTAATTACTGTGTTTAAATACTTTTGTCTTGGAGAGCTGAGTGCTAAGAGGCACGAGTGTGGGTGTGGGTGCTTGCGTGTGAGGAAAGTGGGGAAGAAAAGTTATGAATTTCAAAAGTGTCCTGTTTGGAGAAATAGATTTATTTTCACTATAGAGTAGTGTTTCTCTCTGGCATTACAGTAATATTTACAGGGAACACTTGTAAGAGAGGTGGCATTTGGACCTCTTGCATAGCGTTCATGCTCACATTGTCACTGCAAAAGGAAAAAGAAACCCAGAATTACTCTGTTTTGAAGGCTGGCACTGTCAGAAGCAGGCATCTAACTGGACGTTTGGAAACACCAGCTGTAGATGACTCTAGTTGAGTCATGGCAACGTTTTTAATCAGCTGCATTGTTTTATCCCCAGACTCCCCACTATCCAATAAAACATCAGGGAGAAGCTGAGGAGCAGGACATACTGCTCCTCAATCCCTGTGGTCCTGCTCCGGCAAGGAGCCTGTTAGTGGTTTCCAGACCTCCTGAGCATTCTCCATGCCCAGTAGTTTAGTAGGAGACCTGGAGGGGAACTTAGAATCATAGAATTGTCAGGGGTGGAAGAGACCTCAAAGATCATCCAGTTCTAACCCCCCTGCCATGGGCAGGGACACCTCCCATTAGACCAGGTTACTCACAGCTCCATCCAACCTGGCCTTCAAAATGTCCAGGGATGGGGCTTCCAGCACCTCTCTGGGCAACCTTTGCCAGTGTCTCCCCACCCTCATGGGCAACAACTTCTTCCTAACATCTCATCTGAATCTCCCCACCTCTAGTTTTGACTCATTCCCCCCAGTCCTACCACTACCCAACAGCCTAAAAAGTCCCTCTCCAGCTTTCTTGTGGCCCCCTTCAGATACTGGAAGGCCACAACTTAACTCAAAAGCTCCCCATGTCCAGTAATGGCTCTCTAGGCAAACAATGCGCTTGTCTGTGAGTCACCACAGGGTTTTTGGTGCATAATAAGGGAAAAGAGAATAATTTATTATCAGAACAACTCCTTTTGTCTGCATGATGTCATCATTTTCCAGCAATATTTATAGCTTAAGAATGTGTATATTTGCTCTGTGGTTTTTGTTGTAACATTATGTACATCAAAAATATAAATAGACTGTGGGCTAAAAAAGGAGATATGTATGAGCGCAGCAGTGACTGATGAAGGATGGGTTTGGAACTGGTAGATCCAGTGGAGATGGGCATGGCAGTGTCTCCTGTCCCTCAACTACCTCCCCTCTGAAGCATCCCAGTGCATTCAGAGCAGGCTGACACACTCGGTAACAAGATTCCATTCACACGGAATCACAGAACATCAGGGATTGGAAGGGACCTCGTAAGATCATCTAGGCCAACCCTCTGCCAGAGCAGGATCACCTAAACCAAGTTGCACAGGAACATGTCCAGGCAGTCTTTAAATGTCTCCAGAGAAGGAGACTCCACAACCTCCCTGGGCAGCCTGGGCCAGTGTCTGGCACCCTCACCACAAAGAAGTTTCTTCTCATATGTAGGGGGAACCTCCTGTTCCAGCTTGCACCCATTGCCCCTTGTCCTGTCATTAGATACCACTGAGCAGAGCCTGGCTCCATCCTCCTGACACTCTCCCTTAATGTATTTATAAACATTAATGAGGTCACCCCTCAGTCTCCTTTTTTTCAAGCTAAAGAGCCCCAACTCCCTCAGCCTTTCTTCATAAGGGAGATATTCCACTCCCTTCTCACTCTTATTTTCCTAAGAGGAGGGGTTTTTTTCAGTTATTAAAAGCTCCAGACCTTCTAGTCCAGCTTCACTGATCCTATTTGGAGACCACACTCCCATGCTGGAAAATTTCTCATCTCTTCTGAGCAAGCAGAGCCTGGTCTCCCAGCCTCCTCTCCTGCCATAGCCATGGAGAGTGGAGATTTGGGAAGAAGAAGCTGGAACAGGACGAACCCTGGCACTTCCTACCAGGTGAAGAAACACTTGGGGGCTGCTGTCTGGGGCAGGCTGGACCGCTGCCAGCCTGGAGCCGGCTTCTTGAGGCACCTTCCCCTGAGCTGCCAAGTAAAATCTTGTTGAGGCACAGGGATCCGAGTCCAGGAGGGAGCCTCGTCTGCAAGAATAACTCCTCAGGCAGCAGGGTTTGGGATCTCCAGGCCTGCTGCCCATCTGTTAGATAGGGCCACCTCCCCCAGAGAGCAAGCAGAGGCACCTCCCGGGAGCAGAGGCATGTGGAGCTCCAGGAACACGTGTTACCACAGTAGCACCAAGCAGCCCAGCTCAGCATCTCGCTGCAGCCGGGTAATTGTGCCCACGAGTGGGGAGGCTGCTGGAAGCAGCTCTATTACCCAGGTATGCTGGTGCTGTAGCCAGGAGGGAAGGTGCAGTAGCATTAGTTCAGTCAGAAGGTATGATTAAGTCACTCAGCTTTATGAGAAGTGAACACAGCCGTGAGGAGTGAGTCATGACTGCAAATGAAACCTCTCTGAGCCATGAGAGAGGGCAGATCACTGCCTCTAGAGCCCACATCTCTGGTGGGGTATTACTTGAGAGAAAGGTGAACTGAAGCTCAGACACCAAGAGAAAGCCCTCCCAGAGTATTGTGTCCAGCTCTGGAAGAAGGATGTGGGCCTGTTGAAGAGGGTCCAGAGCAGGGCTACAACGGTAATTGGAGGACTGGAGCACCTCTCCTATGAAGACAGGCTGAGACAATTGGACTTATTCAGCCTGAAGAAGAGAAGGCTCAGGGGAGACCTGATTTCAGCCTTCCAGTATCTGAAGGGGGCCACAAGAAAGCTGGAGAGGGACTTTTCACAAAGGCCTGGAGTGGTAGGATGAGGGGTAATGGGTTCAAACTGGCAGAGGGGAGAGTTAGATTGGAAATTAGAAGGAAATTCTTCTCTCTGAGGGTGGTGAGACACTGGCCCAGGGTGCCCAGGGGGGCTGTGGATGCTCCATCCCCGGAGGGGTTCAAGGCCAGGTTGGATGAGGTCCTGGGTGGCCTGCTCTAGTGGGAGGTGTCCCTGCCATGGCAGGGGGGTTGGAACAAGATGATCTTTGAGGTCCCTTCCAACCTAAACCATTCTATGATTCATTCTATAATTCTACAAGAGATCAATAGCTTTGAGAAAACATCTGCTTAGCAATGATGTTTACTTAAACTCCAGATGTGTTACTGGCTCTCTTCTTTAGCAGCTAAATGGAAACCAGAAAGAGTTTCATAGTCCATTCAACAACTGGCAAGGGTGGCTCACCAATGGTTTACAGCTCCCAGCTGTCCTTTCTTCATGACCTGAAGAGATATTGAAAAGGTCTATCTTGAAAGGTTGGACTAGATGATCCCTTCCAACCTGGCATTCTATGATTGCACTGTACTCATAAGCTGTATGATGCTGCCGAACCACCACCATTATTTTTGTGGTTATGGCTCTAATGATTAACTAGTGAGGTGCCCCAGCCAGAGGTGTGGTTAGCTTCCATCACTTAATGCAAGAGTTTTGGTCTTCTCTGGCCCACAGGTTAAAGTACTGGGCAAGTAACTTGCCCAGCTGTGTTTGGCTCTTGTTGCCAATCTGGGTTTTAAGAGGTGGCAAATTTGGTGTGTTCATAATCCTGTGGTTATGAGTAAGAGCAGAGCATCTCGCAGGCAACGTGCTGGGAACCTATGACTTAACTCCAAGATTAGGAGGTGTTCCTACAAAACAGTCTCACTCAGCCAGAGGAAGCCTGTGACAGTCTGTGGTCCTTTGTATAAAAGTTAGGGATTTCTGACAATAGTTGATCAATCTTACTGTTCACTCATTTCCAGTGTTTTCTAGCTTTGATTTTTACTTTCCAGCCACTGGCAACTTGAACTGCACAATCATCTGCTCTAATGCGTCACCAGCCACACAATCTGAACAAGACCAAGATCTGGAGTTTGCTGGCAGCTGAACCTCCTCCCATGGAAGACGTCTCTGGAAAGTGCCTCATAGTTATTTTAAAAAAAAATAAATCTTTGAAAAGTCTTTTGAAAGTCTACCCCAGCAGCCTTGATTTGAAACAACTGATGTTTGTTGCAGTTTCAAAGACTCATGACACAAGATCTTAATAGCCTTGGGATCCCTCCAGCATTGTTGGGCAACTGATTCAGCATAATCTTATAAAAACTTGCATATGCTCATGTGTGAGTATTTTGGCAGGAGAATCACATCCCTGGCCACGCTGCACCCTTGGCAGATGCAACCCTTACATGGGCTAAGGGGCCACACGGGCAATGGAATCACAGTGCAGAACAATGGTCCTGTGTGAAAGACCCTCCAAAGACCTGGAGGTGAAGTGAACTTGTACAGCAGAGTGTGTACAATAGCTGGAAGAGCTTTACAGAAGGAATAGGAAAAAAAAAATAATTAAAAATGAGGAGAGCAGTTCACTGAAAACAAGCTCAGTGGCACTGTAGAAACTTGAGGTTGTTCCCTGTTTTGTTGATACTATTTTTCATCGAATGATCTCACAGCAGTTTGAAAATAAAAGCCTCCCTGCTGGAGAGCTGACCATCTGCCTGCCTCTCCCTGCCCTCAGCTTGTGCTGATTTTCCATTAGCATTGGTGCCTTTGGGGTGCATGGAAACAAGAGAGGCAAATAAGTTACATAACCACCCTGGACAGGACATGGTCAGCAGAAAGTTCCAGAGGCACCTCCAGAGGCATCACCATGGCATCTGCTAGGTGGTTAAACAGGAAGGACTCATTCTGTGGGCACAGTGATAGCATCTGCCCCGTCTGTGACACTCCCTCTAGGTGCCAATGCATTCTTTAGGGTGTGAGGTGACAGCAATATTCCTTTTGTAGGACAGTCAACTTGAGGCAGCCACCTGTGTGAAGTCACCTGGTGAGGCTGTCACCAGTAGGTTATAGCAGAGGGTGTCTCAATGTGAGCTGCAGCTGCCTGGGACACACCACCCAGCAGCTGGAAGGAGCAGAGATCTCTTTTATGTCTTTCTTGTGGCTGTGTGTGGTTAAGGAGAGAGGGTTTGTGGTCTGCCCTTCACTCTGCCCTGATGGAGGGGGAGGAAGTTTCCTTCCCCCCACAGAAGAGGACAGGTCCCCTTTCCAGGGAGGCTGCTTGCAGGACAGAGGTGAATCCTCTTTTCTTGCATGAAGAGCAAAGATGAAGTCAGTGGAGACAACCTCCCTTCCTCTCCTAAGTCTGGGGTAATTTCTGGTGGCAGGTACTGAAGTGTCACAGCGTCTAGTCTTCTTTAGCCACACTGTACATGTCCCATGGCTTCTTGGTGGAGGAGACAAAGCAGAAAAACCCAGAATGAGCCCAGCTGTGCTGGAAGACAGCTACTACTTGAGATGTCACCTCTTTGAGCAACAACTTAGAATCATAGAATGTTTGAGGCTGGAAGGGAACTCTAGAGCTCATCTGGTCCAACCTCCAAACACAAGTAGGGACATCTCTACCTAGGGCAGGCTGCTCAGAGCNTTTTCTTGACTTGTGAACTATTTATATAGTGGAAAATGTTTGTAGGAGAGAGGATATGGGACAGGGCTCCTGTAGGTGAACTGCTGAGAAGCCAGGTGACCTTCTTTGGAGCTCCACACAAAGAGAAGTTAACCACTTAGGATGTTATTTTCTGTCTGAGCAGTACTCAGGGATGAAACACTCCCAGGGTGCTTGTCCTAGATTTTCCTTTGCACCCTCAGCTCCCAGCAGGCAGCGTATCGAGGTCTCTTCTGAAGATGTGAAGATGTGCCAGGAACCTCAGTGAGCTTTTGTGAACGACATAATGAGCAGAGTGTCCCCTCTGATTAAACTCCAGTAGTACAAAGCTAAGGCAGTTCAGCAAGAGGCAGGATTTCTAAAGAGAACCCATCAGAGTCCCTCAGAATCTGCTCTGGACAAAAGCATCCCACAGAATTTAATAGATTGAAACCTTCTTTCTTTAATTTTTTTCTCCACAAGTGTTTCAAAGTGATTTCTAGCTCCATTCCAGACATTACAAAAACATAGAGAGGACCTCATCTCTAGTAAATTCTGGGGGCCTGCAGATTCTTCCTAAGTCTCCAAGAATGTTGGAATGCTTCATCCTTATTAAGTCTCCGGGACATTTCCCTCATCAGCCCAGACCTTCTCCTGTCCAGACCTTCCTCCAACTTTTAGTGGCCGCCTTGCTTCCATACGACACTGCCCTCTCATGGAATAGCAGAGATCTGTCACTCCCGAATTTCCCTGTGAAATGGGAGTAGGGATGGGGGGATATACCCTGTGGTGAGATGTGAGGAGGTGGTTTAGGAAATGGAGGGTTTCTTGCCCAGATGCCATCAAGAGAGGTGATTCCTACAGCAGGAGGACCATGTCTTTACTGCGATTCCTTCATCTACTTTGTGTTCTGAGAACAAGAGAGACCAGATGACCAGAATCACAGGGATGGGAGATAGAACTGATACAAGAGAAGAAATATTTGAAAGATGGAAACTACTGAGGAGAAAGAGCTGTATCTCGTAAGACAGAGGTGAAGGGTAGCAGGGTTGATACTAATTTGCCAGGCTGGAAGTTGCTGGGAACTGCAAATACGATGGCTCCTCTGTTCCAAGAAAAATACTGTGCCAGGCACCCGGAGGTCTCTGACCACAGAACAGATGGCCAGAGACAACGTTGTAGATGATGGCATGTAACAACTGAGCAGGAGGCTGGTCTAGAGACATCCTTAGGCACCTTTCCACCTGAATTATCCTGTGTTCCCATGAACTGTGTTCACTGTCCCTGAGCTGAAGCCTGGGAGACACCCTGCAGACATAGTGGCCTCATACTGCTGGTGTTGTAACTATTTTCTGTGGGCAGACGTTCATCTGCCTGATGTTTGAGAAAGTGGGAGGATCTGCTCTAATGTGGAAATAAGGACCAAGACCAGGTGGTGCCTTGGATGCTTAAGAGACAGCAAGAGCAGGTGCTGCAGGAGGGACAGTAAGGAAAAGAATCTGGCTTGTAGGTTCCAGTGGAGGAACAATTTGGTCTTGAATTGTCTGTTTCCTTTTGCTAAGGTAAGACAGGGAAGACCTGGCAGAGGAAAGGGGGGAAGAAAAAGACTCCTTCCACCTGGGACATGTCAGCACTTTTCATTTGAATGGGAAGCGTTCAAGAAACTCAAGTTCCCTAGAAATTCCTGCAGTTGACAGCAAAGCAGCCTCTGCTATCAAAGCCAAAGGCTCTGACTGCTGCCTTGGCTGTCAGCTTCTGCAGCTCTGCACGTTGTAGGGAGAGGAATATCAGCTGCTCAGAAGACAGGTTTTATTACGGCTCTCAGGCTGGGTGGCTTTGACAGCCTCCTCCTGCTGGGGCTAGTATTTTTTATTGATGTAATGGGAAAGCTTTTTCCCTTCAGATGTCTTTTTAATGCCTCCTGTCTCATGCTATCATGGAGTCAGAGAAATGAGAGATGGAAAACACCTATGAGGTCATGAGACCTCTGCCTGTTCTCACCAGTGCTGAATCCAGACAGGCAGATCCATTACATTCCTGTCGCGTTTCATGCACCGGCCACGAGTCCTGTGCTTGCAGTCAAGGAAAATCGTTAATTTAGGCACAAGCCAAAATATTTTTCCTCTTCATCTTAGTCTTAATTTCCAGAGTATTATTAAAAGTTTCAGCATGATGAGGTGGTTCCCTTTTCAGAGCATCTCATAACAAGGCAGCAGAACCTCCTCTAGACTGTCCGATTCTGTCCCTGCTTTCATCCCCGTGTATGTCACTGTCACACATGTCCACACGTGTGCACACCAGTGAACCCAGCTGCTATTGGAGGAGTCCACACAAGAGCAGATCTTGCCCACACCTATGTCTGCCACTCATGGACAATCCCCTTCACGTTGTCTCCACTGACCCATAAATGTCTCTCCCTCTGAGAAATGCTCCCTCGTGCTCTGTTCTCCAGCATCATTTTAATAAAATATAACCAGCTTTACAGATGTAAGAATGGGTTTTGCTCTCCTAAAACTTGAGATTATGAGAGGCTGGCTGGCTTGATGTCCTGCTGAGGTTATCTACTGCCTGGCACATGGGATTTCTGACTGGAGCACCTCAAATAGCCAGGGAGGAGTGACTTCGTCAGATAGAGATTCACAAATGCCCATATGACACCATGCTCCAGTTTAAATGTCATTGAGAAGGTTTTCTAAAATAGATTTTCTTTCCATCCTCATGTCACGACAGGATAGTAGATGGCTCCTTCATCATCTTGTGTGAATTTCTCTCTCCATAAGGTGGTGAAACTCTGGGGCACCCCCTGTTGCACCAATGCACATCAGGAGTAAGTGCACTGAAATCATAGAATTGCTCAGGCTGAAAAAGACCTTCAAGATCATCGAGTCCAACCTTCAAGATCATCGAGTCCAACCTCAAATCAGTGAACCCCAGCAGTGCCAGGAGGAACGTGGAAAACATGAAGGCCACAGCACCGGAGCCCAGGTTGCCACTGCTCTGTGCAAGCAAAGCAGACGTGCTTATACTTCCTGGCTCCATACGGATCTTCTGGAAGATCTTTCTACCCCTATTTCACAGAGGGACACCTCAATGGGTAGCACAGCTACAGCTCACCAGTCCAGCAGTGCCACCCAAGGAGAGGACAATGCTCCAGCCTATGCTGACTCCGCTTGGCTGATGTGTAAGATCACACTGATGTCACTCACCAATTCCCTGAAGTTCTCAGCACTGTAGCCATGTGCTCCACAACCACAGGGAGGTCTCATGTCCCTGACAGTGAAGAGGTTCCTGTGTATAAGAGTTTATCATCTGGGAACAAGCTCCTGTGTATCAGGTGCTGATCAGGCTGTGAACACTTCTCTCGACATTCAGGGAGAAAGAAATAAAAAGAAGTTTAAAAGCTGTAGATAACTATCCCCAAATTTTCTTGTGTATTTGCCCAGTGCATAGAGTCAGAGTATTAATGACAGCTCTATGATATGAGCACACAGAGAATGACATAATTCTGTGTTTTGCTCTAAGTCTATGATTATAAACATACAGGTACGTGCATGACTAGTGCCAGGAGACACAATTCAAGTCACCTCTCCCACTCTGAGGGGAATAGAGACCTGGAGGGCTCATCTTTAAAGGAAACCCTCAAAGATTTATTTCAAACATTGTCTATTGCTTAGAATTCTGTCCCCGCACCCAGGTCTTGGAGCATTGTTAAAAACTACAAACATGAGTGAAACCTAGTTCAAAACCTAGTTCAAAATGTATTTCTGTGCACGCTGTCCCAAGCCTCTGGGCTGGTGTCTGTATTTGTCTTTCATCTGAGGTTCTCTCAAGGTCTGAAAGAATTTCATTTTCATCTTTCCATGGGATAATGGGGTGCACAGAAGCACAGATCCTCCGTGGGCTGCCTGGCCAACTTCTGCCACCCTTGGGCTAACCTGCTGCTGGGGGTTTGGTGTAGAAACCGTGGAGGTGGCAAACTAGGCTAGAAGGGAGCAGAGCTGTGGGAGGACTGCATGAGGAGGGGTCTCTGGGTTCAGCATGTCTGGAAGACAGCACATTTGGGTAGTTATTACTGATTCTTATAAATGCTTTAAAACCACCTCTGCCCAGCCTAGGCACAAGCATCACACCTGCCACCTTCCTATCCAACCTCGTTGTGTCAACGTGGTTAGTCTTGCACCAGCCTCACATCTCAGTGTGACAAAAATCTGCAAATCCTGCCCAACCTTCCAGGAGTGCTGGACTAACACTGGGGCACTGTGGAAAGAAACTTCAACCAAGTGTCAGGCAGGATCCAGCCTCTGCTTGGTAACAGCTGAATGGCTCACATCAGGTAATTTTACAGGTGAGCTCAAAGGTGAGGCTATAAAAGAAACCTTTGGCCAAGCCAAGATGAGGACCTAAGAGCCATGTCTTTCAGGACCGTGTCTAGATGGTGACATGCCTCACACACAGCTATAAACTCTTTCCAGGAGATGACATTCAAAGAAAGGATCTGGGAAAATCAAAGGCAAAGCAATAAAGGGTGAACTCTAAATGTTCCCTGTCCCAGCGCTGCAGCCTGTGGAGCAGACAGAGGAAGGAATCATGTTGGGAGATGTTATGGGGAGAATAAACTAATATATTATCTGCACCTGACCCTACACCCTCAGGGTGTAGGGTCAGATTGCACCTCCTGTCAACTCAGAAGAAGGCTGCCCGTGCACACTTAGGATCAACACAGGGATGTCCAGTCCAAGTTGTCCCCCTTGTGTCCTCTACTTGTGCCTCACTGGGAGCTTTGTCCCTGCCCACCCAGCTGGCCAGATGGGTGCTTGTTCCCTTTGTGCTCTGTGGGAGAAACTGGGATTCTCTGGAGGGTTGTCCAAGACCTGAGCAGGTCTCCTGCTGCCTCTGCCCATGCTGGCTTCCATGACGCAACATCCCCCTGGAGCTGGACTCTGCACCGTGTGCTCCTCAGATAATGCTTCCAGCATAATTTGGGTTGCCACACATGTGAATGAGTAACTAAAAATACCAACATATTCAAATGTGAGACAATTTCAGATGGCGTATCCAACTGGTATTTTAAAACCTGAAGCCAGCACTGCTGAAGGATATACATTTGTCACCAGAAAGGATCAGATTCTGCTTCCTGAACTCCCACAGGAGAGCAAAAAACACTTCAAAATATCTTTCCAAAGAGAGCCCCACCTATAGATGGAACTCCCTCTATTCCAAGGCTTCTTCTAAAGCCTTGCTGAATGTTGTTTTCAATGTGCAAGTTACATTTAGCTTTCAGTTCAATTAAAAAAAAATATATATTTTGCCTAAGGAAACAGCTATAAAATGTTTAATAACATCAAATAATCACCCACCACCTGGACACACAGTTGAACACATATGGAGAGGTACCTTCCACACAAGCAAATACATATGCTACCCCACAAAGCTCACCAACGTAGGCATGGGCACATAGACATTGACATGGACTCACCACACTTCTGAGCAGATGCTTGTCACGAACCCCAGAGAAGAGCATGTACATATACACAGGGACTTGTGCGTAGCTGCATCTTTGTCATCTGCATCATTTGCTGGAGCGAGAGCTTTCTCCATGCCAGGCTGCCAAGTTGTCTTGCTTTTGGGTACCCAACATCATCAGTGATGGTAGGTGCAGTGCTGGGTGTGGTGCTTCGTGCTCTGGCTGGCATTGTCACCAGGGTCTGCCCCAGGGTGACACCACAGTGTGCACTGCCACTGGGAGACCTGTAGAGTTCAGCACCTCCTTGTGTAGGAAACTCTGGAACAACTGCCATTGATGGGAAACATGGACCTGCAGCCCAAATACAACACTATTGTTTGATGCCTCACTCCCCATAGATTGCACGGCACATTTAGATGCCTCAAAGGAGCGTTGGGAGGTTTAAGTGACTTAGTATCTGAAGTCAAGATGACCAGACCTTCCACTTGAGAGTTGTTGGCAATGAACATGTCAACGTGCCATGGGGCAGAGAGCCTGCCCTGGAGGAACTGTGGTGCCACATGCACACCAACAGGGTGAAAGAGCTGAGGGAACCTGGGGAACACCCCAGCAGCCTCCTCTTCAGCAGGAGGGGCTGAGCTCACATTTCACACCAGATAAGGCTGAGCTCATTAGCAGCTGCCAGAGTGGCTGGTGTGTCCTCTGTTCACACCCCTGCTCACTCCCTGATAACGAGCCTCTGCCCTTTGTCTCCCTCTTTCCCTTCATTTTCTCTGGAAAAAGCGTCATTGTCCTTCCTTGCCCAGCAAGGGCACTGAGAGCTTCTGCTCCCCTCAGCCCCATTGCATCTTCCTTGAAGCATTGCTGATGTTCAGGCTTGAACCTGGACAGAAGATCTCCACCTAAGTGTCCCCAGCTGGGATCTCAATCCCAGGTCCTTCAGGTTACTCAGCCCTTTTTCTCATACTTTCAGAGAGAAATGGAGGTTGGTTCTGTGGCAAGAAAAAATGCCTTTCTAAAATGAAACATTAAAGTATTTCACTGGCAAATACTGGGCAAAGTATTTCAATATTTTAGAGGTTGCTCGACCAAGTTGGGTCTCAGAGTCCATCAGTACTGTCCTGGTTTTGGCTGGAATAAAGTTGATTTTCTTCCCAGTAGCTGGTACAGTGCTGAGTTTGGGATTTAGGGTGAGAATAACATTAATAACACATTGATGTTTTCAGTTGTTGCTAAGCAGAGTTTATACTAAGCCAAGGGCTTTTCAGCTCCTCAGGCTGCCCTGCCAAGCTGGGAGGGAGACACTCCAAGGACAGCTGATCCAAAGGGGTATTCCATACAATGTGATGTCATGCCCAGTATATAAACTGAGGGAGCTGTTTGAGGGGTGCTGGGTTCAGGGATTGGCTCAGCACTGGTCAGTGAGTGGTGAGCAACTGTTCTGTACATCACTTGTTTTGTATATTCTATTATACAAATATTTCAGCGCAGAGCCACAGAGATGATGAAGGGAGTGGAACATCTCCCTTGTGAGGAAAGGCTGAGGGAGCTGGGGCTCTTTAGCTTGGAAAAAAGGAGACTGAGGGGTGACCTCATTAATGTTTATAAATATGTAAAGGGAGAGTGTCAGGAGGGTGGAGCCAGGCTCTGCTCAGGGACATCCAGTGATAGGACAAGGGGCAACGGGTGCAAGCTGGAACAGAGGAGGTTCCACCTAAATAGGAGAAGAAACTTCTTTGTGGTGAGGGTGCCAGACACTGGCCCAGGCTGCCCAGGGAGATTGTGGAGTCTCCTTCTCTGGAGATGTTTAAAACCCCCCTGGACGTGTTCCTGTGTGACCTGCTCTGGGTGATCCTGCTCTGGCAGGGGGGTTGGACTAGATGATCTTTGGAGGTCCCTTCCAACCCCCAACATTCTGTGATTCTGTGATTATTACATCATTATTATTATTGTTGTTACTATTATTTTCCCTTCTTTTTCTGTCCTGTTTAACTGTCTTTATCTCCACCCACAAGTTTTACTTTTTCCCCCCTATCCCACTGTGGGGAAGTGAGAAAGCTGCTGTGTGCTGTTTAGTTGCTGGCGGGGGTTAAACCATGACAGGGACACTGTCTGCATTCACCATTCTCTACAGGTCCAATGTGATGCTGTCCCATCCTTCCTGAAGAGAAATTCTAGCCATTGAGGGACACACGCGTCCTTAAAATCTCAGCAGCATTGAGATATCAAATCGAGGACAGAATCATAGAATCATAGAATTGTCAGGATTGGAANGTGTTCAGTTGTTTTCAGAAAACCCTTTGGGGCTTTGGAGCAGGGGTATTTGAAAACCCCTTGATGCCACTGAAGTCTCTCTTGGTTGTGGACCTCCCAAGGCATGGCTGGAGGTGATACGAATAGACCTACTCCCCACTGAGTGTGACCTGTTGGGTGGTGAGCTGTAGTGTGTCTACTTTGTTCCCACTAGTTTCTCAGATAAGTAATCTCTCCTGAGACCTGACAAATAGGAGAAAAATGAAGGAAGTAATTTAATATCTTTTCTATGGCTGCAGAGTTCAAAGCGTTCACATGGTACCTAGAAGCTCAGTTTGCTTTGTGCTCCCAGGAACCAAGAATAGGAAACATCAAAATGATCCCGTGCTCAACATCTTGAGACTTTCTGGCTCCATCCACTCTACCAGTGGCAGGAGACACCTGAACTATCTTAAAATGAGCAAATTGAGGTAGTAGCAGCAACATTTTGCAAGCATTTGGGGCTCCAGGCCACATTATTCCGCACTGTGGTGAGATGAATTAGCCCACACTGTCAACTGGGAGACCATAGCTGGAACATGCCCAGTGCTGCAGTTAGCTCACTTCAGGCTAACCCATCCCTTCCTGTGCTGGAGTCTGCAACAGGAGCAAAGAAGACACAGAGGTGACATCTTTTTTAGGTCTAAACCCAAGATTTTACAAGAAGTGCTGGTCTAACAAAGAACTACAGGCTATGGAGACTTTCTTGGCCTTTGTTGGGTTGTGCTGGAACAAGTTCTCTGGGGGCTAGACTCTGCTCCAGCTCCTTCTTCTGCTCAGGGACAGTGGTGTGCAAATAATAGGTGGGTCTTAGAATTGCTTGGGTACAGGTCAGCATGCTAGGCTTTATCTTCGGGTCGATAAACTCTTGTCTCATCCCTTCAGAGGGAAATGGAGGTCAGTTCTGTGGAAAAAAAAAAGTCATTCTAAAATGAAACATCAAAATACGTCACACACAAAAATGGGAAAAGTATCCTAACTTTCCAGGAATGATTTCCTCTGAGGTACCTTGGCCTCCACCAAAAATAATTGTAATCATGAATCTAAATTCAAGTATAGTTTTGATGTAGCCCAGATTCCAGGATTTTTTTTGTGTGGATTCACTGGATCATTTTCCCACTCTGGAGTTGAAGGAGGGGCAAGGGAACAGGATTTTTCAAGAATAATGTTTGAAGATTTGATTTCACACCTTCCTGGCCTGAAAAGAAAAGAGAAGACCATTCATTTTACCCAACATAAGGAATGTCCTCCTGGGTTGGAGCAATGGTCTATGTACCCCAGGGCTCTGTCTCAGAGTTCAGACTGAAGTAAGGACCTTTTTCACCTCTCCTCCTAAGACAGCTCTTCCACCCCCTCCAGTATTCCCTTTCTCTGTCTTGGAGTCAATCACTTTGTGCTCACCAAAGAAACTTGCTGCCATTTAGGGGACCATGCTCTGCCAGGCCTGTTCTTACTGTTCTGGCAATACTTCAGCTCTTTTTGGGAAATCCAAGGCCTAAAAGGTCATCTCTTCACTGCAAAGGGGAGATGCTCCAAGATGGAGTGTTTCTTTTCTCTCTGGGGTCTTTTGCCTTGGCAAGTCGACCTTGTCCTATGGGTAGGAGTGCTACCCTCTCATGCTGGTGTTGCTGAGTGCTCACAGAGATAACACATTGCCTCCTGCAGCACGTAGACAACAGCATTAAAAGTTACTAGATGCCCAAAGATGCCCTGAACGCTCCCCCAGCCGACATTCAAATGAGACCTGGGCGAGTCTGTCAGCATCCCTTGCTTTTCAACACTCTCTGGCAGATGGTGCTGGCCCCAGAAGGCCTCTGGTGTCCTCAGGGAGCTCATCAGCTCATCAGTGTCCAACAAGAGCTGTCAGCAGTGACCACCCCCAGCAGACCAGCCAGCACCCTACGAGCTGCTCTCCCCTGTGAGTCACAGCTGGAAGTGTCACGCACGGACTGGGGACAAGGAAGTGAGGAGGAGTGTTTGCAGAAGGTGGATGTGGGGAGAATTCTAAGGAAGCCTGAGTGTTGCACTGCACTTCTGAACCAGCTGCTGTGGCAGTGCATCGTCACTTCCAGCAGTCCCAAAGTGGTGAGGGACTTGCTGGGGTGGCCTTCCTCAGGGCCCCAAGGACACTAATTGGTCTTGACTGACCTCACCTCGGGTCCCCACTCACATCCATGGGTCCAGCTCAACCATGGGGCTTCAGTCCTGGCTTCAGAACATTGCAGGAGTACTGGTCTCCAGGTCAGCTACAGCCATGGCCCTACCTGGACACAGAATCATAGAATGGTTTAGGTTGGAAGGGACCTTTCAAGATAAGCTAGTTCCAACACCCCCACCACAGCAAGGACACCTCCCACTAGACCAGGCTGCCCAGGACCTCATCCAACCTGGCCTTGAACACCTCCAGGGATGTGGGATCCCAGCTGGGGAGGTCCCTTTTGGGGATGCTGTCAGTGCTGGGGGCTCAGTCTGGGCTCTCAGGGAGGTCCTCGGTGCAGCTCAGCCAGGACAGGATCCTGTCCCAACCCATGAGCACTTCTGGCAGCTTCTGCTCTGTGCTCTTTTGCTGCTGATTAAGTAAATTTACTTAAAAAAACTCCACATTGCTCTTTTTTCATATGTATTCTGAGGAGGCAGAAAAACATTTTTCTGGCCTCATCTGTCTTATGTTAGTTTTAATCTAATGAGCTTTATAGATAGATCTTCTCATGACAGATGAAATTAAGGTGACTGAGAAATTAAGGCCAAAACACATGAGTAGAAAACTTTGTCAGGCATTTCTAAATGTATGGTCCATATTTTCTGTGGTTACCTGTTCACTCAAGACAGTGGATGCATGAAATATAATTTCTTAAGTGCACTATGACAGTCTCCCCCAACAAACTCTGCTCTGCTCTGCAGACAGGAGACAGGTTTTTAAGCTCTCTAGGTCTCAGGTTTGCTGCTCTCCATAGTTCCAGCAGTGCCCCTGCCCAGAGCCACGTGTACAAAGCAAGGACGAGCTGCAGTGTTAGAGAGGAGCTTGCCTGGAATGAGACATCTTAAACCTCCTGCTTGTATCCCCACTTTGCTCTCTTTGGAGGCATGGAAGGACCATGTGTGCTATTTTTTGTTACCTCTTTATGGCCAGATCCCTTTGAAAAAGACTTTGGCTTGTATGGCCAAAGAAAAGGGGTTAAATGTAGCCCAGACCTCAGAGCAGTCATTTCTCTTTGTCAATGACACCTTTAATCTGTCATTCTTGTGTTTAAACTGTTTCTTAGAGCTACCTGAAAGAATATGAATAATCCTCTGGTATTTCTATAACCTTCTTCTGACCCGTTTGCTATTTTTACCCGAGTGCTTCATCTTCCCTGGATGATGCAGATAAGCAGGGCTATAATTGTCAGGGGCTGGCAACTCGCTCAGCCGGGGGCAGTCCCGTCACGCTGACACAGATGCAGAAACATGAGATCTTCCTTGTTTGCTTTGCAAGTGGGAAACATTTTGCCACGTCCCTGATGCTGGTTTTGTAATAATAGCCAACTTGGCATCCCTTCTTCTCCCCCTGTTCCACCACTGTCTGTCCCCCATGTGATGGAAATGGGTGCTGGGGTGGCTTGAGGTGGCCACCCTGCTGTGTGTTTGAGGCACGATGTCACACTTCTTCCCTGCTCTCACCAGCACTGTGGGTGCAGCAGAGATGTGGGAAGGCTGTTGGTCACCTGCTAAGTGAATGCTCTTCATTTGTTTGTCAAAGAGACAGCACCAGAATCATAGAATCGTAGAATTGTCAGGGTTGGAAGGGACCTAAAAGATCATCCAGTTCCAACCCCCTGCCATGGGCAGGGACCTCCCACTACACCAGGTTACTCACAGCCCCAGCCAGCCTGGCCTTCAAAATGTCCAAGGATGGGGCTTCCAGCACCTCTCTGGGCAACCTGTGCCAGTGTCTCCCCACCCTCCTGGGGAAGAACTTCTTCCTAATGTCTCATCTGAATCTCCCCACCTCTAGGCTTCAGGCTATCTGTAGTCCACTGGTGTGGAACTAGTGATGCTTACTGAGTTTGGGGATGTGTCTTTATAGCTCAGTGTGAGGACACTTGTGTAGCTGGAGAGAGAACTGGATATCAACGCATGCATCAGTGAGCATCTGAGGAGTTGCCTCAGCAGGAGAGACTGAAAGACACTTTCCTGCACCCCTGACTTCAGGAGTTCAGGCCCCATCTTGGAGGTGAGACACATGGTCCATGTCTCATTCAGCAGAGGAAATGTCTGGAGCTACTGTTAGTCAGGATGAACTCTTGTTCAGGAAGGACGGTGGAGGCTTTGTGTAGTGACAGTCACCTAAATTCCTTTGGGACTGTGACAGTGTTATTCACACAAATTCCAACCATCAGGCTTGGGCGAGCTCTATGTGACCATGTCTGTGAACCTCCCTCTAAAGTGTGTGTCCACCTCCGTTGCCCACTGAAGGGCACTTAACTCAGGCTGGAGCCTCTGCAGGGTGATGGGGTGCTGAAAAGTTGAACATAGCACATGTTAAATTCCTACAATTCATCTAACACAGCCAGTTTCCTGCATTTTCTGGTGACTAAGCAGCTTCTTACCAGCTCCACCAATGAGCTTCTAGTTTGGAAAATCCACAGCTCTGTGGCGCATGGTGAAGGGTACAAGACACAGTGGACAACTTCACCGTGCAAATTTACACGTCTGGTGTTGGCTCTGGCAGCCAGACTTAGAATCATAGAATCATAGAATTGTCAGGGTTGGAAGGGACCTTAAAGATCATCTCGTTCCAACCCCCCTGCCATGGGCAGGGACCCCTCCCACTACAGCAGTTGCTCACAGCCCCAGACAGCTTGGCCTTCCAAATGTCCAGGGATGGGGCTTCCAGCACCTCTCTGGGCAACCTGGGCCAGTGGCTCCCCCCCCTCCTGGGCAAGAACTTCTTCCTAACATCTGATCTGAACCTCCCCACCTCTAGTTTTGACCCATTCCCCCCACTCCTACCACTACCCGACAGCCTCAAAAGTCCCTCCCCATCTTTCTTGTAGCCCCCTTCAGATCCTGGAAGGCCACAAGAAGGTCCCCTCGGAGCCTTCTCTTCTCCAGCCTGAACAACCCCAACTGTCTCAGTCTATCCTTGTAGGAGAGGTGCTCCAGCCTCTGATCATCCTTGTGGCTCTTCTTTGGACATGTCCCAGCACGCCCAGCACTTATTTTAATGAACCAGTCATAAACACAGCACAAAGCAGCACCCACTCACACTGGCGTTTTGCTCTTTTGTTTTGCTCACCACAGTATTTTGTTACTACATGTCATCACTTAGCAGATAGAACCCTTCGGAAACCCCCACCTGCCCGTTGGGCTCTGGAAATGAGGTGTACATCTCCTACAGCTGAATGGGAGCTGCAGAGCTTAGTGAAACACCAACTCTGATGGCAGAGCCCAAGTCTGGAGGAACAATCTGTTCCATCTGCATCTGTCGTAATGGAGAGGTTTGATCATGCCTTGTAATTGGTAGAAGCTGGATCTGGCCTGATTGCTTCTTATGAGCTCTGCAGCCAAATAATTTAGCCTGTTGGAGAACTGACTGACATTCACCGCTCAATCCTGATTTCTAGGAAATCATTTGTTACTTTTAAGTACTTGATGATTATTGGGAGAAAAAAAAAAAGATGTTCTCTGGAGAAAAGTGTCAGATTTCAACACCACCACGAATGCGACCTTTCCTGTTAGGATTTGGGTTTCAAAAAGTCAGAAATCCTATTTTACTCCAATGTGTTAAAGGCAGATCTTCTTGCTCATGAGTTCAGAGGGACCTTTATCCCAGTAACCGGATCATTCCGTAATCTCACTCTGGTACAGTCAAACACCCAGATGAAAGTTGAAATAATTTTAGCACAAGTGCTTTGGCTTTAGTATTGAGACAAGCAAAAAGCTGCTGTTCAGCAGCACTATCTGACTCAGAAACCAGCAAGTAACTTACACTGGGGACACAGTCATTGTGAAACAAGTCTGCCTTGTTTCTCTCTGGCTCAATCCACTTTTAATGGGAATTAAACTAAACAAAGCCAGGTTTTTTAGGGAGGTGTGATATCTTTCTTGTGATAAATGGACAGAAAAAACCTTGTCAGATCTTGGACACATGGGCTTCCTTCGTGTCTGCTTCCGTGTCTGCAAGTTTGTCTGAATTTTCTAATGCTGGTTTTGGTCTAATTGAAGATATTATCTGCCCTGACAAACCTTGCCTATCTTGTACCTTTAGCCTTCTTATCTGTAGAACAACTTGCACTTAACAAGAAATATGGGCATCCATACCTGGCATTCCTAAGAATAATAATTGCACTTTCAAGACAAATATATTTTAGGATAAAGGACTTTGCTTGGCCAAAGTCTGGTACTCTCTAGACAAGACTAGCAAACCCTCTGCGGTGGCTTTGTGAAAACATCGTTAATCAGCAGAGATTAGTAGTCAGCAAACTCTTTCTTCAGATACAAAATCTGGTTTGTAAATGTGCCCAATCATGGCATCTGGGAGCTGTGCTCATGGCGTGCTAACAGGACTGTGCCTAAGCACACTCTTTCTGAGGCTTTCTAGAGATCAGCAGCTGTTTAGAACCATGATTTAAAACCCAATTACAGGCTGTGTAAAATCCCTCTCGTTTAACTCAATAATGTGTAATGGGCTCAGCTGGGATTTCTTTTGTTTGGGTTGGTTTTTTTTTTAATATCATCCTCTTTAAAATCCATTTAATCCATTTTCAACAAAGACTCTCTGTCTGAGGAGACACAGAAGATGGTGGGGGACAGGGAAGGGCTCTGCTCATCCTCTGAAGCCATGGGAGGTCTCACAGCTCACAAAAGTAAGAGGAATCTCCAGGCAGGGGCAGGTTTGCTTTGAGACCATGCCCTGATCCATCTGACATGAGCATGGAGCTGCTCTGCAGAGGGGATCTACCACTTGCTTTTGATCTAGTCTGGTTTGCCTGGGTAAGACAAATGAAGCTCTGCCAGCCAGAAAACTGGTCTTAGATTTGGCAAGGCAGCTCTCAAAGCTACACCCTCAGAGCTGTCTCCGGAAAAGGAGTCCAAAAACTTGACTCTTCTCATCCAGCAGAACAAAGACTAAAATCTTCTGTAAATACAGCAGCATGCAAAAGATCAGGGAAGTTTGCAAGGCGTCTAAACTTAAGGACCATGGTGACGCAAGGAGATGAGTGCAAATGAGTCATGAAATCACAAGGAGGTTCCTAGGACTTGTGACAGTGAAGAGGTGGGGTAGGAGTTGGGGGACCCACCTCATTTTAAGCCAGCGCTTGAGTGGTTTCTGAAAAGGATCATGCAGTATGAATCATAGAATCATAGAATGTTTCAGGCTGGAAGGGACCTCTAGGGGTCATCTTGTCCAACCTCCCTACACAAGTAGGGACATCTCTACCTAGATCAGGCTGCCTAGAGCCCCATCAAGCCTGACCTTGAATAACTCCAGGCATGGGGCCTCCACCCCCTCTCTGGGCAGCCCATTCCACTGATCTATCACCCTCAGATTAAAGAACTTTTTTCTAATGTCCAGTCTAAATCTATCATTTCCTAGCTTAAAACCAGGAGGACAAGGACCCAAGAGGAGCTGGGAAGGTCTTTGGAGCCTGGAGATCTCACAGCAGAGGGTGATATCTGTGTTGCAGTGCTGATTTGAACCTTCATGGTGAAGCTTTGATAATGTCTGTGTGGAAATCAGGGTTGTGAGAAGTGAAGCAAAGCCAAATGACTTGGATCTGTCTGCTTTTATCTTCTAGTTTTCAGTTTTTAATCTCCTCTCAAGTAGTTTTATAACACGTGAACAATAGAGTGGCTGGCTCTTCACACTACAGCAGGTGGGAACTGAAATACAGAAGACGAGAAGTTGCTTAGAAGATATTTCATAGAATCACAGAATGGCTTGAGTTGGAAGAGACCTTAAAGATCATCTCCTTCCAACCCCCCTGCCATGGCAGGGACACCTCCCACTAGACCAGGTTGCTCATGGCCCCATCCAACCTGGTTTTGAACACCTCCGGGGATGGAGCATCCACAACCCCCGTGGGCAGCCTGTGCCAGTGTCTCCCCACCCTAAGAGCGAAGAATTTCCTTCTAATTTCCAATCTAAATCTCCCCTCTTCCAGTTTGAACCCACTACCCCTCATCCTGTCACTACAAGCCCTTGTAGAAAGTCCCTCTCCAGCTTTCTTGTAGCCCTCTTCAGACTGCCTTATTGAAAGGCCACAATAAGGTCTCCCCTGAGCCTTCTCTTCTGCAGGCTGAACAAGCCTAACTGTCTCAGCCTGACTTCATAGGAGAGCTGTTCCAGCCCTTTTTATCTGTTTTCCAGCCCCTGTTTATCTGGTTAGCTGCCCATTTTGCCCAGCGCAGCAGCAAAACAGGCATTTAACACACCAATGTAACTGCAAGTAGCAGAGAGCACCTGCACTGTAGCTGGAGAAGCCTTCCCCATTGTCTTTCCAAGCTGTGAGCTGGCTCCCAGATTTCCTCCTCACCCCAGCCAATCCACCCAGAAATGGAAATGTCTCAGGGCCACAGACACATAGTAGGAAAGAGGGTGTTTTAGGGAAATCAAATGCTAAATAGGCTTAGCTATTTCCTAGGGCTAAACATGGAAAGAGAAATAACAAAGTGGTTTTAATGACTTAACTGAGCAAACATAACAAGAAAGTGATGAAATGTGAGCACGATAAGGCAGAATAAATAGAGAGAACTAACAGGAGCTTGCTATGCAAGAGCAGCACTGCACTAGGGAGTAACCTATTACTCATATTGTCAAAGGTACAGTAAGTGATGTGGAGGCTGATCATGTAGCACCAAGGGGTTTGTTCTGCTGCAGTTTGTCTTTTAGGAGAAGCAAATTAAAAAATGCACAAACCTCAAAAAAAGAGAAAAAAGTCTAAAGGAAAAAGAACAGGATTCTTTTTTTTTTTTTTCCCTGTAAAAAGCATTTTGGGTTGGCATTTCAACATTAGTTTAACTGCAACAAAAAAAAGAGAGTCTTCTAATAATATTTTCTGGCAGCAGAGAACTCCATGGAAGCAGGGGAGGTTCTTCCTGAAAGCCCAGTGGGGCAATGGGCAGTTGCATATACCACTGGGAACTGCTGGTTTTATTCCATTGTCTCAGGAGTCTTCCTCCCTCAGCTGGGACCCAGAAAAGCTTCATTTCTGCACTTGACTGCTGATGACATCTTTATTCTCCATCACATCAAGATGGAGAGCCAGGCTGGAGCAAAGGGTCTGCCCCAGGCTCTGCTCCAGAGCCCCGGAGGACTCTGAAATCCTTCAAGGTCTTTGTTTTACAGGTGCATTAAGGGACTTTCTGTGAGGCACAGCTCTCCAACAGAAAATCACTCTCCATTTAGCTCTCGGCAACTCATGCATGATTGAAAGTATCTAAGGTATAGGCACATTCCAGCAGAAAGTAATTTATCTCTTTTAATAAAACATTCCTGCTCATATGGTGAGACAGAGCAGCTTGGGCTCTATACCTGACCAATCATCTCTTGCTGGGCAGCAACACCTTCTCAAATGTTCTTTGATGTATTGCTGTTTCATAGGCAAGATAAAACTTACATAAGATGAAGTAAAACACAGGAGAAAAATGAAGGTCCCTGTTTGGCAACTTTATACATAGTAGAGGATGACACAGCTTCAGCAGAGCTCTGCTTTCTGCATGCCACAGGGAAGAATTTCAACACCAGAGGAATTATGGAGAGGTCAGGGTGGAGATTTACAGTTCTGTGAAGTGCAGAGTGCAGAAGGCAAACCAGGTGAGATCTGTGTGGATGCAGAGCAGTTATTCTGGTCCTTGGAAAGTGGGAAGTGGGCACCAGGTTTCCTTTGGGGAAGGGAGATGCATTCCCTCCTCCCAACAGGACAATCAGAACTGAATTGTTCTGGTTTCATCCTTTCAAATCTTTATGTGATGCCAGCTTGCTTCCTGGCAGTCCCATTGCTCCCACTCTCCACACACTGGTCAGCAGCTGCTCCCTGGCCTGTCGCGGTGCTTCCAGTTCTCACCCCAGGCTCTGCATGGCTCCAGAAGGACCTGTTGGTCTGTGTCTGCTCTGCTGGCCTGGGTAAAGACACCTGGCCAGGACCCCTGTGGCCCTTCCTATGCTTGGGTGGGAGCTCTGTGGGGTCTGGGCATCCTTCTTGGTGTCCCCAAGGAGCACAGAGCAGGCACCAATGGTGGTAGCACTGGGCAGCTGGCAGTTTGACAGGCAGCAGGGGATGATTTTAGCCCCTTTGCCTATACACTGCTTTTTAAATGTGCATGAATTGCCTCCTCCCAGTCTTCTGGAGTCAGGCTGAAGATTGAATGGACTGGAAGGGAGGAAAGAAAGAAAGAAGGAAAGAAAAAGGATCTCCCAGCACAAGAAGGCAGGAAAACTCTAAAGCCGAAGAGAAAATGCTGTGAGGATTGAAGTGAGAAGTGGGTGGGGAGAAGGGGATGAGGAAGGAGACGCTGACAAGTTGTGGGAACTTTGGGAAGTTTGAAATCACTTCTCTTGAGTCTTTCACCCATGGAGTAAGGTTAATCAACCCAGGGGCTGTGGCTGATTAAAGCAAACTGCTCAGAGGGGATGCAGACATGTTGTTCCCAAGAGGAACAGACACAAGAGATCATTGAGGTGGTCAGAAAAGCAGAGGCAGCATTAGCAGTGCCCAGTCAAGGGGACTCTTGATACCAAAGGGCCTGATATGACCTGAAGATCTTACTGAGACCCTTCTACAGGTAAAACTTACTTTGTAGCCTCAGTTCTTGCTGCCAGACAAGAGAGTCTGGTCTTAAAAAATGCATTTCAAAGATGCTAAACATTTTTGTGCATGTCTTTACCACAGACTGATAAAGAAATACTTCCCCTGAAGTGACTCCTGATTTCTAAAGCTTCTGCTGTATAGACAGTAGCACTGAAAACAACCTTGTGTTGCCCTCAGGGCCAAACCACAGCCAATGATGAAGAGCTCCTACAAAAAGGTGTTGAGAACAATCCCAAGAATTAGAGATGTGCTAACCTTAGTTTAGGAAGGCTAAAAACAACTGAGGCAATGACTGACCTAATGTGAGCCCTATGACAGGGAAAAATGAACACATCTCTAGGCAAATGTCACTTTTTTCACCTGTCTGAATTCTTAACGCTCTAAGAAGCTGCAGCGTGGCTTAGAGAGGGGGAGGGAGTGCAATATATTTAGACTTCCTAAAGGTCTTCAATAGGTGCTTGGCCAGGTGGTCAGAAATGCTGGATAACCACAGGTTGGAGGAGGAAGGCCCATCATGGATGTAAATTATTATGAGGTAAAGGGGGGGGGGAATAAATCCTGATTCCTTTACATGTCCCAAAGGTCCTGAAGAACCTCAGCCTTCAGTACATGGCTGTGACAGACACTCAAACTGTCTTACAAAAGAATCATAGAACCATAGAATTGTCAGGGTTGGAAGGGACCTAAAAGATCGTCTCGTTCCAACCCCCCTACCATGGGCAGGGACACCTCCCACTAGACCAGGTTGCTCACAGCCCCATCCAGCCTGGCCTTCCAAATGTCCAGGGATGGGACTTCCAGCACCTCTCTGAGCAACCTGTGCCAGTGTCTCCCCACCTCCTGGGGAAGAACTTCTTCCTAACGTCTCATCTGAATCTCCCCACCTCTAGTTTTGATCCAAAGAGTCATTGCTGTGCTGACTTCTGTTTCCATTTCAGGTGCTGGCTGAAGTCCTTGTACTGGTCATGTCTGCTCCCATCCCTCCCACAATTCATAAGAGAAGGGCCAAAGGAAGTCGTGAAGAATAAGTGGTTAATGAACTTCATTCGAGTCTTGATTTTCCAAATATTTCTGGTTTATTTCAACAGAATTATTTATATGCATAAAAAATAATGAGAGAAGTGGGTCAGACTGATGGTCCATCTCGCTTGGGGCTCTGTCTCTGGCAGCAGCAATAGTTGCTATTTCAGGACATGGCTCCTCTCTGCCGTCCATTCCCTTTGTACTCACCCTGCATCTCCAGCTGCTGAGTAGAAATACCTGACAGGACATCCCTGCCTTGTCCTTTTAAATATATGTTTCCAGCCTTGCTGCCCATGAGTATTTCTGATGCTGTGCTGAGCCTGCTGATGCTGTCTGCCTGCACAGCCCCGAGTGGCAGTGGCTCCAGTGGTTTGATCCCCACCAGGTCAAGAAGAGCTTTCTGTTCTGGTGTGCACCACTCCTCTTCCAGTTCCAATGGTGCCCCTCACTTGTCCTGCAGGAATTGCTCAACGGTCCAAGTCAAACATCGCTGTTGATCTCCACAGAGCTCAGCCCTGGGCTGGGAACCTTTTGACACGAATGTCTCCTCTTCACTTGTGTCTACACAATCATAGAATCATGGAATGTTTCAGGCTGGAAGGGACCTCTAGCACTCATCTACTCCAACCTCCCTACACAAGTAGGGACATCTCTACCTAGATCAGGCTGCCTAGAGCCCCATCAAGCCTGACTTTGAATGACTCCAGGCATGGGGCCTCCACCCCCTCTCTGGGCAGCCCATTCCACTGATCTATCACCCTCAGATTAAAGAACTTTTTTCTAATGTCCAATCTAAACCTATCCTTTCCTAGCTTCAAAAAATTACTCCTGGTCCTATTGTTAAAAACCCTTTTGAATAGACCTTCCCCTGCCTTTACGTAGGTCCCCTTCAGATACTGGAAGGTATAACATGCAACAAGATGCTCTGGCTTCCCTGAGAGTTGGTAGTGATGCGATATATTTAATTTGGGAATTTTTTGGAGACCAGTTTGTATTTTTTTAAGCATTCACTTGAAATGGCAAAGCAGTCCGTGAACTTTTTATGGCTTTTATAAGCCATCTGCCATGACTCCAACATGTATTCTATGGCTAAAATTTGAAATCTGGTTTTCTTTACTAGCATCAACATTGCATAGCATGCATCTGCAGCTGGCTGGCTGTCAGAAATACAGGAGAGAGATCTCTCACAAAATATACCTTGAGTAAACACATAATTTCTTCTCAAAAAATTTGTTTTTTCATGAATCAGAGCTGAAGACTGGACATCAGGATACTATACTTGAGGTTCCCTGACTTAGACTACACCAAGCTCAAAGGAACCAGCAAGCACCACGCACCAAGGAACCAAGAAGCACCAAGGAACCAGCCATGGACCAGGAACAAGTCTGGTCCACTTCAGACTGCCAAGACAGGGCAGACACCCAGAGCAGAAAGGTGGCTCATCCCAAGAAGGTAGATCAAAAGGTAAATCACACTTTCCAGGCATGACCTGATCCAGCTCCAGCTCACAGCTCTGAATTCTCTCTCCCTACGTATTGCAAGCTCGCTAGAAGTTCATGGACACCTCTAACCCAGAATCCCTGTGCCTCAGAGAATCCCCTGGGGGAGAGAATAGCTGCATTAGAAACAAAGTTCTGTTGGCAAATTTTCTTTTCCATTTGCCTGGTCTATCTGATAGTAAATCCACACAACTACTTGGACAAGAACAGCTTTAGAAGGTCAGACCCACTTCCCAGAACTATGCCATAGCATTTAAAAAAAGAAAATAGGCCCATGTGAGTATCTGGTTTGTCTCTTCTCCAAGAGAAAGTCAATGTAAATAACCAAGGCTATCAAGCCAAGTAAATTAACTTCACTCAGCTAGAGTGTAAATCACAGTGAAAACCTCTGGTGGTGACTTCAGTAGAATCAGGGTGACAGATGAAAGTACTGGTGAAGGTAGGAATTAGACAGCTTGGCACAAAGCAGTGAGGAAAAGCCACCAAGGGTGACAGTCTATTAAAAACTGCTGGATCATGAGCCAGAAAATCCTGTGCTGCTGTTATCTGGTGTGTCCTCATTCTTCCATTCAGTGCTAATCATCTCAGCTCTAAACTAATGAAGCAGATGTAGAAAATGTCCAGTGAGGGGTGAGATTGGCAGAGGCACCACAGCTGGAGGGAGAACAGCTGTCTGTGCAAGGAGAGCCTTCCAAGCCCGGGACCAGTGAATGGGGAGAATACAACCCACATATATTTGGAGTTATCCATGAAATAACAAAAGCTACAGGAAAAACCAGCTGGCTGCCCCTCCTTGCCTGGCAGAACAAGGGCAGCAGGACATCAGTTCTGCTTGAAATCAACCTGTCCAACGGGTATAAAAGGACAACATTATTTGTGGAGACTTCGTTGAGCAGCACATCTGAGAGTTTGAAGTCTAGGCTAACATTTTGGTAAAGATGTTCTGCTTCTGTTTGGTTATGAACAGTCTCTGGAGCTACTTGAGGAACATCTGGAAGATGACTGTTGATCAGTCACATTTGTCTATGGTCTATTTCTCCAGAGCACCCAGCACTGCTCAAGGCAGGCTGTTGGATTACAGGTCATCTGTTGGACAGCATGACCACCACTGAGGCATTGTCCTGTCCTGACATGGCAGGAGACAGGCTCCCACACCTGAGGACTATAATAGGAAGATGTCTGATCCATTTCAAGTTGATCTCTTCAAGTGCAGCATGATCCCACCTTCCTGCCTAACCAATGCTGAGGTGAACATCAGCTGGGGACCTCAGGTCATCATATCTCCAGCATGTTCAGGTGGGAACAGACACCTAGCCTGGCTTGTGCTCTCCATGAGCTTGGAGCAGCACAGGAGAGACCCTTTATTCCTGCTACTCTCAGTTGATCTCTTCTCAGGCTGATGAAGTCACCCTGGATCAAGCCAACCTCTCCCCATCAGTTCAATGCATGTTGATGCTGTCATCAGGATGAGATTAATATTTCCCTCCCTTCTGTGCAATAAAATGAAATCCCTCTTGTATTTACAAAAGGGCTGTTAAAAGTTACGGTTACAGTGACTACCCAAGGGAGAGAGCAGAAGGTACAGATTATGAGATGCCTCCTACCATGCAATTAAGTGAGAAGAGTCAGAGCTAGTGTATGTCTGGGATTAGCTCTAATTCCTCTCGGGCTGACTGGGGGATGGAGCAGCCAAGGAGCAAGGGTTGGGTTTGACCTAGCTTGAAAGTCCTAAGGAATATGAGACTCCACGTAAATCAAAGAGAAATAACATTTCCACCCAATCTGGCTGGGATCCAGCTAAATCCTATGGAGACAAGGAGGTTTGAAAAGAGTCAGAAGATTTCTTTAGCATAAGTGGGCCCTTTGTAAGGCTCCTGCAGGCCATGAGTCATTGTTACCATGTTATTATTATTATTATTATACTATTATTATCACTGGTAGGACTCCACAAGCAAGTCATGGAGTGGAAGCTCCGGGTGAGGAGCATATCTCTTGTTCATGGGTTTGTCAGGTGGCTTTCCCTTCAGATGTGTGCTCTGAGAGGCACCTGGCTCCATCTGTGAGACAAGAATAGACTGGGTCTTCCACCTTGAGTGCTGGTCATGCTATCTACAGGCAGCAAATTACACGGTAATTCCTCTTTGAATTAGTCAGTAATTTGAAAGATAATTACCAGGTAACGTGCATCAACCTGCCCCGGTGCTTGTGTGACACTGGCTGTGTAATTAGAGAGCAGATCCCTGCCTGGATGTGCTCCGGGAAATAAAAGGATACCTGAGGGGTGACTAAGGGGAATGCAGAGTTAATGCTCAGTGCATTTAAAAGGTGTATTATACGTGTCATCTTTCTTGACTCTGTGCCAAATCCAAACCTTTTCCAGTCTGCTCTCTGGAGCTGCCCGAGTGAAATTCACATTTCTATACAATCATAGAATCATAGAATCGTCAGGGTTGGAGGGGACCTTAAAGAGCATCTAGTTCCAACCCCCCTGCCATGGCAGGGACACCTCCCACTAGACCAGGTTGCTCAGGGCCCCATCCAGCTTGGCCTTCAAAATGTCAAGAATGGGGCTTCCAGCACCTCTCTGAGCAACCTGTGCCAGTGTCTCACCACCCTCATGGTGAGTATCAGCTGTTCCTTGGAGAAGTGAAACTTCCTTTAGAAGGCCTGTTGAGGGGAGCTATTGAGGGAATCACCTCAGCCTCACCTACCCCTGGTTACCTGCCTCCACCTCCACACACACGAGTTGAAGTTATGGAAAATATCACAGCTCCTGTGGAGTCATTTCTATGAGTCCTTCAGCTACAATCCTTGTCCCATGTTTTATAAGCTCTGAAAAGCCAATTGTGACTTCACACCTCACCTGACTGGCAGCTTTGGTTCAGCAGGGACCTTCCTGCCTGCTTGTTAGAATCTCCTCTAGGGAGACCCTTATAAGGGTCCCTACCCATTGCCCTTCCAAAACCTCCTTGCCTGCAATGCTGACAAATAGTCCTGCACAGATTTGTTGTTAATGTGCTAAGAAATCAAGGAGCACTGGAAAGAGATGAACAGTCTACTGGTCTCCCTGTGCTCTTTGACAACCCAGGTTCATCTGTTCTCTCTCCTTCATATGTCAGTTGAAAACAATTTGGAGTGGGCAGCAAGTCAAGGGAGGTGATTCTGTCCCTCTACTTTGATCTTACAAGACCCCACCTGGAGCACTGCGTCCAGCTCTGGAGATCCTAGCACAAGAAAGACATAGACCTGTGGAGTGGGTCCAGAGGAGGCCATGAAGATGATCAGAGGCCTGGAATCCTCTGCTGTGAGGCCAGGCTGAGAGATTTGGGCTTGTTCAGCCTGCAGAAGAGAAGGCTTTGGGGAGACCTTATCATGGCCTTCCAATATCTGAAGGGGGTTACAAGAAAGCTGGGGAGGGACTTTCTACAAAGGCCTGGAGTGATAGGATGAGGAGTAATGGCTTCAAACTGGAAAAGGGACGATTTAGATTGGATATTAGGAGGAAATTCTTTACCCTGAGGGTGGTGAGACACTGGCACAGGTTACCCAAGGAAATCGTGGATGCTCCATCCCTGGAGGTGTTCAAGGCCACGTTGGATGGGGCCTTGAGCAACCTGGTCTAGTGGGAGGTGTCCCTGCCCATGGCAGGGGGGTTGGAACTAGATGATCTTTGAGGTCTTTTCCAACCCAAACTATTCTATGATTCTATGAATTTGAGGCAAGGACCAGCCTGGTGGTGTGTATCTCTGCAGCACCTAGCACATGGAGATCCTTGCTCACGGTAGAGCTCATCCATACTCTGACAATACTAAATGCCATTTAACAGAGAAAAACACATTATCTAAATTTAACAGCCTGGGTTAGGAAGACTTAAGGACTTTTTTAATGCAAGATAAACCATAACAATTATTTACTATAAATAAATACCAGCAGCCTCTTATCTAGGTGCTGATTCAGGAAAACACATACATGCTTTGGTCATGATGACTTTGACAAATCAATTGGATGGGAACATTTTCCTGAGTCAGACTTTGAGCTGGAACCACACAGAGCAGAACACAATTGTACCTGCCATCTGTATAGAGGTGAACTTCAGAAGAAAATTGTGTT
Source organism: Brachypteracias leptosomus (assembly GCA_013401335.1). Lineage (NCBI taxonomy): Eukaryota > Metazoa > Chordata > Aves > Coraciiformes > Brachypteraciidae > Brachypteracias > Brachypteracias leptosomus. Next base: position 837,285 of record VYZX01026068.1, read on the forward strand.
GGCTTAGCTGTCAGCAAGCCAGCTGATATGACACCACCTCTTCCCTAGAAAGGGCCACCCTGTGATTTGCCCAGAGAGGTGGTGGAGGCCCCATCCCTGGAGACATTCAAGGTCAGGCTTGATGGGGCTCTGAGCAACCTGTGCTAGGTAGAGATGTCCCTGCGTGTTGTAGGAAGGTTGGACCAGATGACCTCTAGAGGTCCCTTCCAGCCTGAAACATTCTATGATTCTAGACTTGTCTCTTTCTATGATTCTATGTTCCCCTAGTCATAAAGGAGGAGCTGGAGCTGCAGCAATCAGTGGGATGACTCTCACAGGGGGGTGCATCAGGCATGGAGATTCTTATTAAATCAATATACCAGCAAGATGCTTCCCAGACTTGTGAGAAGGCATCTGCTCCAAGGAGTTTACAACCCACTTAGCCCATGGTGGGCAACAGGAGAACATCAGTTAGGCACTGGCGAGACACAAGCATGGTCAGGGACAGCTGGGTGGCAGGAGAGTGTCTATTTAGCTTCTGAACCTCTATGAGGGAGAAGGAAGGTGGTGCCTCCCACCAGCACAAGGCTGTGCTCTGAGATGGGAACTCCAGGCTTGGCCATGGCAGAAATAATACAGTGTAGGAGCCAGAAAGGGATTGATGAAGGTCACTGTCAGAAGCAAGGTCTCCAGGTTTTCAGTTTTTTCTTTATTCTGTGCATTGTGTGCTTGTTTTTGTCTCTTCCCCTTGCTTAGGGCTTTTCTTTATTAAAAAAAATAAAATAGGATAAACCCTTTTATCATAGATAAAACCCTCAAGTCATCTTGGTGTCCTTAGTAGTCACCACGCTTTGTTTTCACTGTCTCCTAAGCTACCAAAGCTGCAAATGATGCAGCACCAAACTTTTGTTCAGTGGACCTCAGGATCATCACAGCATGATCTTCTAGTAACAAATCTAAAGATTTCAGTGACATTTGAGTAAGTTTAAAAGACAAGTATTTATCTGGGGGTCATTGACCCAGTTTCTTCCTTTTTTTTTCCAGAATTGGAGTGTTTTGCATTTTCCTCATGCTCAGTAGGAATTTTCCTCTCTCAGAATCCCAACCCTTGGCTAATCAATGTTAATCAATCAACTCCTGCAACAGGAGATGAAGTTAAAAATAATAAACCCAACAAATTACTGAGCCAAAGGTAAAAAAGAAAACAACCCCATGCATTCTAATTGTTTGGTTAACTCAGTTGTGCATTTAGCTGAAAGGGGAAAAAATCAAGGTGATGATTTTTGGATGTGAAATATCTGATTTTGAAAAAAACAAGTGTCCAAACTCTTTAAAATGGCTCAGGGCAAACAGTTTTACATCTTTCCCTCCAAAACACAGCTGCAGAAGTGGCCAGAGACAATGTGGAACAATCTATTATGAGCTGATATTTTGTTGTGTTCTTCAATTCACTGGCTAAAAACTCCCAAAGGAAATTAGGTGTCTTGGATGAAAATTCAGAACCCTTCAGAAGCGAGGGCTGCAGTAAGGGACAAGCCCTGGCAAGGTGCAGCTCCAGCACTTTTATCCCATTTTCCATGGCTGAGCTCCCTACTGCCTTACCAGCCACCCAGGGGAAAGATGAGCTGAGCAAGTTCAAGAAGGACACGGAACTGCTGGAGAGAGTCCAGCACAGAGCCACTAAGATGATTAGGGGAGTGGAACATCTCCCTGGTGAGGAAAGGCTGAGGGAGCTGGGGCTCTTTAGCTTGGAAAAAAGGAGACTGAGGGGTGACCTCATTAATGTTTATAAATATGTAAAGGGAGAGTGTCAGGAGGATGGAGCCAGGCTCTGCTCAGGGACATCCAGTGATAGGACAAGGGGCAACGGGTGCAAGCTGGAACAGAGGAGGTTCCACCTAAATAGGAGAAGAAACTTCTTCATGGTGAGGGTGCCAGACACTGGCCCAGGCTGCCCAGGGAGGTTGTGGAGTCTCCTTCTCTGGAGACATTCAAAACCCACCTGGACACGTTCCTGTGTGACCTGCTCTAGGTGATCCTGCTCCAATGGGGATTGGACTAGATGATCTTTCGAGGTCCCTTCCAACCCCTAACGTTCTGTGATTCTGTGATTTCTCAATTGTATGTTACCTCACTGCTGGGGAGAAACGACTCCCAAAGCAGAGCTGGCCAGAAGAAGGAATTTTCCACCGCTTATTTTAAATGAAGGATTTTTTTGTTCTGTTGGAAATCTGTCACGGAATTTCTTCATTCAGGGCCCTGAATTGGATATTTTCCGGTTATTGTCCCTTATCTCAATCCCAGAAGTATGAAAAGAAATAAAAATCTCTGAAGCAGAGGGGTTTTTTGATTCTTTACCTTGAAAACGTTTCAACCAGGCATTTCAGCTCGCTCTGTTATGAAGCCATGAGATTTTCCTGGCAACACCCCCGCCCATTTGCCAAAGGCACCCTGTTAAGCTCCAAACTGGTAATAGTGGATTCACTATATTTGGGCAAGTACATTTGTCCAGTGAAAGGCACGTGGCATCCCCAACCCTTTCACTCTCCTCCTCTCTTTTGCCCTCCATCTTCTCTCTGTTTTCACAGTGTACTGGAGCACAAATTTAGTTGGGAGGGATGTTCTAGAGAATATTTGCTTTTGATTTCTGAAAGTGTTAACAAGCACAGCAGCAACATGGTTTGGGGCAGCAAAATAAGAGCAGCTTTCAGGCAGACAAGGACTCTTTTTTTCTGTAGACAACCTTGGAAGTCAAGAGGGAGCCCTGTAGCCTCCCCTTCCTCCTGCACATGCTTTGTATGCTGAAAAAAGCATAGCCTTTCAGGCAATGTCTAACTAGCCCTGCATTCATACCACTGAGCAAAGGTTATCCTGGTATAAATGATCATAACAGCCCTTGCCCTGTAAAGTGTGGCCAAGAGACTTGTGGTGTTAATTTATTGACATCTGGCACCTGCAAATCCAAAAATATTTGCGAGTCCCATCAGCTTGGAGGAAAGGGATTGATGATGCTGTGCTGCTGACTCTCTTCTTCCTCAGGCCAACACCAAACTCAGCAACATCCCCTCAGCATAACTTCATCTTTTATTCTTCTCCATCTCAAATCAGCCAAGGGGGAACACACCACTGAGAGCTCAGCAAGTGTCCCCAACAGCAACTCCTTCCACAGGAACTCTCTTCAAACTGATCAGCTCCTTGTTTCTTCTCATAAACTAGTCAGTTCCTGGTTGATAGAGCTCTAGCCTCGCCCACCACCCCAACCATGATCACCTGGGGGCATCTGTCTGCTAAATTTGTATTTTTATCCTCTTTTGGGAAGTGTTACTTATTCCTAGGGAGCCAGAATCTCTGCACAAATCCTCAGACTGGGAACATTCATGTTCCCCATGGTCTGAAGTGTTTTGTCAGCTCCATCAAAAGCTGAAATATGCCCAAGGCATTTCAGAAACATTTTTCTGCACGTGGACTGAGAGTTAGGGAGCCCTGGTTGCTTATCAGGCCTGCCCAGGCACTGAGAAACAATCCCATCTTGGATGCAGGTTTCCTTGCTTTAAGAAGACACCTTTGCAAGGTGTGCAGCAACTGGCAAGAAGCCCATCATACGTCACAGGGGCCTTGGCAGAGCTGTCCTTGTCACCAAGGAGTGTGAACAGCTCCAGGAGATGACTTTTAGAATATTTCCCAAAAAAGAAATATCATCCAAGGCATCCTGGCATGGTGCTTCCAAGTAGATTTTCTTAATTGCTGGCCAAATCTTCATTCAGCTCCTCTTCATTTATATGCAGTATTTGATCAAGTAGCTTCTACTAAAGTTAATGGTACTTTTGCCTTAATTAAAACCTAAATGAGGCCTCCAACTGGTCTTGTTTCAGCTAATCTGTACATCGTGTCACGACTTTGTATGGTGCTTTACAGTGGAGCTGCAAAATCCCTGCTGGGAGCTAGTGAGTGGAGAGAGCTGTAAAGGAGGGGATAGGAGGATGAAGGGCTGAAAAATACAGATTGGATGAAATTTTTCAATTTGCTGGGAACATCTGCATGTTGTCCACTATGGCCAAAGCAAGGTGAATCCTATTGTTCCTGAGGGATTCACAGGTTTCTGATGCAGAGGGTTTGGGGTAGATTTAATGTCAGACTCTACCCTACTTTGAGGTATTTATGCCCCACCAGAAATAAGCACACAGCCAAATGTTTGTCTGGATTTCAGACTTCCAGGTGATATGAGTGGCAGGTTCCTCCAGACTCAGGCCTGCCTTGGGAGTCTCCATCACTTCTCATTCTCAGTGGAGCTCCTCACCACCCAGCTGGGATGCATACGGGGTCAGGGCTGCACCCATTGGCATGAGAACCATTGCTGGAAAGCTGAAGGCAGAGGGGACAAGGGGGCGAGGCTGCCCTCTGAGCCACTGAGCAGAAACAGCCTTTGTAAGAGCACAGCTGAGCTTATCGTGCAGTGAGCAGCACCATGGCCTGGAGATGCCAGATGTGCCCATGTGGCTCTGGCTGGTTACATGACAAAATAAATCCTCATGCAGGAGGAAATACAAACACTCCGGGTAATTGTTGCTGCTCCCTTTCACAAAGGGGCACTTGAGGATTTCTGGGTGAAGTCATTTGCTTGGCCTCAGGCAGGAGGGAGCCCAGCCAGGAGCAGAACTATTTGCTTGGCCTCAAGCTCCCCTTTTACACCAGCCAGGGCTCCCACTGCAGCAGGAAGAACCAGAGATAACACATCTCGAGCTCAATAACACACAGAGCCCGAAGCTTTGATACGCTGCATGTGAAATCCAATGTTTACAAGTGTCTCCATCCCAGGTGCAGTGTTGGGTTACAGAGACCATGCCAACAACTTCCCTCTGCACAGAGCTGGGCTCCCAGTACGGTCCCAGCCTGCTGGTTCAGGCTCTTCCAGGTGCCAGACCTGGACCAATGAATGAAAGCAGAGGTGAAGACGTAATTGACATGCACTCACCAATGTTGTGCATCACAAAGAGTCATTGACCCACATTAAATGGCTCCCATGGCCTACGTTGGAAACCTCACGTCTCCACTGGCATCGATCAACACTTGCTGGTCTAAATTCTGGTAAGTGTCCCTGCTCTTGTTGGCTGGTGACCACCCTCCTGACCAGGAAGCCAGCTCAGCAGTCAGGCCTTTCTCTCTGAAGAGCACCCGTTCCCAGGCAGGTCTGGGCCAGCAATGGAGGTGACATTTGGAAAGGTCAGAAGCAGCTCAGCAAACAAAAGCCATTGCTGGGAGAGATCAGGAAGGGAAAGCAAGTATCTCCCTGATTGTCAGTTGCTGTGCATAACGGCAGCAATGACATCTGAAAGCTGAGCCCAGGGAGGCAGCCAGGGTGAAATTCAGTCATGCTGTGGGGAAATGTCTCATGCTGCTCCTTAGAGATGTTATCTAGGCCAAGAAGAGATATCCAAAAGCCATTAGATAAGATTTCTGTTTGTTTCCCTGCACAGCTCTAACATGACACGTTAATGCCTTGAGAAATGTTCTGTCAGTGCTACAGGGCATCCCCAAAACTGGCCACAGCCCAGACACTGCAAGGACTTCATTTCACCAAGAAGTGCAGCAAGACTTGTGTCCCTTCTGCCTACAGCAGCTGGCTCCCTCCATGAGCCTCAATTCACCCAGCCTGTGGTGAGCTCCACTCAACATGAAGGATTTATGGTTCCTGTTTTCCTTGCTGGGCTTTGCTGGGGAGCTCTGTTCCCCTTCCATGCCTCATTTTCTCCACTTGTGAACCAGGTTGAGCTCTGCAGTTGTTGGTTGCTTTTTTTACTGAAGCGGGTGCAGAGAAGGGCAACAAAGCTGGTGAGAGGTCTGGAGAACATGTCTCATGAGCAGGGCCTGAGGGAACTGGGATTGTTTAGCTTGGAGAAGAGGAGGCTGAAGGGAAACCTCATTGCCCTCTACAACTACCTAAAAGGAGGTTGTAGTGAGGCTGGTGTTGGTCTCTTCTCCCAAGTAACTAATGACAGGACAAGAGGTGCTGGCCTCAAGTTGTGCCAGGAGAGGTTCAGATTGGACATTAGGAAGAAGTTCTTCCCTGTAAGACTGGTCAGGCACTGGACCAGGCTGCCCAGGGAGGTGATGGAGTCACCATCCCTGGAGCGGTTCAAAAAACAAGTAGATGTGCGGCACTTTAGGACATGGTCTAGGGATCAGGGACATGTTGGACAAGGATGAACTTGGTGATCCTAGACGTTTTTTCCAACCTAAATGATTCTATGATTCTATGGAATGATCTCTGAGATCTCCTCAGGGGCTTTGTTTTGTTCTCCTCTCCCTACCACTGAAGACTGAAGTCATTTGGGCAGAATGCAAATAGTTGCTCCATGTGTATGAGCAACCCTTAATTCTTGCTGCAGTCCTGCAGGAACAGTCCAGATTCTTATTTTTATTTCCCCTTCTGGTGTCAAAGAAAGCAGAAAAGATACAAATATGCTGTGAAAGATAACACAAAAAATTATTGCCTGCTAAATTTTTGGTGGAAAAGCCTTGACTTGTCCAAATACAGGAGAACCCTGCATCACCCTAATTTGGGGGGAGTTGGTGTCTAGGTAAAGATGGACAAGTGTGTGCAAGGTGTTTGCTCTCTGGACTGCATCTCCAAGGACACAGAGACCTGCTGCAGGGTGACATTGGCTCAGGACTTGGCACCTACAGCAGGTGAGCAGTTGTTCAGTGCCAAACAGCTGGGATCATACCACTGTGATATCCCTCCCATTGTCCGGCAAGCTGGGCATGCACAGGGAGGTGGGAATGGGCACAGCTAGCATCTGAGAGCAGAAAAATCCTGCTCATCACCTTGCACAGCCTGGCCTATGGTTTCTGAGAGAGAGGAACGTGGTGTCTCTGGTTCATGATCCTTCCTCTTCTCTAGTGACTGAGCATGACCCACCCACTCTCCATTTCTGCCTGTTTACAAGTCATCCCCAGTCCTGGGCAAACTGGGACGCAAGGACTGGTGCTGTGCTTGGCTCTGCTACTGATCCTCCTGAGCAGTAAAATAGTAGTTATCCTGGTGGCTTTTTATTCTGGCCTCAGAAAGCCAAACTCAGCTGCTCTGAGCAGCTTTTCCCTGTCCTATAAATGCCTGGGAAGAACCAATGCCTGCAGGAAGACTCAGCAGAGCTCTCCACAAAGAGCAGGAGCCAGGAGCAGGCGCTGATGGTGACGAGCCTTTTGCAAGGACAAATGACAGTTAAAATCTGATCGATGGGTTGGAGCACATTTCTGCTCGTGAGGGTATGTGTATGTACATGTGTATGACCTGGGGGGGTTCTGTCATCCTTCTCCTCTGTCACAGTATGGTGTTCTAATCCATGTGGTTAAATGAGTTCTGAGATTGCTAAAGGCACGCTTCACCAATCGAAAGGAAAGGAAGGAATGGATGTGAAATCCTGCCCTGGGGTGAGAATTACATCCCTGCTTTTGTACAATGTATAATTAACCAGTGGAACTCATTTCTGTGATATATTATTGAGGCAAATCACTGTAGCAAGCTTCAAATAATGATTAGACAGTAGTGGAGAATGGGAAGTTTCACAGAGTAGTAATGTTCCAGTTCCTGCTGCTTGAGTAAAAGACAGTCCTGCTTCCTTGCACCAGGGCAGCTGGAAAAAAGAATCTAAGAATCATAGAATCACTTAGGTTGGAAAAGACCTCTAACATCATCAAGTCCAAACCTCATCCCAACATCTCCCTGACCCCTAGACCATGTCCCAAACTGCTACATCTGCTTGTTTGTTGAACCCCTCCAGGGATGGTGACTCCACCGCCTCCTTGGGCAGCCTGGTCCAGTGCCTGACCACTCTTTCAGCAAAGAACTTCTTTCTAATCTCCAATCTAAACCTCCCCTGGTGTAACCTGAGGGCATCACCTCTTGTCCTGTCATTAATTACTTGGGAGAAGAGACCAACCCCAGCCTCACCACAACCTCCTTTCGGGTAGTTGTAGAGAAGCTGCATTTGCATCTTTGCCATGAGTGACCACAGTGCAGGCGACCTGCCAGCTGCACAGACCAGCAGCTGAGCCTCCTGGTGCTGCAGATGTCAGGGCGCTGCAAGGAGGAGAGGATGCTCTGGGCAGAGGGAGTAACCAGGGAGCTACATCAGTGTGCAGGAGAGCTGGATCCTCAGGCACACCAGGGCACGTGTCCAGCCCAGGAATGCTAGGTAGGCATCACCAGGGCATGCCCTGTGGTTAGCATGGCAGGTGTTTTGGGCAAGTCTAAAAACCAAAAGTATGTAGTGAGTGCTCCATTCCTGCACCATGGAGGTATCTCAGTTCCCCAGGGCTTCTCCAATGATACAAGACACTTCAGCTGGAGCAAATGAACTGACAATAACGTGTCACATGTAAAGACAGATGCATGGAAGTGTCTTAACTGGGAGCTGCCTCCCATCCTCAATGGCAAGATGTTTAGGGAGTGGAAAAAGCTCCTCAGTGCCCATCTTCTTGTACTATAAGAAAGGGTTGAGAGCTTCTCCTATCTCACTTGTCCTACAAATGCGCATTGACCATGTCTTTTCCCAGTTGAGGTATCCTGACTGTGTGGGGAATAGTTTACTGATCATTTCAAGTCACCAGGAGCCAGCACTATGGCTGACAGAAGTAACCAGACCCTGTCCTACATCCCCACCTTCAGAGTAGTCCTCTCCTGTGCCAGCACACACGTTCATGTCCTATTCTGGACTGGAATGAGGACCCAAACATTTTGTTTGACCAAAACTGAGCTGATGCTTTCAGTGAATACCTGAAGCAACAACTTCCCAAAGAGAGTGACCCATTAAGCTCCTTTTTGAGGTAACAGTTGGAGTTCCTCAATCCGTATGTATCAGCAGGGGGTTTCCCTCCCACAGAGATTACTTTACCTTTCCTGACATTGCATTTCACAGGCCAATCATGAAATCCCTTTGCCCTTGGCAAACATCTGTATTCGTATTACCCCAGCACAGATTCTTGCAGGATCCTACCAGTAATGTCCAATCATGAATATATTCCATCCATTTGTAGATTTATTTCTTGCTCTTTAACCTCTTACTAACCCCGGAGCAGATCTTCCTTCTCACCTCAGGGCAGGTTAATTTTTGTAGGAGCCATCCACAAGAAACCTTCCCAAAAGATTGGTTTAGGAATCCAGATGTGTTACCTTGACTAGATCACTAGTCCAAAGCCTGAGTGATTACTTCAAAGAGCTCTAGGATACCTAGGAGCAGAACTTCATGTTGTGGAAGCCGTGTGGTTTCCTTCCCAGTGCATAATATTGATCTGAGTATGTCTGTATCTGTTCAGTTTCCACCAACTTCATTACAAAGTCAGACACACTGGTCTGTAGTTTCCTAGATGATCTTCGTAACCTTTTTGAGTGCTGATGTTGTGTCTTATCATTCTTTTGCTAGCGAGGTTAATTTTAGCATTGGATTTCAGGACTTGTTAATTTTAGCATTGGATTTCAGGACTTGTTCAGAAATTTCATATTTGAGGTCCTTCAAAATTTTTAAGGTAGTATAAGGTAGTCCTGGTAAATTGGTTTTGCTCATTTAAGCCATTCTATTGACAAATTAGGTTAAAACAGTTATTTACATTCATATCTCTTAAAGGAATGCCAGGTAGCATTGAGTCTCAACAAAATAAATAAACAACAATGCAAATAGTGTATTTTTTCTTCTAGGAAGGGGTCTTTCCTACATGACCCTTTTCTACTTCAATCATGATTACTTAAACTAGCTGTCTGGCAGACTCCCTGCTTCTGATTTATTGGAAAATAAACGTTTTTATTAGTAGCTTTTATGCCTTTAGCAAGTTGTTTTTCAAGATACCTTTTGCTTTCTTTTACTGGTATTACATCTAACTTACCAAATTTTGTGATCTTTCATGTGTTCCTCACAGAGGCATGATTTCCACTGTTGAAGGATTTTTTTCCTTCTAATAGCCTCCTTTACTCTGCTCTTCAACTAAGCAGACTTCTTGTTTGTGTGTGTGGTCTTTCCGCAGCCTTTTGAATAGTGATATATATTTACTTTGAACAGATTTATGATGCCTTTAAATAGTGTTACTTGTCTGCAGATATTTTACTCTTTTAGCTGCACCTTTTACTTCTCTCTGAACTGGCACCTTCATCCTTTTGTATCATCATTTTTGAAGTTAAATGATATAGGATGTCTCATCCCAACTCCTTTTGTAGTAGTTAAATGAAGCCGTGTACAAAGTTAAGATCAGATGGTAGGATCCTCTGCGACTCACATGTTCGTGTCAAGCTGCTCAGATCTGTGCAGTTTACCCTGGTTCAGTCCTGGGGACTAAACTAATGCCAGTCAGATAAATGGTTTTCGGGTAGCCTGTGGTGTCTGCATTGGTGTGCCTAAACATTCTCCCCCTCTATTCCATCCTCGTGAGACCCCACCTGGATCACTGTGTCCAGTTCTAGAGCCCCTATTACAAGAAAGATCTGGACGTGCTGGAACGTGTCCAGAGAAGGGCCATGAGGATGATCAGAGGCTGGAGCACCTCTGCTACGAGGACAGACTGAGAGAGTTGGGGTTGTTCAGGCTGGAGAAGAGAAGGCTCCAAGGGGACCTTCTTGTGGCCTTCCAGGATCTGAAGGGGGCTACAAGAAAGCTGGGGAGGGACTTTTGAGGCTGTCGGGTAGTGGTAGGACTGGGGGGAATGGGTCAAAAGTAGAGGTGGGGAGATTCAAATGAGATGTTAGGAAGAAGTTGTTGCCCAGGAGGGTGGGGAGACACTGGCACAGGTTGCCCAGAGAGGTGCTGGAAGCCCCATCCCTGGACATTTGGAAGGCCAGGCTGGCTGGGGCTGTGAGCAACTGCTGGAGTGGGAGGTGTACCTGCCCCTGGGAGGGGGGGTGGAACTGGATGATCTTTAAGGTCGCTTCCAACCCTGACAATTCTATGATTCTATGATTTTGGATGCTTATTTCAGGTGGTGAATCTGTACACGGACCAGGCCTTCAAAACTAAGTGTGATAAGTACTAGTGCTTTTTACAAAGCGTATTTGATATCTACCAAGTCAAGACTTAAACAGCCACGCAGATTTTTGCCCCATGGTGAAAAAGTAACCCCTGTGTGTCTGTGCACAATCACTGAATGTTTATTTACCCTCAGCAAGCAGCTGCCTGATGGGTGGTTCAGTGTATCTGCCTCTGCCTCACTTGGCAGGTTCACGGTGCGATCTTTGCTTCCCTTTTAAGAAATCATAAATCACGTTTCCAAATGAAATCTCTCCTAAGGAAACAATTGAGAATCAAGGCTGTTGTGCCAGAAATCACACACCCCTTGGAACTGCTGCACATGCACATGTAAAAAATACTGTCTGTGCTTCAGCTGTGGCTCTTGTTCCTCAGCATCACCTTCTGGAGAGGATTCAAAGCCCTTGTCCCACAGAGGCCAAAGGCCCCATGGCAGAGAGTGAAGAAAAGCAGATTACAAATGGCAGCAGGGTCAGGAGGGCTGAGGGGAGCTGGCAGAGCACAGCAGCTACAGAAGCTCATCAGATTATGGTGCTGGTGCTGGGGAGAAGGAAGCCAGCAGGAACCTGAGGGGAAAAGCCAAAAAATACAACTGTGCTGACTAGGAGGAAACTGCTTGAAAAGGAGAGATCCAGGTCTGCACACAGAATCACAGAATGTTAGGGACGGGAAGGGACCTCAAAAGATCATCTAGTCCAACCCCCCGTTGGAGCAGGGGCACCTAGAGCAGGTCACACAGGAACACGTCCAGGTGGGTTTTAAACATCTCCAGAGAAGGAGACTCCACAGCCTCCCTGGGCAGCCTGGGCCAGTGTCTGGCACCCTCACCACGAAGAAGCTTCTTCTCATATTTATGTGAAACCTCCTCTGTTCCAGCTTGCACCCATTGCCCCTTGTCCTATCACTGGATGTCCCTGAGCAGACCTGGCTCCTTCCTCCTGACACTCTCCCTTAATGTATTTATAAACATTAATGAGGTCACCCCTCAGTATCCTGTGCAGAATGCACCTGGTGTCCCCCATGACTTCAGAACTCGGTGCAGAAATCACTGACTTGGCTATAACACTTTATCCCTAGGGAGTTCACACAACACCAGAGCCCTCTGGTTGTTCACACAACACCAGAGTTCCAACCTCATGCCGAGCTGAGCATGAACACAGAGCAGTTAATGCTGTATCCAACCGCGCGGGGACGGGGGGTGGTGGGGCCACCATGTTGTGGGGGCTGCAGGGACAGGCTGGGGGGAAGCGGCTCTGACCCGAGCCCCGCCGCTTCCCTCAGCCTGGGACTGGGGAGCACCCGGGGCCGGGCAGACACTTTTGGGGTATGAAATCTGTGCCAGCATAATGTGAGGTAAGCTGGCTCTTATAGCTGAAGGATTATACTCTTTTCTTCAGCACTTATCTGAGATTTTCACTATTGGTGGGTGGGAACAAACTTCATTGAAACCTCTTTACTTTCTCTACCAACAAAAGCCTCTCAAGGTTGTGCTACTCTCAAGGTGGATTTACCCTTGTCTGGGCTCCCTCCCTGGAGTGTTTTAGGGCAGCACAAGAGTTGGAGAGGGAATAGCAATGTCGGGTGGTGCTGGTGTCCACCAGCATGAGATCTGAAAATGCCCTTCTGCACTGCCTGGAGGGGTAAAGGGAAGGGGAAGGGGAAGGAGAAAGGGAGAGAAAGGGGAAGGGGAAGGAGAGGAAGAGGGAGAGGAAGAGAGAAAAAGAGAGGGAGAAGGAGAGGGAGGGGAGGGAAAATGTTTTGTTTAGAAGGGAGGTACAGGAATCATCTAGTACAACTTCCTGATCAGTTGACTTCGAGCTAGAGCAGAAACTCACATTTGAACTCCATCTGGTGTATTTGCTTGACACATTCTTTGGAAAATGTCATGGTTTCTTTGAGTTCCCTTGTCTGTGGAGAAGGCAGCACCCGCCACCTGCTTCGTATGACTGTTAGGCACTGGTTAAATGTGCCATCATCCAGGTTGTGTTATCTGCAAGATCTCATTTTCTGGCCTGATTGCATGATCAGAGGCAGTTAATTGTGGGATTGGGTGGGGATGAACATTACAGTTATTAACTGGGGGGTTAATAGGGCTGAGCCTGCCAGCTGCTCCACGCTCACATCTCCCAGCACCACAGATGGATTCCCGGTAGAGCCTGTGCACGTGGTTTTGCTCATGTGTGCATCTTTGCCCTGCTACCACGTAAAGTAAAATATGAGCCAGCTCAACAACATTCTGAAAGTGTCCTGGTTCCTGAGTGTGTTTTACTGTCAGACCATTAAAAGTAATAGGTTTTTTCAGCTGGGACTGGGAACCCCCAGTGCCTTGTGAGCAAAGCCCTGGTGAATACCAGCGACAAATCACTGAGACCTCATCCCTGCAGCTTCCAGGCTTGGCCCTTGTCATCTCTGCATCCACCCACCTCCTCCATCCTGGGCTCCCCTCTGCTGTGCTGCAGTCCAGGGCAGGGTTGCCTGAGTGAGATCTTCAAAAAAAGTCAGAGACAGAGCCCTTCACACAGGACTGTCCTACAGGAGGGGAACTGTTCTGGGGCAAAGACTGAGAAATCCTTGGGATCTGAGCCCCACATGCTGAAGAGGCAGCTGGGGCAGCATGAGCAGGGAGGGAATGGAGAGACTGAGATCTGCTCCTTGTGCTGAGCTGCCACTGAATTCCTGTGCCCAATCCTCAGTTCAAAGCAGGGAAAGGTACTTTGAGCAGGTTCAAGGAGCTCCATCCAGGCAGCTTACCAGGGAGGAAGGTGTGACTTGTTCACTTTCTATGGACCCATTTGCTCATTAAACACTCTGTAATTCATCAGGCAGTAGAGAAACAAGACCCAGAGCGGGTGGAGCTGGGAACGGGACCAACCTGGAGCAGGCACAAGGCACACGTTTTTATAGAGAGAGGAACTTCATGTCTTTAACTAACAATTCGGGGTTTGGACCTGGAATTTTGGAAAAATGCTTTGATTTAAGCTCAGACCTTGCCCAGGGAGCAGGAAGGACCTCAGGGCACTTGGAATACCCGGGAGGTCGGAAATGATGCCCAAAATCTCAGCCTGACCTCATCTTGGAGGAGAAGACCACACCCAGGGCAATATCTGCTGGTGATGTGGTGGGAGCAGGCCACCCAGGTTCATGGTGTGAGGACTCAAATGGGCAGGTTTTCTTCTCCAGCTTAGTTATAGTCATGCTATGGCTCTGGATGCTCAGGAAATTTTTTGTCACTTATCTTGGGACACACTGAGTTGCCAATGATTTGGGAATCATAAAACCATAGAATTGTCAGGGTTGGAAGGGACCTTAAAGATCATCTCGTTCCAACCCCCCTGCCATGGGCAGGGTCTCCTCCCACTACATCAGTTGCTCACAGCCCCAGACAGCCTGGCCTTTGAAATTTCCAGGGATGGGGCTTCCAGCACTTCTCAGGGCAACCTGTGCCAGTGTCTCCCCACCCTCCTGGGCAACAGCTTCTTCCTAACGTCTCATCTGAATCTCCCCACCTCTAGTTTTGATCCATTCCCCCCAGTCCTACCACTACTCGACATCCTAAAAAGTCCCTCCCCAGCTTTCTTGTAGGCCCTCAAGATATTCATTAGTCTTTGGCTATGTGAGAGAGGGAGGCAGTGGAGACCACTGAAGCCAACATCAGCAGAGCCTGCTGAGACCCAGCTACCTGCCCGACTTCCCCTCATAATTTCTGCGTTGGCAGCTGATGGTCTTCAGGAGTCAGCTCAGTGTCCCTGGTGACAGCATTTTCAGATGTGTGAAGCCAGAGCAGTCCAGATTTCCAGCACTAGCAGCTGGATCCATGTATAATGACAGGCACGTGTCGGGGTGGTGGCTCCCAGCCCACAGGCACTCTGGCTCACCAGGGCTGCCCTGCTGCTGGACTCCTCACGCTGAGTTGTGATTTGTCTCTCAGCCATCTTGGTGTTAGTCCATTAAGCAGCTTTAAGTTAGGAAGAGATTAAATCGTGTTCCTTCCTGCAACTCAGCTGCTAACTGTAGGGCTGGGAGGCAGGGGAGTAGGTCCTAGGGGTGGGTCCCAACTGGCCAGGGTTCAGGACCCTGGGGTGTGGGACCTTGGGCAAACCCTCTGCATGTCTTGCTTCTCCATCTGTGGAAGGGCTGTGGTAATTTCCTGCCATTGGATTTCAGCAATGGCTGGCTGGTAGGGGGAACCAAATCTGGTGACTGGATCAACACTTCTTCTCCTAGGTCTTGTGGAGAGCCTCTGCAGTTCCCAAAGCACTGTCTGTGAACAAGGACCTCCACAGCCCCCCAAACTCTTCTTCCTCCTCTGCAAGGCATGAAATAGAAATGACTCTGTTTACTTGCCACATTTATGTCTCGTTCTTCCCTTAGTTTCCTGCTTGTTCAGACTGTTCCCTCTTTATCTTCCCAGACAATCTTCCTTGCCTTTGTTTGGCTTCCAGAAAATCCCTGTTCTAACTGGGCAGGAGGAAAAGCAAATTCAATGGCTTCCTCTTGCAAAGGAGGAGTTTTGAGAAGCCCAGAGCAATGCAGCATGTTCTGCTCATGCCACAAGCTGCATGAGTGGGTGGTGTTCAAACCTACCTGCACTGTCAGGTTGAGTGGGAGGGGGAAGAGAAATCAGACCCATTACAGACCGTGTAAAAATGATGCATCTGTATGTTTTTGAGAAGAATAATAATTTCTTTGTCAGTTCTTCTGAGCCCTGCCTTCCCCCAGGTGATCATGGTTGGGGCGGTGGGTGAGGCTAGAGCTCTATCAACCAGGAACTGACTAGTGTGGGAGAAGCAACAAGGAGCTGATCAGTTTAAAGTGAGTCCTGCTGGGGGCAGTTTGCTGAGCTCTCTCAGTGGTGTGTTCCCCCTTGGCTGATCTGAGATGGAGAAGAATAAAAGATGAAGTTATACTGAGGGGATGTTGCTGAATTTGAGTTGGCCTGAGGAAGAAGAGATCTAGCAGCACAAGCTATTAGGCCATTCTGCCCTGGAGCAATGAGATCTCTCACAGATTGTTCCTGGGCATGGGTGAGAGTTAGTCTGGGCCAGGTACCACTCCCAAGAGCTGCCTGGATGTAGCCACCTTGGTTGGGGCTGGGGGAGGTACCTGTATGGACTCACTGCAAGGGGACACTCCCGGGCGTGAGTCCTTTTCTGTTACTCCATGGTCTCAGTGTTCATGTTTGTTCCTTGACTGCATGTTGTTTCTCCTTAAAACCACAAGCTCACCTTGCCTCTGACTTTTGCAACTAGTGGTCTTCTCTTAATCTAAACTGTCTAGGGGTAGACTATCCTTCTTATCTGTCTGCCCTCCTTGTTGGACCACCTTGTCTCCCACCACGTCATCAACACTTCATCCCATCATCAGTGAAAAGAGCTGAGTCAATGGTGGGGAGAGATCCTGGGACTGCTTTGTGGGAAGAGAAGGGAGTAGGATCGTAGAATCATAGAGTGGTTTGGGTTGGAAGGGACCTCAAAGATCATCTAGTTCCAACCCCCCTGCCATGGCAGGGATACGTCCTACTAGACCAGGTTGCTCAAGGCCCCATCCAACCTGGCCTTGAACACCTCCAGGGATGGAGCATCCACAACCCTCCTGGGCAACCTGTGCCAGGGTCTCACCACCCTCAGGGTGAAGAATTTCCTCCTAATTTCCAATCTAAATCTCCCCTCTTCCAGTTTGAACCCACTACCCCTTGTTCTGTCACTAGAGGCCTTTGTAAAAAGGATCTGTGAGGACTGCTGGAGGGTTGGGAGGTGCCTGGGGGGCAGGAAGATACACAGGGGTGTTTTGACATCCTAATTATTTTTCTATTTTCCTCCTAATCACTGCCATGTGCCCAGTGCTTTTGTGAGACATTCATTAAGGCTGTGTTCGAATCCAAACAAACAATCATCTCCATTTGCCCCTCCCTGGACCCCTACATCTTCTTCTCTGGGAGGATTCAGCAGGCAGGAGCAGTTCAAGCCCTTTGCTCTGGGGGGGCTGCGGTGTCTGAGGCAAGGCTGTGGCTTGCCTGGTAGCCCAAAGGAAAGAAATAATGATAGAATTTAACAGAGTAAAATGTGTTGAGGGATGTGAAGTGAGATACTTTGTACTACAGAAGCGAATCGGGGCAAAATTACCATCTTAATTGTATTAATGTTGCCAATTAGAGACAGAGCCCGTGTTGCTCAGCAGGAGCGTTCTGGGATGGAAGGAAAGACAAATTATCTGCAAAGTCCTTATTTTGTCTTTGTGAATTACCACCCCAAGGTACTTAATTGAATCTCTAATCCTGATCAGTGAACATTGTTCAGGGAGTGAATTAAGGGAAGGCCCCACAGGCCTGCTCTGTTTTCTCCCAATTAACAGAAACACTAGATTTCTTTTTTTTTATAAATCACTCCATGGCTAAGAGTTAAACTGGAAGAGAGAAGCTGGGTTTAAATCATTTAATTTCTGCCCAGAGGAGAGCTGGACAAGTGTGTTGGGTGCACGCATGGCTCTCTGCAGGTTGTGCCACCCTGCTGAGCACCCTTAAAATGGGAAGAAGCACCTGGGAGCCACATTTGGAGCATGGATCTCCTGGTCACCCTCCCATGAGTGGCACCCTGTGGGGTGGACACTGTGGGGAGAGAGCACTGCCACTTGTGTAGAGTGGTGCAGGATGGGACACCCCAAACCAAGGGTGTTGCTGCAGCCAGATAATCATGAGAGGGGGAAGGTTGCCCTTGGCCCAGCTCTGCCAGCTGCAGAACTTGCTGCTGCTGCTGTATGGAGGGTTGGGCAGTAAAAGCACAGAGGGGATGCAGCTGTGCAGAGCTCTGAACTGATACCAGGGGAGAGACCAGCCTCAGCCACTCTGGGGGTGTGCACCCAATGTCCTGTGTGCTTCTGGGTGTAATATGCACATGGGATAACCCCAAGTTACCTGCCTTGGATTAGTTGAAACATAACAGAGAAAAAAAAAAAAATCAATAAACTTAAATTATCTCAGTGACAGAAGCACCATGCAGGAGAACTCACAAGTAGCTGCTTCCTTTCTTCACTAAATATGACAACAAGACTCAAAGAATTAAAATTATAAGCCTAGAAATACATAATCTATGTGATAAAATCAAAAGATCTCAGCAACATAGACAATCCTTTTGGTGATGTTCTCCAAATACATCACTCTGAACTAAACATTGCCTAAAATTAGCACCTTGGGCCCAGGGGCCCTGCAGCAGCTGCTGCCCCGACATTCTGGGCAGCTGCAGGAGCACACCAGTAGCAGTTGTTGGTGGTGCTGGTCTCCAGACCTAGGGAGTGATGGGAAGGCCCTGATACTAATGGCTTAGCAGTGCTAGGGATGGTGAGCTCAGAGACAAGGCTGGAGCTCTGGTCATCAAGTCCAACCGTTAGCCCAGCACTGCCAGGTCACCACAAAACCATGTCCCTCAGTGCCACGTGTCAATGTCTTTGAAAGCCCTCCAGGAATGGGGACTCTACCACAGTCCTGGGCAGCCTGGGCGAGTCCTTCACAACCCTTGTGGGGAAGACCTTTCTACTTTTGGGACAGATGCATAAGGTCCATGCCTGGTGGGCGAACACAGCCCACATTGCTGGGAGAGGGGCAGCAGTGCTGGCTGGGCCATGCTGGGCTGGGCCACCCTTAACCACCGTCTTAAGGAAGACATTTCTCCTAACATCCAACCTAAACCTCCCCTGGTGCAACTAGAGGCCATTTCCTCTTGCCCTATGGTTTGTTCCTTGGGAGAAGAGACCGGCCCCACCTCGCCATGGTGTTGGGCAGGCGGTCAGGGCCAGCAGGGGAGGAGGGAGGTGTGGTGAAGGTGTTGGGGAGAAGAGAACCCTCTGTGGCCCTAAAGATGCCCCTGGAGCAAAGGTGAGGGGCAGGAGGAAGTGTGAAAATGAGCCTGGAATCTGTCAGTGCAGAGATGGATGGGCAATGTTGTAGAGGTAGAGGAGTCTCGGGGCCGGCAGTTAGGGCCAGGGCATCAGGTCCCACAGTGGTGTCCGGGGCGGCCCTGAGGCGCTTGATCCTGATGCTGGGCTCTGCTTGCTGAGGGAAGGAGGGGCCCTGGTGTGAGGTGGCTGGTGAGCTCCTGCCTCCCCCTGCCACCACCCTCAGCCCCACGCTGACCACCCCAACAAGCCAGGCTACGGGAGGGACACTTTGCTCTCATCCAGCTCCATTGTGTCGGGAGCCTTCTCCCTCCTGGCACTCGTCAGCACTGAGTATTTGGAGAGTCCCTGTCCCCGCAGTGCTGGGGTGTTCCTGCCAAACACTCCTCTGCTGACCCTGAGGGAGAAGGAGGACACAAGTGAGTTTGGAGCATGGCCCAGAGCCCTGAGGTGTGGGACCCCTGGTCCCTGAGCAGCCCCGCACCAGCCCCGTCCCTGCCCTGCTCTCTGCTCACCTCACCAGGTCACAGGGACCAACGGAGTGGGTGTGAAGGGACCCCATGTCACTGGGACAGCTGTTGGTGCAGCAAGTGCAGAAGCAAGTGCCCGCTCCCCGGGGCAGCCATCGAGGGTGCCCATACAGGTCAAAAGATGGTCCCCATTCCAGGAGAAAGAAGTGACTTCTGAGTCTGGCCTGGGCTCCCCATCCCTTCTGCTCAGACTCTCTGCATGGCCAGGGCACAGTACAGGGCCTTAGGGCAGTACCTCAAGGTTGTTGGTGGTCCAACATCTTTCCCCTGACCTCCTCAGAGCTTGGGTGATGTGCTGCCTGCAGCAGAAAAAGCAGCATGGCCACAAGCTGGGGTGTGACAGCAGAAATGGCTTTTCCCCATGGCAGTACATGGCCTCTCAGGGTTAGTGTGAGCCTTTCCTTGCTGGGGTAGGAGCCTGCAAGTGGCCGTGGGGCATCCCAGGAGGTGGTGGGTGGGAGTGTTGATCTGTTTGAGGGTAGGAAATCTCACAGAGGGGTCTGCACAGACTGGATCGATGGGCCTGGGGTTGTCAGGCACTGGACCAGGCTGCCCAGGTCTGTTGCTGAAAAATTATAGTGCTTGGACTGAAAATACAATAAAAATTAAAACCCCAGCTGTAATAGAGTTACAGAGCATAGTCTGCTCTATTTTACATTGAAATGATGACCTGGTTCTGATCCTGGTTACACATCCTTGAAAAATGAAGAGGTGGGATTTGGGATCAAATGAAGTGACAGCTCTGATGTAGGCTTGTTTCTATTGTGATGTTTCCTCTTTTACCCCACAGGGTCTTGAGTGTGTTCAGGGAAGAGCTGCACATCTGCAAGAGCTGCCTGGCCTCTGCTTGCCCGGGATGGGCTATTCCTCTGCGGAGAGAGAATTGCTTTCTATCTCTGTAAAGATCATTTCCACCCTGCTCTTTGTGTTCCCTCCTGTGTCCTCACATGCCTTGTGTCAGATTTAGGAGCAAGAATCGTTCCTCTGTTCAGTATCCAGCACGTCATGGTCTTAGCCTGATCCTGAGGGTTCATTTATAGTAATAATAATGAGCTGTTCAGTAGCTTTGTATTGAATGCCAAGGAAGAAGTGACCTACAGGAGAACTCTGAAGGGGATTCCTAGAGAGGAAGGAGATGATCCGCTGGAGCTGAACTCTTCCAGCCTGTCTACATCTGTGAACTCTGCTGAGGGAAAGGAGGCTGTGTAAACAGGCAAGAGAGGGAGTCATTTAATTCAAAATAAATGCCATGAAATTCTTTCCATTGTATCTCACTGAATACAGAAGCTTGGAGGATGAAGCCATGAATTCCAGAACAGGGGCACCTGGAACAGGGCCTGTGAGGAAGGGGAAAAAATATTGTAAAACATAATGATCAAACAGTAGGGGAGAGCAAGGACCATGGAAACATCAAAAGTCGTGGCAATTGTTTTGGATGAGAATGTTTTTATGAGTCCTTGTTTATGTTGGACAGGAGAGTTTGCCTTGAACAATGGATGAACTTTTGCAAAGCAGGCAAAATCCACTCTACTCACTACTAGGAGTTTCTCTTTTCTTGAGAAAATATGTGCATATATTTATAAAAACAATGAAAAAATGTCTTACTGTTTTGCTGTCTTCGCCAGGTCTTCCTCTGACACTTCATGGACTGTCAGGGATAGGACTGGATGAGATCCAGGGGTAATTTACCTGGAAATCCCTGTGTGTTAGTTTTGAAGACCAATTCACAGGGTTCACATATCTCCAGGTTCAGACACAGACACAAGCACATGTAACTTGCCTCCAGACACCAGGGCTCTCTGCCTGTACCACAAAGTTTGCCTAAGGCAAGGTTACCCCATCCACCTGACCCCCAACTATTAAAATTTGTGGCAGTTTGGGTCCTGGTTTTATGCTTATTTTTCATATTATGTAGGTGTCTGGGTTATTTCAGGCTTGTGCTTGTGATACAAGATTTTGGCAGATGGAGACTCAGTCTTGTGGGTCAGGAGTGTGGATACTGCAGGTTAAAACAGGGCAGAAGAGGCAGGTGTTGTTCCTCTGAGGTTACAGCTCTTGCTCCATACAGGCTGCTGGTCACTTCTGCAGGGATCTGATGGGCTCTGCAGTCCCCACTCCATAAGGGTGGGAAAAGCTCTCACCCCAACTCTACACCTTCACCTCTCTGCATGCATTGAGTTTTGTGACCTGGCCTCGTCCATCCTGCTGCACAGAGAACAGCCATTGCTGCTGGGCTGTTGAAGCCCACATGTCTTTGTCCTGGACAGAAGTCCATAGCAGTCACTGATGCAACATGGGTTGATGGTTGGTCTTGATGATCCCAGATGTCTTTTCCAGCCTTAATGATTCTATGACAGGAGAGATGATGTTATCTCCCTTCCAGACCACTCCATGCAGCATTGGGCAGCATGAGTTACATCTGCATTTAGCAGATCATGGCTTGAATCTGAATGGTCAGGCATCTGTATCAGACTCAAACTTCTAGCATCACCAGTTGTCAGGACAGGACAGGCCCTGAGGAGCCCCACTGGACACAGATGCAATGCTGGGAAGTTGGCTTCAGCAGGAGAACCTCTGAGCTCCTGATTTGAGTTTTAATGGAGGTATGACTCATGTGCCAGGAGCTGGAGTGACCAGAGATCTGAGAGCAAGTGAGACCAGTCCGGTGATGCCACAAAAGTGCCATGACCTGCCCAGTAGCAAGATTCCTGCAGGCAGGGAAGGCTGGGCAGGTCTGTGTGAACACAGAGCTTGGCCAACTTCCATGGGAGCTGCCCCTGAGTGCTGCCCTGCTTAGCAGGGCTCTCACAGTGCACACCTGAGCCTCTTGGTCCTGATCATCCAGAAGGAACATATGTGGCACCTTTCGCTTTTCCCTATGAAAGAGAGAAGCCATGAGGTGCTCCATCAGCTAGAAGGCGTTCTCTAGGTGCTGATAAGTGTGGAATGTTTGCAGCAGCAGCCAGCAAAGGCAGTGATGCAATCTCTGTGACAGACCACACAGAAATTTGTAACTACCGTCTTGCACACTTCAAACAGAAACTGCTGCAGCATATTCAGCCCCTGAACTGCACCTTGCCAGACACCCTTCATGGATAAACACCCTCCTCTTCACCTCTGCAAGGACCTCCCTGCCCCAGGACAACTGTTGTGGGTGACTGGGGCAGCTTGGTGGCCCTGCAGGACATGGCCTGCTCACCAGGGCTTTCCTCTGTGGCCCCTGGACAATGGCAAGCTGTTCCTGGAGTGCCCCACACATTCCAGGATGCACTGGGCCTCACAAGTTAAATATTTAGTCTTTCCTGAGGCTGAATACTTCCTGAGCTCCTGCTTTGGTTGTTTTCCTCCATTCAGCTTTGTTTCTCCTGATTAGAGTGGTGGGGTTTGCAGATAGGGGCTCTATTCTTGGCAGAAAGTGGAATATTATTAACATTCCTTATCGCAGGAGCGGGTTTTGTTGTGTGACATTGTACAGAGTAACCTTAAAATAAAAGCCCTCCCCTGCCATGCTGGGCATTGTTGTGACTGCCAGACACCTCCACAGCTCTGAGCAGAGACAGCCCTCCCTGGGTTATGGGCTGTGACTTCCACTCCTTTCCTCAATCTCTGCCACTCACTCACAAAAGGACACATCGTTCAAGGTGTCTCTGGTGGCAGAGCAGCATGGTGTGGCTTGGAGCATGGTTTCTAACAAACCAGGGGCTAAAGCCAATTTGGCTGCCTCCTCCAGCTGCAGGCTTGCTCAGGGGAAGGGGTATAATCCACAGAATGGGTTGGGTTGGAAGGGACCTCAAAGATCCAGTTCCAGCCCCCCTGCCATGGCAGGGACCCCTCCCACTAGACCAGGTTGCTCAAGGACCCATCCAACCTGGCCTTGAACACCTCCAGAGATGGAGCATCCACAACCCCCCTGGGCAACCTGTGCCAGTGTCTCACCACCCTCAGGGTGAAGAATTTCCTCCTAATTTCCCATCTAAATCTCCCCTCTTCCAGTTTGAACCCATTACTCCTCATCCTATCACTACAGGCCTTTGTAAAAAGTCCCTCCCCAGCTTTCTTGCAGCCCCCTTCAGATACTGGAAGGCCACAATAAGGTCTCCCCTCGAAGCCTTCTCTTCTGCAGGCTGAACAAACCCAACTGTCTCAGCCTGTCTTCATAGGAAAGGGGTTCCAGCCCTCCTTCAGAGCCTCTCCAACAGGTCCATGTTCTCGTGTAAACTGTCTCCAGAGCTGGTCACAGTGCTCCAGGTGAGGTCTCACCAGAGCAGAGGGACAGAATGCCCTCTGCTGCCCCCACTTCTGATGCAGCCCAGGACACGGTGGTTTCTGGGCTGCATTAGCACATTGTTGATCACATTGGGCTTTTCATCAACCAGCACCCCAATCATGGACTTTGGAGGGAGAAAAGCAGTTTGCTTATCGCTTCAGAGCGTGCATCATCCAGAGTGTCTCCTGATCCCTGTGTCACTTTCCTGACACTCGGTAACATTTTCCCTGACCAGGGGTTTTGGCAGGGACAGGGCATGATGCTTTTGGGCTTCTCTCTGGAAGACTTGCCTCTGCAGAGACCTCTGTCTAGCTCTGCAAAACTACATGTGCAGAAAGGATGGAGCAGGCCTTAGGGTTTCAGGTTTCCCCCTTGAGTTTTGGTACAATCCATAAATTACAAGCTTCACATTAAAAAAAAAAAAAAAAAGTCTGTCTTTTCCTATCACAAAGTAACTGATGCAGTCCTGTCCTCCACCCTGGCAGAAAATTGTCTCCAAGGCAGCAGCCCAGGCAACAAACAGCTCATGGACATCTATCCCGTGCCTAATGAAGGCTATTTAAATGCTAACGTTATTAAACAAGAATAATTTCTCTTTCTGTCTCCTTTCTGTAAAAAAAAAAAAAAAAAGCAGGAAAATTAAATGTCTTAATAGAGGAACTGGGAGTGTGAAGGTGCCAGCAGCAGGATCTGCTCAGCCATATTAGAGGCATGCAGGATTTTCTCTCACTGTTTTTCTGGGTCAGTGTGCAGCATGATAAATTGGTATTTATATTATAAATCAGGTGTCCCAAAATATGCAGCCCCATTGAGTTGGTGCTGTTGGAGTTGTCTTGTTATTTGTCCAGCCTTAATGCTGCACCCTGACAGGCTTTGCCTCCAGTAAATGTGCAAGTGGGCTGGTGACATTTCTACTCCAGTTCTGTCTCACCTCATCCTGACAAGCTAATTACAATAGATAGTAGCACAATATCTCCATCACACTGTCACCTGTCTCACCAGCCTCACTTCTGCCTGGAACAGAGACACTGGGGAGTTGACTCCTTTGGATGATGGAGGAAAGGAGCTGAGAGCATCTTGCAGCAGGAAACACCAAAGGAAGCTCATCTCCATCCACAGACCCATCCTTGTCATAGTGCTGCTGTTTGTCAGTAAGGAGTAAGGTGCCCTGGGCTGCAGGTGGATTTGGTAGGAGAAAAGTCCTTCTCCAGACCATAAAGTCAGCCCAAAGGAAGGTTTTTCTTTGGTTATTTTCAGAGAAGCTGGATAAAAATGGATGAACACTGAACCTGCCAGGATGTTTTCCACCGCATTCCTCATTGGAGAAGTTGTGACCTAATAGTTGAAGCATTTCCCATTTTCACAGACTCTCAGCTGGCTTATCTAAATATACAGTCCTTTTTTTTTCCCTGTTTTTTTTTTCTCTGAATAGGATTACCAGAGTTTGCAATAGCTCCAGTCATCCCTTCCTAGATCATCACAAATTTAGGTGCTGTAAAACAACCAAGGAGCAGAGAAATTGCCTTGTACGTGCAGATCGCTGCCACCAAGCACGAAAGACCAGTAAGGAAAGGAGCACGTTGCAGCCTGCGTGCTGGGAGTGAGGTTCAAGTGGCCTTGAAAGAGTGTGAAGATTGTTGTGTACAAGCCCAGAAGCCACTTCCTTGGTGTAGCAGCTGGTGCAGCTTGCTGCCAGATCTCCTCATACTCATGCAGGCTCTGGAGAAGCAGCAAAAGACTTCAAGGCAGCACCAGAGAGCTCTGAGGAGCCTCTGGGGTGGGTAGGTTGCTCTTCAAAATCCATTGCACACCCCAGGGCAGCAAAAGTCCTGGAGAACCATCTCAATGTGACCAGCAGCAGATATTAGGAGCAGTAGCATGGAAATCCACCCCCTTGTCAGCACTGTCCCTGCAAGGCTCCTGAACCTTATCTCAGCACAGAGAAGTCCACTCTGGCCAACCTGGCTGCTGGGCTGAAACACAAGGTAGACAACGACACCTGAAGGCAGCAGGCTCCAGTGCCTTGTGATCTTGGCACTGTTTCCACTTAGTCATCAGAGTGTGTTTACGAGTCTCTCCCACTATTCTCTTCCTGCCAGCAGCTGACAAGCACGTCTGGTTAAGCTTAACAGAAGTATGTTTAATAATTAGCCGAGCTCAGGAAGACCTCGCTTGCAGCTCTGTTGTGTGTGGAGGTGTTAATAAGAGCACATGAGGAATGAGAAATGCTTGGCACTAGCAGCAGCTGGAGGATGCTTCCACCCTCATTCCTCGAGCAGCATCTCTCAGTGGCTCCAGGCTGATGTCATCAGTGCCTGGAGGCTCCTCTTGGTCTCTGCTTTGCCATCTGCCTCCCCACTCCCGGGAGTGAGAGACACTGAGGACAGCAAAACGGGTGAGGGGACCAAACCAGTGTGTGGAGGGGACAGTCTAGCTCAGCTCCAGCTCAGCTCCACCTCAGCCAGGGAGCCTTCAGCCCTTGCTCGTGCTGGCTCAGCCTCAGCTGCTCTCTGCAGGCAGGAACAAGCAGCCTCCATTCACATCTGAACATGGGTTGTCCATTGTCCTGCTCTTGTTGAAACTTTCCTAGCAGGCACCATCTCTTCTTTTGCACAGGCACATGTGACAGTTGAGGCAGCACTGCTGTGAGCTTGTCCTCCCCACCTCTGCCTTGCTCCTCACTTCATGGTTGCTGCTGGCCATCAGAGCTCTGGCCTTCCCCTCTCCTCCTCAGTCCCACTCAGCCTTCTGGAAATGTCCCTCACCAGGGTGTTTTCACAAGCTCCATAGCCCTGGGTTGCATCTCTCAGTGCTGTTATCTACCCCATCAATCTATTTCCTTGCTCATTTTCATCTCAGCTTCATCTCTTCTCCATTTCAGTCCATCCATAACCTTCCTTATTTCTAGATCGTTCCAGGCTGGCTCCTTCTGTTTATATACATTTGCTGCCAACCTTCAGTCTCCTTCACACTTCCCTTTGCTTCGTTTTTATGGCCTTTTATGACGTTTATGTTACATCAAGGCCCTTTCTCTTTTTATTCCCTTCCTGCCCCTGGATAATTATTCTTCCATCCATGGCTTTTACTGCCTGCCTTTATCAGGAATGGTTCTGTGGGTGACAGGAGTGTCTGGAGCACATAACCTCTGTCTGCAAGCTGATAGGCAGCTGAGATATGGGTCAGGACTAAATACACTTTGCTGATGGACTCTGCCTGTTACCTGCTGGACCTTCCCTGTGCAGACCCTGAGACCTCTTGAAGCTGCCATATCCTTCCTGACCTGGCCTCCTCTGAAAGCCAATGGCTGCCACCTTCAGGGGCCTTCTTGTCTGTCACAGTCATGGTCTGGGAGAGGTGACAACATGCCCTGGAAGGGAAGAGTGCCAGTCCTTTGTATCTATCAGAGGCACAAGGTTCATCTCTGCCATGTGTGCAGTCTGTGTGGGAATGGTGATTGCTCCTGACCCTCCTGAGACAACCTGTCTGTAGAGCTCAGGCAGTGTTGACCCACATCTGAAGGGCTCTCATTCAGTACATGGGTGATTTAAATGTCCGCTCCTGTCCACCCACCCTGCAAGTGGGGTGGTGGCTGATCCATGGCCCTGCAGAGATGGGGAGCAGGGTGGAGGGCTGCTCTCTTTAACACCTAGTATCTCAACCACCCCCACAGCTCCCTCACCCAGATCAGGAATGAGGAGATACCATCACCACCACCAATTAGTTGATATGCTTCTAACCTCAAAGTTGTGTTGATTTCCAGAAGAATTTAGCCTGAGGAAACAGTGTGTCTAGCAATACAGGAGCTCTGGGTTTGTCCCTCCAGGAAGGGTGGCCAAGCAATGGACTTGTCAAGTTGGAAGAGGTACAGGACGTGGTCCTGTGCTCAGAGGAGGTGTATCTATGTGGTCAGATCAGGGTAGCTCCACTCTTCTGTCATAGAAGCCCTGGAGATGAAAGATCTTGGCAGGACAAGGAGCCATGATAACCCGGGAAGAGAAGTCCAGGCTTGCCACCACGAGAAGCTCTCAGCACAAGAAGTCGTCCCTGGGGCAGGACATGTTCAGAAATCATCCCTGTACAGATACCCTGATAGAGAAGAGAAACTGCTGGGGCAGAAGTGAAGAGTTTCTGGGGTTAGAGCACGTAAGTGGTCGCAGGGATGCTGGAGGGGTCACACCATGTTATATCCTGCCAGGATGTCACTGCATGGAAAGCAACCAACCACCTTCTCAGGAGGAATGGGACTGTCTGCTGCTCTGCTTTCAGGCTTTGTCATGAAAGCATGACCATCATCCTCTGACTTCCAGCTACTTCATTCAGTTTTCATAGAATCATTTAGGTTAGAAAAGAGCTCTAGGATCATCAAGTACAACCTTCATCCCAACATCTCCCTGACCCCTAGACCATGTCCCGAAGCACCACGTCTAGTCATTTTTTGAACCCCTCCAGGATGGTGACTCCACCACCTCCCTGGGTAGCCTGTTCCAGTGCCTGACCACTCTTTCAGCAAAGAACTTCTTCCTAATGTCCAATCTAAACCTCCCCTGGTGCAACCAGCACTGCTTCCCATTTCAGTCTCTCTGCTTTCTTTTCCCATTCTTTGATGGAGTGATGAAATACCATCTCAGTGCATCTAAAGCATCTTCATTCCCATATCATCTCTGCTGCTCTTTATTTTTCCTTCTTATCAAGAAAACCTCATTTTTCCCTAGTGATGCTAAAGCCTGTATGATGATTTCAGCTTAGTCCACAGCTCTGGTGTCCTGGGGAGCTGTGCCAGCACCAGGCTGATCTGGAGGACTCAGGGGTGAAAGACCATGCATGGATCTTCTCCTTATAACACCTGTGTCCTGAGCAGCAATGTGCTGCTTCTCCTTGGTAAGCATATGCAGAAAGAGCTCCTTTGGTAAGGAAAGCAAGAGCAAACATCTCCAAGCAGGAGATGACAGCACTGCCCCATGAATCTTCAACAATTTAGGAAACTTGGGGAGAAAACAAGGATTTAGAGGAGGAAGGGAAATGAGTGCTGAGGCATGGGGGGAAGGGATCAGCTGAGGAGCATGGGGGTGGGATGTACTGAAGAAAGGGAGGAGAAATCCTCAGAGGGGCAAACAAGGAGGGGATGGGTGTGTAGATCTTCACTTTTTCTCTGTTTCTCTGGCTTTCTGTGGCTACAGGACACCTGCACATCAGCCCCTTTGCACAGCCAGTGGTGCCTGCTGGGAGGGTTGGTACCTGCTGTCCCATGTCCAAGGGGTCAGGCTGTGATACAGGTCTTCTGGGTGGGTACAGGGAAACAGAATCATAGAATCATCGAGTTGTCAGGGTTGGAAGCGACCTCAAAGATCATCCAGTCCCAACCCCCCTGCCATGGGCAGGGACACCTCCCGCTACATCAGTTGCTCACAGCCCCATCCAACCTGGCCTTCCAAATGTCCAGGGATGGGGCTTCCAGCACCTCTCAGGGCAACCTGTGCCGGTGGCTCCCCACCCTCCTGTGCAAGAACTGCTTCCTAACGTCTCATCTGAATCTCCCCTCCTCTAGTTTTGATCCATTCTACCCAGTTCTACCACTACCCGACATCCTAAAAAGTCCCTCCCCAGCTTTCTTGTAGGCCCCCTTAAGATACTTTCAGATACTACCATCTGACAGCCTTGCCCTTGACCTGCACTGCAAAGGCCCCACAACAGTGCTCCAGGTCCCAGGGGCAGCTGAGACACCTGAAAACTTGTTAACCCCTCATTCTGCCCCAATGGCATGAGACGTTGTGCATCCAGGAGAACCTCACAGCTCCCCTCTGTGTGCTTCCCCCTTCCAGAGCATAACAGCCAGACCCTTGTTTTTCTTTCACATTAAAGCTCTTTCCCTCATAGCTGCTGGATTAATTTAATTAAATCATAATGCTGAGGAGCTGGCTCCTCTCCAAGGGCAGGAGCAGCAGCTTGGCACCTCGAGGGCAGGCAGGCTCCCTGGGAGCCTCTCACCCAGCACCAAGAACACGCTGCACTTCACTCATAAGTCTCCTGATGACGGGTTTGAAAGAAACCCCATCCTGCAGGAGCACCCTGCTGCAGAGCAGCCCTGGGGGCAGCCCTCTGCATGGGGCCTGGCACCCTGGCAGCTTCGGGCATGGGGGGACCGAGGTGGTGCTGAGATGTGCTGAGCTGCCTCCTGTGCTTGGCTCTGGCTGGTAACCAGCAGACCTCGTGTCAGCTGCAGGGCAGCTTCTTCTATGGGAGTGGAGCCTGTGCCCAGCCTGGAGGACCTCAGAAATATCTGCTCTTGCAAGAGGGACTTGGGGAAATGGGGTGATTTGGCCTCAGCAGGGGTGGAACAGAGTGTGAAAAACTGAGCAACAAATCCTGGAGCAGAGATTTCCTCTGCCCTGCCAGCCGAGTGCTCTCCTGACTTTGCATCCTTTCTTCCTTCTCCTCTTCTCTCAGCATCTCCAGCCAGCAGCCCCATTTAAGACAGGTTGAAAGACAAACCCCGTGCCCCTTCCAGAGCACCCACCCCTCTCCTGGCCAAAATACCCGCCCCGCAATCTCCTCCCAATCAATCACAGCTCCCCCAGCCTTCTGCAAAGGACCTTCGTGTGCTGGGGTACACGCTGCCCTGCACCTCACCACCCTGCACACCCCAGAGACACCCAGTACACCCCATGCCCCATCCTGCCCCAGCCCAAACCCCCTGAGCTCAGTCTCCCCAGCACGAGCAGAGGACACGGAGCATCTCTATCCCCTCCTCTCTGCTGCTTCCCCTATTTCTGTCTCTCCCAAAGGCAGCCTGTGAACAAATGCAAACCCCAAGGAAAGGCTCAGATCTTTCAAAATGAAAGAAATCCCCTCAGGAAGAGCAGACGAGCACAGCTGGTGCTGGCGGGGAGCTGCTCCTCACAGCAGCTCTGTCTGGAGGCCGATTGCAGCCAGAGTGAACCCTGGCCTGGTGAGCAGGGGCTGCTGGTGGCACTGGGGACATCACCAGCATCACAGGTCAAGCAGGGGTGGGAGGACAGACAAGTGCCACTCCTCTAAGGGCTAAACTCCCGACTGCTCTCCAGGCATTCCTTGGAAAGCACGTCCTTAGCAAAGCCTGTCTTGCCTCCAGCAGAGATGAGCTCCTGGAGGAGCTCCCAGCAATAACCAGGAAGAGCCCATGAGGGGCAAACCTCCCATAAAACATAAAATGTGAGTGTACACTAGTGGCAAACATATTGCTATGACTATGCTGGGAACACTGGGGCTGGGGAGAAGGGAACTTGCTGAGAAGCCCTGGGCACAGCTGCACGCCCCAGGCAGCTGAGTCCTGGGGCTCCCGAGAGTGTCTGTGCTCGAGGCAAAGTACAGAAATCATGAACAGCCTGTCTGCAACACCAGCAACAGAGAGAGGGAGAAATGTCAGGATATTTCCACAGCTCTGGGAACAATCAGCCTCGTGAATCATGACCTAGTCCCTGCCAAAAGGGTAGAGCGGTCCCATGGCTCTGCAGCCCAGGAGCTCTTGCTGACAAGCCCTCATAAAGAAGATCACCCAAGGGAAAAGAAGAGCTCCCAGGTCAGCTTGGATAAGGCTGAGAGAGTTGGAGTTGTTCAGCCTGGAGAAGAGAAGGCTCTGAGAGAGTTGGAGTTGTTCAGCCTGGAGAAGAGAAGGCTCTGGGGAGACCTTATAGAGACCTTCCAATGCCTGAAAGGGGCCTCTAGGAAGGCAGGGGAGGATCTGTTCACAAGGGTTTGTAGTGCCAGGACAAGGGGTGATGGTTTTAAGCTAAAAAAGGGTAGATTTAGGTTGGACATTAGGAAAAAGTTCTTTAATATAAGGGTGATTGATCACTGAAACAGGTTGCCCAGAGAGGTGGTGGAGGCCCCATCCCTGAAGACATTCAAGGTCAGGCTTGATGGGGCTCAGAGCAACCTGCCCTAGGTAGAGATGTCCCTGCTTAGTGTAGGGGGTTGGACTAGATGACCTTTGGAGGTCCCTTCCAACCCAATACATTCTGCATTCTATGATTCTAAAGTCCTGATCAACAGAAGGAGTGGGCCAGGATGGCCTCTAATGATTGTCCAGGTGCACACAGGGAAGTGTGTTCCATCTGTGTGCATGGGTGGGTGGAGGAAGGTGTCTGGGGTGGGGAGGGGCAGTTTGGGAAGGCTGGTTCTTCCCTCAGCTCTGCAAGCATCCTTCCTACAAAGCACCTCACTGCCCGAGGCCGTTAGGTCCTTCAGGGAAGGATATTGGCTCTTTTGGAATACTCTAGGAGAATGGTCAGGAAAAGCCCTTCAGCACTTTGCTCCTGGGCGCTACCACTGCTCATGACCCTTTTAAGCTGCTGAGGAGGAGGAAGGGCAGGAAGGCTCCATGTGCTGGGGCTCAGGGCTGCTCCCCTTGCCCATGGGGAGGTCTGTCTGTGCCCTCCAGCTCTTCACCCATGGCCTCAGCCCTCCCAGGGACAGCAGCACAGGGGCACCCATGAGGGAGCAGAGCAGAGGGTGCTCCCCTGGGGATCTATGTGCTTGGGGGAGCCAGCAGCTCCTTTGCAAGTCTGTGCCACTGGTTTTATGTGGTGTGCTGAGCACAGGAAAATCCTGGGGCAAGTGCAAATGACCCATCAGAGCCTACATCCCATTCCAAGCAACAGAGGTGCCTTATTTTGGCAGCAGATTTCACCCTTTTTGGTGGTATCACAAAATCTGGAAGTTTCTGGACAGCTTTCCTGTATTCCTGCTGGCAGAGAATGACTAAAACTTGAGTGAAGCCAATTATCAGACCCTTATGTAATCTTTAGAGAAGCACATTCTATGTAACTAACTCAATGAGAATTTCTCTCTTCTTCAGAAGTCAGAGATACTTACAATGCAGAACACCAGATAATCTGGTCTATGGTAGATATTAGTGTCTGAACGGATTTCCTTGCAGGGGATTGTGTTGATTGTACTATAGAAGAGTTATTCTTCATTTTACACTTATTAAAATGTTGCCCACAAGAACAAATACATCCTGTAGATAGGCTTATGTTGAAAATTTGGGGTTAAAATTCAATGTCACCCAGGTGGGATCTTTTTCCCAGCTCTAAGCAGGCTGAGGGAAAGGCAAGGAGTAAAAAAGAGCAAAAAGGGACTAGGTCATATAGAAAATATCCCAGAAAGATTGGGGGTTTTATTCAAATCAGTATTAATCTGTCACAGCAGAACCCTGGCAACAAAAAGCAGGAATTTGACTTTGACTAACAAATCCTGGGTGTGCAGAAGTTGCATCTTCATTTACAAGTAACAGTAGTTCAGCAAATTATTCTTAACTCTTACAAGGCCAAGATTTGATGGTTTTTCCTTGGAGAAAGCTGCCCATGGACCTGATCTGAAAGTATCTCAGACCTTGTGTAAGTGTGTGGCCAGCTCTGTGGAGCCCAGGATCAGTGGATACTGGTGGCCTGTTGACAGAAGAAGACATCTTGGTCTTTCTTTATGTGCTTGCTGAAACACAGGGTTGGCCAATGCTCTGCTAAATACTATGATCATAGAATCATTAAGGTTGGAAAAGACCTCTAAGATCATCAAGTCCAACTGTCAACCCAACACTACCACCACCCCTAGACCATGTCCTGAAGCGCCCCAGCTACACTGGCTGATGAAGTTCGAAATACCTGATTCATTTCAATTCTGGCTCCAATTTACCTAAATGTGATAAAACAGCTGGAGAATCCCATGATCCTTCAGGTAATCCATGACTAATTCATTGCCTGAGAAGTTATTTCAGTACTTAATTACTCTTGAGATGTTAAAAATTTGTATCTTATTTGAGCTAGGATCTGTCTAGTTCCATGTCAGCCAGGGCAGCCCGAGTTGCGTGGACTGGATGCCTTGCTGAG
This sequence comes from Brachypteracias leptosomus, assembly GCA_013401335.1. Taxonomy (NCBI): domain Eukaryota; kingdom Metazoa; phylum Chordata; class Aves; order Coraciiformes; family Brachypteraciidae; genus Brachypteracias; species Brachypteracias leptosomus. Next base: position 870,820 of record VYZX01026068.1, read on the forward strand.
AGCTCTACCTGAAATATTTACTCTGACCTTAGAATCAAATATCTACTCAGCAACGTTAAGGTCAAGATTGTCACCCCTTGATCTTTGCTTTGACACGCAGGGAGTGTGCTCTCTCTGCTCTTCATGTGCAGTGCAAGAGAGGCTCAGAAGGAAGCAGAGCACATACGTGGAGGGGAAAGGGAGACCCTATCGAGTGAGCATCATTAATATTGCAGAATCCAGTACTCAGATGTTGGAAGCTTTAGGTTCTCTTTCTCATGGAGTCGGCCATCAAAGATACATTAGCATGGCTTAGAGAGCTGGGTTGTTCCCAGGACTGTGAGAGCTGTCTGAAAAGGAAGATTCACTCCTGCACAAAAAGTTACTTTGCTCTCTGCAACTACCTGAAAGGAGATTGTAGGAGGGAGGGTTGGGCTCTTCTCCCAAGTAACAAGCAACAGGACAAGAGGAAAGGGTCTCAAGTTGTGCCAGAGAAGGTTTATATTGGATATTAGGAAAAAATTCTTTTCTGAAAGTGGTCAAGCACTGGAACTGGTGGAGTCACCAGCCCTAGAGGGGTTCAAAAAACATGTAGATGTGGCACTTTAGGACATGGTCTAGTGGTCATGGTAGTGTTGGGTTGACGGTTGGACTTGATGATCTTAGAGGTCTTTTCCAACCTTAATGATTCTGTGATTTTTCAGCTGTGGAACATTAGGTAGAAAAGTGACATGGACGAAGTGATCTGTCTCAGGAGAGCTTTGGATGTAAATGGCTGAATGGCCTTCCTCCTTGGCCCTACACTGAGACCAGTGAATTTTCCCAAGAAAGCTTCATTTTCAAAACACTGCCTTTTAGGAGAGACGGGGAGCAACCCTTTAAGTTAAAATCTCCCATCAGCTCAATTATATACCCTGCATAATTGTATTTTTTTTTCCTGCAATATCTTTGTCCTTGTTTCACTGGGATAGAATCCTGGGCCAGCCATGGTCTGCAGGGCACTAGCAGTTTGGAGTCAGCCAGGAGCTTAAACTGGGAGGGGTGAAAGCCAGGGCAGCTGCTCTGATCTGGCTACAGGTGTATCCCAGTCCATAAATGTCAGGCTTATTGTAAAGGGAGAAGTTTGCTGAGGATGGGGACTTCTGCTCCTGCTCCTCTTCTTTCTCTCCCTGCTCCTCCTTGTCCTTCTCCTTCTGCTTCTCCCCATCCCTGGAGAGGGTCTCTTACCATTCTGGTCCCGAGGGCTGCTTTCCCATTTGTTGTGACTATCATACATTCACTGAGCTGAGTATAAGTTTATATATTTTATATTGACATTAGGATTAATATTAGTTTTGCTGTTTCATAAAATCTGTTTTCATTTCAACAAACGCATCTCCTCTCCTTTTCCCAGTCTGCCTTCTGGCTGGAGAAGGGTCACTGGATGGTAGAACAACTACTCCAGTTTAGCTCTGGATATGGGCTAAACCTAGAAAATATTTCACCCAATTTGGCTGTCATTCACATGGCCACAAATCTAAAGCCTGAAATGGAGATAGGCACTTGCCTTGACACCATGGTGATAGTTGCCTTAGAAATAAATAAACACCCAAGGTGGGTGGGTGGAGGGATGCATGGATGGATGAATGCATGGATGGATGGATGGATGGACGGACGGACGGATGGATTTCTGCCAGGGTAGCAGGAGGTGACTCGGGCACGGTGCTCCCTTCATGGCACATTGATTTCCAGTCCCATCCACGGGCTTCTCCCATCTCTAAGGCAACTGTTTGGGCTTGTTTGTATTCGTGCCAAGATGTAAAAACAACAGCCTGCAAAGTTATCTTTCCTGGTTATCTTTATTGTTTGCGTAGCACAGATTTCCCTTGGTGCAAAGAGTGGGGGGTTTGTTCTCCCTTGAAAACAGCCTGGACTTTGTTTGGGGAGCAGCAGATCAGACCAAGCACTGAAATACTCTTATGAAGTGTGTTAACCTCCATCTCATTGCTCTGTTCTGGTGACCCCTCTGTCATCACCACGGACCCCTGTTAACCAGGACTGCAAACCTGGGGCATTTCTTCAGTCATCTGCCCAGGATTTGCTTTGAAGTCAGATTTCCTATTCCACTGGCATGGATTTATTTCGGTCTGAATTGAAAAGAGAACAAAAACACAGGAAAAAATCCCACATCAGGATAAACTAAATGCTCCATTTTGATGTAATCTGGATGTTTGGGCCCTGCTGCAATTCTGTGCTCCATCATAAAAGGAAATTCCAGTAACTCTGAAGTGGAGTCCTCTGACCTTGCTGAAATACTTTGGTTCGATCTTTTTGCCCAGAGCTGAGGTTTGTCAAGAGCAGCACTTGCCTGGAGAAAAAATTCTGCTTTGATGAACAGGCAGTTTCCAAGAGAGAGAGACTCTGTCCCCAAACATTCCCCAACCCTAATAGTGATGCTTCAGAGGATGTTTTTATTCAAGCCCCACTTCCCAGGCAGCAGATGCCTGTCACTAGCCTCTAGATAATTTGGATGGATGATCACAGAAAGGCAGGAATGACTCGTGCACAACATGCATGTTTCGAGAAGATCAGATGCTTAGTGAAAGCCCCGGGCACCAAGGCAAGGTCCAAGAGGTCCAGGCCTCCTACCAGGCTCTAACAAGGGGAAAAAATGCCCTGGCAAAATGGGGGGTGAATGCCAACTGTTCAGCAGGTACTTTGCTTCATCCTATAATCCTCAGTCCAACAAACAGTGAATGATCTCGTGGTGAATCTCATCTCAGGTGCTGATCTAGGAGCTCTCCCAGTGCAGCTTCAGTGAAGCCTTCTCCTCTCCCTTACGAAGCCATCATGTCTGGTTTTGGCAAGGAACATCTCCAGCATTTGCTCACTGACGTCCAGTGCTGTTCTCTGCCTCTCCCACTGCCTCATGTTTCCTGTCTGAGGGGCTGAGCTCTGATGTGAGCCTCTCCTTTCGTGTGCAATTAAAATCTGGAGCCAAACAGCCAATTTCCATTGGCATCATCTTATTTTGCTCTTCCAGAGATGCCTCATCGGAGGTTCTCAGAACATTTTGCAACCATTCATTAATAAACCAGCCACCTGTCTTGGAAGATAGGCAGAGTTATCCCTTAACTGCACATGAGAAAAGTCAGGGGCACAGACATGAGCTCATTTGCCACAGGTCATAAAAAGTCTTTGTCCTTGCATGACCCTGTGCTTTGCCACTGGTATCTTGATAGAGGTTTCTGGAGCATTATGCAGGTGCAGCAGCTGATGGTCAAATGAGAAACAACCTTGGGATGTCTAGTTTGTCTTCCAATATTTCTTACCTTCCCATACCTTGGAGAGAGCATTAGGTCTTTGACGAGATGGTCTCTGTGTCCATCAGGCCTGTTAGAGCCACCTACAAACTCAGCCTCAGCAGCAGGAAGGGTGAGTGTCTCTGGCAGATGTTTTTGATGGGCATTAGGAAAAAGTTCTGTACTATGAGGGTGGTTGATCACTGGAACAGGCTGCCCAGAGAGGTGATGGAGGCCCCATCCCTGGAGTCATTCAAGGTCAGGCTTGATGGGGCTCTGAGCAATCTGCCTAGGTAGAGATGTCCCTGATTCTTGCAGGGGGGTTGGACTAGATGACCTTGGAATTCCCTTCCAACTCAATACATTCTATGGTTCTATGACTTTATGATGGGGAGGGATGGAGCCAGTTATCAAGCCATGTGGTGCATCCATAGTCTGTGGGGTGACTTTGATCTCTGAGGGTTTCACAGTGGCTTGAAGAAGCACGTATTTAGCTGTGCTAAGAGTCTGCCTCTTCCTTCCTCCACTCAGATGCCTGTTTTGAGCAGAACACCAAAGGATGGTCATAAATATCAGGGGATAATTAGAGTTTCCTTTCTCTTCCAAGTTTGAGAGCTGTAGAGAAGATGATCCTTTCAAGCTGCTCTGTCTCTCCCCTTCCCCTGAGAGGGCTCTTACACTGGTCATTGGTGCATCTTCCCGAGGCACCACTGGGCTTGGCAGCCAGTTACCTTCAGTAATTCATCTCCAATATTTCTAGTGCTGCTGTAGATTGATGATGTTTTCCCCTTTCCTTTCTCTTTATATTGTCACTTAACTGCTCCGACTTATAAAGCTGTTAATCTTTCACACACATGCTTACATTAAGCAGCTTAAGAGCACTGCAAACACTTTATCCTCATAAAGATTGAACTGCCCTGATATGAAACTTGTAGCTCTGGAATAGAACAAAATTTACGTACGCAAATAAAAGCTGAAGGTCAGGGACAGAGAGAGAGACTGTAAATATTTCTAGGCCCATATTTCAGGGGATTTGAAAAGAGGAAAAGGGTTGATTGGCTCCAAGCTGCTTCTGTGCCCTGAGTCAGCAGGAGCTGAGAGGAGAGGGAGGAAGGTGCAAGGAGGATGGGCCATGTCACAAAGCTGCATGGCCCTGACGGGTGACCTCTGCTGGCTCATCCCACCACAGCCTGGCAGGACCATGCTCTGGGGGAGTCAGGGTTAGAGAGGCTCAGAAAAAACCCTGAAGTTTTTTCTCCCTGGGATGAAAGCTAAATGCAGTCTTTGCTGATGAAAGCTCTAAGGTGAAAACCCTGGAGTGAGCAAGATGCTTGACTGAGGAATAGGCTACTCCTGTGCAGACACCTTAGTGGGCAACAGACAGAGCAAGACACTGTGTGGGGGTCCTCTGGCTGGGGTGCAGGTCCTCACTGCAGGTTAGAAGGAAAGAGGGAGCTGTGGCTATGGCTGGAGGAGGCTGTGTTGGAGGCTGAAGTGCTGGGGCCTGGGCTGTGGGCCCTGAGTTGGAGTTGACCTATGGATCAGTCCCAACCCAATAAGAGGTTTTGTTCCCCAAGTGGTTCCCCAAGGCCCCACTGACAAAACCTAGCCCACCTGTGTGGGGCCCAAACTGCCTCCAGGTGATCATGGTTGGGGGGGGGGGTGAGGCTAGAGATAGATCAACCAGGAACCAATCAGGTTGGAAGAAGCAATGAGGAGCTGATCAGTTTGAAGAGAGCTCCTGTGGAAGAGAGTTCCTGTTGGGGGCAGCTTGCTGAGCTCTCTCTCAGTGGTGTGTTCCCCCTTGGCTTATCTGAGACAGAGAAAAGCAAACAGATGAAGGATAATAAAAGATGAAGTTATGCCGAGGGGATGATGCTGAGCTCCTAAGCTGGAGCCACTTCTCCTAAATCCACTTAAGATGTGCAAACAGCCTTGTCAATAGCAGCTGCTTTGGTGTAGGCCTGAGGAAGAAGAGAGCTAGCAGCACAGAGGCAGGCAGTGCTGAGATGTGATGTTTAGGGTATGGCTTTACTTGGCCATATCTTATCATAGGATCTAGAATCATTTTGGTTGGAAAAGACCTCCAGGATCATCAAGTCCAACCTTTCTCCAACATCTCCCTGACCCCTAGACCATGTTCTAAAGCACCACATCTAGTCATTTGTTGAACCCCTCCAGGGATGGTGACTCCACCACCTCCCTGGGCAGCCTGGTCCAGTGCCTGACCACTCCACAGGGACACTGCTCCAATTGCTTTGGCAGTGATGCTGCACCCACACGTGCACAGCCCCTCCTGCAGCAGGTGACTCTCGGTGGCCTCTGATGTGTCCATGCCCTTGGACTGGCCCTCCCTGTGTCCCAGGAGCCCAGGCTGCTCTGTGCATGCTGGACTCTGGGTCATCAGCTTGTGCCTTCAGAAAGTGCTGACAGGGGACCCATGGACCATCAGAGGCAAGACCAGTAGAAGGCTTTCCAGAGCTTGGCTCTCAACCTGCTTGGATTCATCAAGGTTTTGCAAGTGCCAACACAGGCTTGGTGAGACCATTTGGGGATTAGTGGGACAAGGATGTTGTATTTCCCAGGATAGCTCCATTTAAGACTTAATTATGGGTCATTTACAGAGCAAACTAAATGGTGTCATAGGAAGGGTTTATAGCTGAGGTGGGTCCATCACACCCTACAGTACAAGTCAGATTTATTTCTAAAGTGCTTTATTAAAGATGCTACTTATTTACCAGGAGACCTGGTGCATGTGTTGGGATTTTCTAGTGGTCTTGTGAAGAAGAGCTGTGCTTCTGGAGCAGGGAGGTGACCAGGACAGGGAGATGCTTCTAGTCCCATTTCAAATGACTCAAGTGAACTCAGGACAGATTTCTTTCTTCTCTATTTTTGAAAGGGAGCTGAATCTGTCTGTGAAGGCAAGAGAGACATTCTGAAGTGCCCCTGGCTGGGTGCCTGGCAGTGTTTGGCTGTAGCTGTGTGGGGTTTGTGCCCTCTCTTCCCTTTGATATTACTCAAGAGAAGCAGCACAAGATCCAGGTGGCCCTTGGGGATGCAAGGATTAGTGACAGGCTTGGCCTGACCCTGGTGCAGGGCTTGGAGCGGCTGGGCACAGTCCAGGGGTAGGGTGCCTTTGTGTTATGTGCTGTAGGAACAGCTTTGCTGTTATCTGGTCCTGCTGCACTTCAAAGACAAGCCCTGGTCAGCAGAGGGAAGGACTCTGAGACACCTCTTGTAGTTGTGAAGAAGTGTCTGTAAGAACCGTGACCCAGGTGCTCTGAGAAATGCTGGTATGTGGGAGTTAGTTCATCATATCTGGTCCTCATCACAATACCCCAAACCTCTTGTTCTTGTGGGCCATCCATGGGAGATGTTGCACCCTCTGAGGCATTCTGGATGTGGGCTCTATCTGCACTGGGAGTTCAGTCTGGTGATATTTGCTTCCCAATCCCAGCTCTGTGGAGCTGAAGGGGACCAGCTCTGAGCAGATCACCCATTCCCGTGATGGATTTGGGACCAGGGTGGCTTCAGCAGGGCTGGGATTGTGGCGTAACCCAAGATAAGACTGTAGAGCACGTGTTGGCCAAATCTAGTGGTCCTCCTGATACCTTTCCTTGATGATCAGCTGGACACTTGATCCCATTGCTGTCTGTTGGAAATACACAGAGAGCCCTGGTGTAAATAGGACCTGGGCCAGAACATCCCTCTTTTCCCCTCCATTATTTTTCACCATCTCTCTCTGAATTTCTCTGGCAGGGATTTCTCTCTCCTCTTTTTCCTTCCTCCATGGGGACAGGAATGGCTGCGAAACCCTCTCTCCTGGAGAGCTGCAGTGAAACAGTTAACCTTTCCCAGGGCTTGTGGCAGGGATGCAATTTATAATTGTGTTTTCCAAGAGAGCTATAAACTTGTCTCCTATCAGTTTTCTGGCTGAGGCAGAGAGTCATCAAGAGTTGCATCAGGGATGAGGTATAATTCAACCAATTATAACTGGCAGGTTATGCTGCACTTGTAAAGTACGGATTTTAAAGCCTGCAATTGCTGATAAACAGTATTGCAGGCAGAGCAGAGCAAAATCTATTCTCAGGGAAAAGGCAAATGGTGCCATTTAACCCCTTCCTCCCAGGGGACCGTTGCATTGCCAGTGGTGCTCGCCCACCTCTCTGCAGAAGGTGCCATGGGGAGGGGGCACACTGGGCTGGGCAGGGCTGTGTGGGCACTGGTGGAGGGGCTGCTCTGGGCATCCACGCTGGGAGGGCAGAGGTGGTTGTCTGGGGCTGGGAAAGCCCATCAGCCAAGGAGGGTCCTTCTCACCCCACCTCTGCAGGGTGCTGGGGGTCCAGCCCAACACATCCAGCCCAGGGATGCTGCCGGCAGCCAGAGCCTTCCCCCTCCGCCTGGAAATGCTTTGCCTTTTTAGACTCCATTTAGCTCTGAAAGGGTAATTGTTTCCCTTTAGCAGAATTAATTGTAAGCTCACTATTAGATAATTGTCCTCTCGTCTGGGCGCAGCTGCCTTCGAGTCACGGTGACATCAGCAGTGGAGGAGGTGGCTGTGGGACAGCAGCAGACTCCTGAGGTGGGAAGATGTCTAACTTGAGGCAAACTTCAATCAGTGCTAGGAGGGAGAGGAGAGGTTGCCTGGGCTGCAAAATAATTCCGTTTTCCTGCTGCTGCAGATGATCCCTTGACTGCTCCCAGCACTTCAAGACCCCTCTTTGGCCACAGCTAATTGAAGTCCCTCAGAGCCACCACAGCCAAACCACCATGGGAGAGTGGAGGAGAACCATAGATTCATCAGGGTTGGAAGGGATCTTAAAGATCAACTTGTTCCAACCCCCCTGCCATGGCAGGGACACCTCCCACTAGATCAGTTACTCACAGCCCCATCCAGCCTGGCCTTCCAAATGTCCAGGGATGGGGCTTCCAGCACCTCTCAGGGCAACCTGTGCCAGAGTCTCAGAGAAGAGGAAGCAGCAGCTCAGCTGGGTACCAAACACTAGGAACTGTGCAAACATGAGAGGTATGAAGTCCCCTGTGAAGGAAGGGGTTTGAAGCAGAGCTAAGTGAGGCACCTCCCGTTAACTTCAGCCCCAGCTGCGTGTCCTCAACAGGTCTGGAAAATCCTTCCTCTTTCCCAACCCACCTCGCAGCTTCGTGCCCGGAGCTGTAGGGACATTTTGGGAGCAAGGCCACTAGAGGGCATTCTGGGATTCCCTCAAACCCAGCTGGCAAAGGCAGTGTCTTGCTCTCTTCAAGGGTTTCTGAGGCTCCCTCAGAGCTGCCATTGCAGACAACCTGCTCAGGTGCTTGGCAAGGAGGGAGGAATCTGATCCTTTTGTGATCTCCAGGCTGCAGTGAGTTAGGACCATTTCACTGCATGTTCCTGCAAATAGCCAAACATTTTGGTTGGTTTTTGTGACTGGAATGAGCTGTAGAAAATCCGGTTCCATCTTTTGTTACAAGAAAAAATCTACATGTGGCAACACTTAGTTTTTGGCCTGATGGTCCCAGAAGAGGTACCTGGGACAGCAAGTGGTAGGTTTGTGTCTACTGCCTGTGAGGGAAGCAGGACAGCTAGGAGGGACCTGCCCAAGCTCCCATGATGTGCTCTTTGCACTCTCCTTTTCCCCATGCTGGAGTCAGGGAGTCTTTTTACCATCTTTTATTCTGTAAATTTTCTTCTCAGTGTTTCTGCCTACACTCTGTCTCCATTCTTGTGCTTATTCCATTTTATTTCTCTTGGCTTGCTGGGCAAAGGAAGGACATTGTGCTCTTACCTTGCAGCAGCAGTCCCTGCTCTGGCTGGTGGATGGTACCTCAGCCAGGCCCTGCTTCTAGTGCATCTCCATGGGAAGGCAGCGGGTTCATTCTGGACCAGACAACCATCACAAATGTAGCTACCAGTGCATGAGGGATGCTGCTGACATCCCTGAGAGATGTTTCCTTAACTTCTAGTACTCCCAGTGATGGAAACACCACATCTTCCCCAGACAACCTCTACCAGTGCTTCCTTCTCCACCCTGCTGGATGGGCTTTCCAGGTGCTACCATGAATCTCTCTTGTGCAGCTTAAGCTCATTTCTTTCTGCCTTTCCACCCCCCCAGGCATGGAGAACACATTATTGTCTTTTCTGTAGCAATCCTTTCCATCCTTGCATATATTGTGCCTTCCCTTCTCTAAGTTAAACATGCCACCTCTTCCTATCTTTCTTTGGAGAATGTCTTTCCAGGCTTCTGATCATTCTTGGTGCCGTCCTCTGGGTGCTCTCCAACTGCTTCACGTTTTTCTTGAAGTACAGACCCTGAACCTCCTTGGAGGTGCCTGCAGGCAATGTTTGCACATCTTATTACACTGGTCACCTTCTTGCCAGCAAGCTGGTGGCCCCAACCAAGCCATGTCTTTTGCTGCAGAACTTCTACCAGATCATTGATTTCCATCCCAGAGCTTTCTTGCCAGCTCCTGCCTTGTTTCACAGTTGTCCCTCTTCAACAGGGACAAACTGGCTTTGCTCCTGTGCTCCTCCAGGTGAGGAGCTTGGCGAGAAGGACCAGTGGAGCTGGTGGGGTGACCCTCTGCTCTGGCAGGAGGGGCTGAGGATACAGGATATTTTTATCTTGGCGCAAATAAAGGCAAAACAAATAGACAGAAGTAGTTCAAAAGTAATGTCTGTGTAACCACTGGTGTTCTCAGCTGTGATAATGCTGGGAAATGATATCTGCTATTGTGAGCTTAGAGAAGAAAGGTCTGGGTGGCTGAATAAATAAAAGTAACATAAAATGGTGCTGTGAGACCTTTTCAGTTAATAATCCCAAGTATCCAAGATTAGGCATTTCCCATAAACCCTTCATGTTTTCAGTCATTTTATGAAATGACAATATAACAATAACAACATGACAATGGCTTTATAATAGGACAATAACACACACATCTTACACATGAGCAAGAGCTATTTTTTGCCAGTAAAGTTGCAGTGAATTGATCCATAAAATAATAATAAAAAAAAAAGATAAAAGAAGGTTGTTTTCTTGAAGACTCTCTTAAGTCAAAAGCAATGACTGGGTTCAGCAAGAGAGTCCCTGGAGGATATTCTGAGTGTGGGTTACCCAAAACCTCCATTGGTGCCTCCTCCTTCAGAATCTTTGAAGCAGTAAAGCACTTAGAGCTCTGTTTTGATAGTGTCTATCCATGTTTTCAGTGAGGTTTAGGAATGAGCCCAGCACATGGATGATGTGCTACAGATTGGAAAGGTGTGAGGTGGGCCACGGTTTCTCCATCCCATCCTAGTCTGAATGCAGCCTTGCTCAACGTGGTCTGATGCAAGAGCCAGTCCTGCAGTCCCACAGAATCATAGAATGTTTCAGGCTGAAAGGGACCTCTAGAGCTCATCTTGTCCAACCTCCCTACACAAGTAGGGACATCTCTACCTAGGGCAGGCTGCTCAGAGCCCCATCAAGCCTGACCTTGGATGTCTCCAGGGATGGGGCCTCCACGACCTCTCCGGGCAGCCCATTCCACTGATCTATCACCCTCAGATTAAAGAACTTTTTTCTAATATCCAGTCTAAATCTCTCCTTTCCTAGCTTAAAACCATCACTCCTTGTCCTGTCATTACAAACCCTTTTGAACAGACCTTCCCCAGCTTTCCTGTAGCCCCTTCAGATACTGGAAGGTCCCCCTCAGAGCCTTCTCTTCTCCAGGCTGAACAGCCCCAACTCTCTCAGCCTGTCTTCAATATGAGAGATGTTCCATTCCCTGATCATTTTGGTGGCCCTAATGGAATGGTTTGGGTTGGAAGGGACCTCAGAGATCATCTAGTTCCAACCGCCCTTGAGCTTATCCAATGAAATGTTTTCAGGGGACACAACTGAGGCCCAGGTTGCTCCTGGAGCCACCAGACAGTTACACTGGCAGTAATTTCCTGGCTGATGTCCCTGACATGAGGTAGAGGAGCCAATGGACTCCCTGAGGGACTCGGCCAGACTGAGCTGTCTTAGTGGGAAGCACTTCTCTGGTTGAGGAGCCAAAACCTGCTGAAAGGGGAAGAACACATGGTTGGAGGTCAGCACTGGAGACATGTCAAATGACTGCTGCCATGTTCCCAAACCTTCACAGTTATTTACAGCACAACCTGCAGAGCTCCAGCCCAGCAGATGCACGTTTCCTTGGCCCCTGTCAAGTGGCTGCATTAAGTGCTGCTCACACAAGCGACTCCAGTTGGGTCCTGCCCCAGCTCTGACCTCTACCATCTGGGCCAGTAATCACCAGCTCATTAGACACACAGATCAGATGCTTCCAGGTGTGACACCAGAAGAGCCGCGTTCTGAGCCAGGCGCTTTGAAAGGCTTCGTTGGTGTCACAGGGATGTTCAGGCTGCTGTGAGCACCACGTAACGCTGATCCCTCTTTAGCACTGACACCAGGTGTCAGAGCTGTCACTGACACCTCCAGAGCTGCACTGGAGCAGGGGATGTGTGGGACAGGAGGTCCTGGGCTGGCGTGTCACCTCCTGACTGTTGATTTCAGCCCACATGCTGCAGTTATTGTGGTGGGGGTTGAACACCCAGCTTTTCAGCTGTGCTGTGTTTCCAGGGCAGAACCTGTCCTGACAGGGACTCCTGACTGTCACCAGCATCAGTGGCCTGTAAGTCACACGTGAGATCAGAGACTAGTGTTTGGACTGAAGAACTGAGCAACAAATTGCCAATCTTGCATTCCTGCAAAGCCTTCACATGCCAGATCCACCTCTGCCCTCTTTCAGGCTGACCTGGGACTATCTGTCTCAACCAACTGTGGCTGAACTGTCCCCAGACCCAGCCTGGGCTCTGGTTTCTCCTCTTTGAGACTGTCTTTAAGGAGCACACTTGCTGCCAAAGTCATTCTGGTTCCTCTTTGCATGGCATGAAGAGGGCTACCTGAGTCAAACCCATTTTGACCCTCAGCCTCAGCTTGTGTTGGTCTCACTCTGCCACCACAGCCTACATCATGGTGTGGTGGTCCACGAAAGGAGAGGATCTATTTGGATCCTTCCAAAGCAAATTAGCTGCTGACCTTACATGCTTAGAGCTGGGTACCACTTAGGACCATGACTACTCGGCTGAAGTCTTGACTGTCAAGTAACTTGAAAACCATTTGTCAAGGCAGGAAAGAAGAGCTCTTCCACTGACCAGATGGACCTCTCTTGACATGTAGAGTGGGGTTTGTGTGCTGGGATCATAGAATCATAGAATGGTTTGGGTTGGAAGGGACCTCCAAAGGTCATCTAGTCCAACCCCCCCATCTTTCCTGCAACTCCCCTCCTGTCTCTCCTCCCCACATGCATACACAGCAGTGATGACATGATTCAGAGTCCGTCATATGGGAAAACAAATTAAGACTCAGATCTTCTGGTTCTTCATTCTTCAAGCACCTGTAAGCCAGCAGCAGGCTAAGTTTGGTTCCTCCATGGTGAGGTCAAAGTGAGGCAAAACAAAGCACTGAGGTGAGATGACAGAGATGAGAATGAAAGGACATGTGTAAGTCCACTGAGAGTCAGGAAAGCAATTTGAAGGCCAAGAGGTTGCAAAACTGAAAGCAGGGCAAAGAAGATCAGTGTGAGCTTATGGTGGGGTGTGAATGAAAGACAGTGAAGAGTGAGCCAAGCAGAGCGGCCTCAGGTCTGGTGGGTCAGGCACAACCATGATCTTTGAGGAGCAGATTACATGGCAGCAGCTACTGATGTGCCAGGGTGAGAGGGCTTGGCTGAGGCACATCATCCTATTAACATCTGCTGGGCTGGAACGACGGAATGCTCCTGCTGTAGGAGATATCTGGCATCAGAGGACAGAGTGAACACTTGGTGATGGTCTGACTGGCCATGCTGGCCAACATGTAGCACCACAGAGCATGACCAAGCTGGTGCTTTAGGGTTTGTAGAACATCAGATCATCACTCTACATGTCCTGCCTCCTCCCACTTGTGATGTAGCCACTGTTCCTGTCCTGGCCATCCTGGGGTCACTTTGGCAGCAGCTACAGGTACAGCTGAGACATGTGCATATGCTACTGCCCTGGGCAGACATCACTGCTGGTGTGTGTAGGGCTTTGGTTGTTACTACTTCTTCCTTTTCTCATTTATATTAAAATAAAAACCCTTCAGTATTTTGAACACACTTGCTTCTCATGCTGGGGAAATTAATGGTACCCAACGCACATCACTAAACCACGTTGAGTTGAATAGTGGATGCAAAGTGGAGGTGCTGGAGCAGGTGCAGAGAAGGGCAACCAAGCTGGTGAGAGGACTGGAGAATATGTCGTATGAGGAACACCTGAGGGAACTGGGATTGTTTAACTTCGAGAAGAGGAGGCTGAGAGGAGACCTCATTGCTCTCTACAGCTACCTAAAGGCCTCTGTGGTGAGGCTGGTGTTGGGCTCTTCTCCCAAGTGACTAATGACAGGACAAGAGGAAATGATCTCAAGTTGCACCAGCGGAGGTTTAGTTTGGACATTAGGAAGAAGTTCTTTACTGCAAGAGTGATCAGGCACTGGACCAGGCTGCCCAGGGAGGTGGTGGAGTCCCCTCCCTGGAGGAGTTCAACAAAGTAGATGTGGTGCTTTGGGACATGGTCTAGAGGTGAGGGAGATGTTGGGATGAAGGTTGGACTTGATGATCCTGGAGGTCTTTTCCAACCCAAATGATTCTACTATTCTAAAGATAGGGGCACAACAATATGGAGATTTCTTCCTAGAGAGGCAGAAAGTCAGGGCTGGAACTGCAATGTGCTCTGTCATTTTGCAGGTTCATAGGGAAAGACCAGGCATCAAAAACTTCTGTAGACACCCAAGCATTTTTGTTCCACCTAAAGGGCCACCGCCACGTGGTGGCTACAGCCCTGCCCAGGGGCTGCCCTGCCTCTCCTCTGACAAGCCTTGCCATTCAGATGTGGAGGTCAGCAAAGTGGAAAAGAGTCTCTTGGCTGATTCCTGTGGGTCTGTTGGTGTGGGGTGGGTGTTGATTCCCTGCGTGTGCTTTATTGCCTTGCTGTAAGGTCAGTTCAATATCTCTCATGTGCTGCCTGGGCCACTGCCAAAAAGTAATGTAGCAAGACAAGGACAATGCTGAGATGAAGAGAAGTGGATGAGCTCAGTGCTCTCAATGTTAATTATCAGGCGTGATTGGCCTTGCTAAAAACTTCCCAGGCCTGGTGCCACATTTTCTCACTTGCTTTTTATCATGATGCTAATGGAGAAATGAGTGATACCTGCAGGGCCCAGCTCCTCAGAGGGGTGCGAGTGCACACAGTAACTTCCATACAGAATGATCTTGTGATGCTCACAGTGTGATGCCCTTTTTATATGACCTTATCTCTGCTCCTGTGCAAAGTGAGCTCTGCAAGAGCCAAGTGGCAGAGGAGCAGCCACCAGTTGCCTCAACCTGGCTGTGGAGCTGAACTGGAGTGAACAGCACCTGTGGGGCTGAAGAAGAACCTGCTGTGTGCCAGAAGCTTCTCCCATTTTGCTTGGATTACTTCATTTTACTGAGACAACCCAGTAAGACATCCACTGGCCTATTGGAAGGGAAAGTCAGAACTTTGTTGGCACCTGCCCCATGCACTTGCAAGTGGACATTGTGGCACTGAACCCAACCTGGTCCTCCCTGGCTGTGCACTCGGGAGCTGTCAGGTTTTTTTCCTTGCCCTGAACCTGCAGGAATGGGATTAACTTACTCCATGGAGGCACCCATGAGATCATGCTGTTGGTGTGGGACCACAAAGTCATTGGTCTGTCAGAGACATGATGTTCTTTCTGGTTCTCATTCCAGCAGGCCCAGTGTTGTGCTCTGCTGGAGCACTCTGCCCTGTTCTCATTTTATCACCTTTTACCTCTGAAGTTGGATACACCCCTCCACAGTGGGGCCTGTTCCACCTATCTTCAATGCATCCTGGAATGGAGCTGACAACCCAAACAGCTCTCTAGAAGATGGGGAGGCTTCTTTAAGTCAGTACCTACTGTGCCAGCAGAGCCCAGAGCTACCATCTTTTAACTTGAGCTGGACCTGGCTCAACTGGGCAATCCTTAAATAGGAAAACAGGAACCTTCCTGGGCCAGAAGACAGCATTTGGGGACCCAGTAGAGAAATTAAGCTGGGTCAGCATTTTGACTGCAAAATCTTTCAGGGGAATAAGGAAGAAAAAATTCCCCTGAGAGATAACAGCTTTTAAACATGGAATTTCAGGATTTTGATCTGAAGCAAGGTCTGTGGCACCCTGTTAACAGACAAGGACCCTCAAACACCTCTGAGGCATGAACCCCCTGCAAGCTTGGAAAAAAGGAGACTGAGGCGTGACCTCATTAATGTTTATAAATACATTAAGGGACAGTGTCAGGAGGATGGAGCCAGGCTCTGCTCAGTGGTATCTAATGATAGGACAAGGGTCAATGGGTGCAAGCTGGAACAGAGGAGGTTCCACCTAAATATGAGAAGAAACTTCTTCCCAGTGAGGGTGCCAGACACTGGCCCAGGCTGCCCAGGGAGGTTGTGGAGTCTCCTTCTCTGGAGATGTTTAAAACCCCCCTGGACGTGTTCCTGTGTGACCTGCTCTGGGTGATCCTGCTCTGGCAGAGGGGTTGGACTAGGTGACCTTTGGAGGTCCCTTTCAATTCCTGACATTCTGTGATTCTGTGACCCACTCACACATCCCAGTGTTTCACAGCTCCTGTGTTCATGGCTGAGGACTAACATCCAGTCCCAAGTTACTCTTTCCCATGCTATGAGCCATCCTCAAAACCAGCCTGCTCCAGAGGATCTCTGCTTCAACGACTGTCCTGACCAGAGCACAGGGGACACAGGTGGGACAGGGAGGTGGTCACGGTGTGCAGTGGGATGGAGAGGTGTTGGAGGCAGCAGTGATTCTGGAGGGGGAGCTGGGACCACTAGAGGGAAGCATGAAGCCACTCACACTAATGGCTTCGGAGGATGGAGATGAAGAGTCTGAGACCTGGCAACAAAAGAAAAGCAGCTGCAGGTCTGAGGACAGGCAGAGCCATCTCCTGGGGTGCTGTGGTTTGTGAGCTACCTCCTGTGTGTCCTGGGCAGGTCCAGCTGAGCAGGCAGGAGTGCAGATGCAATCAGCTGTCTCCAAACAGTCATAGTCTTTCTTGGTTCCCCAGAAGGAGACAGTGGGGTCTCACCATCCCCTTCATGGCCCAGAGGCTCCCTGGAAGCAGCCTGGTTTGATGGAATTAAACACATGGCAAAAGGGGACCAGCCTCGTGGGGCATTCCCAGCTGGGGGCTGCTGCCTGGCCTGGTAAGAGGGGGAGCTCTGAGGCTTAGCTGAGCCTCAACGGGTCACCTTGGTGTCCAAGGACGGAGAACATCAAAGAACCAATTCCACTGTCCCATCTCAGAGCATTGCCCAAGCTGGAGCCAAGGGTGCTGGAAAGAAAGATCAGCTCCTTGGGGCTGGAGGAAAGGGAAGGGGACACAGACACCTTGAGGGATGATTGTTCTCATACACCCAGTCAGGTTTTGGTGCATATTTGGTGGAAAGCTGATGCCAGCCAAGCTCTCCACTCCCTACCCCCAGGGATGTCCTCCAGGCTGAAGGTGTTAACCCAAGGAGGTTATTCCCTCCTTTCATGTACGGTTCAGTGTCCACTCAGGCCCTGTCATGGTTTAATCCCAGCACCACGCAGCCACTCACTCACCCCTCCCTGCCTCTGGTGGGATGGGGAGGAGTGCTGAAAACAAGTAAAACTCATGGGTTGAGACAGGAACAGTTTAATAACTGAAATCAAATGATGATGATGATGATGATGATGATGATGATGATGATGATGATGATGATGATGGAATACTGTGTCCAGCTCTGGAGTGCCCAACACAAAAAAGGACGTGGGCCTCTTGGAGCTTGTCCAGAGAAGAACCATGAAAATGCACCGAGGGCTGGAGCACCTCTCCTGTAAGGACAGACTGAGAGAGCTGGGGCTGTTCAGCCTGGAGAAGAGAAGGCTCTGGGGGAACCTTATAGTGACCTTCCAATACCTGAAAGGGGCCTGTAGGAAGGTGGGGAAGATCTGTCCTCAAGAGTTTGTAACGACAGGATGAGGGGTGATGGTTTTAAGCTAGAAAAGGGTAGATTTAGGTTGGATATTAGGAAAAAGTTCTGTACTATGAGGGTGGTTGATCACTGGAACAGGTTGCCTAGAGAGGTGGTGGAGGCCTCATCCCTGGAGACATTCAAGGCTTGATGGGGCTCTGAGCAACCTGCCCTAGTTAGAGATGTCCCTGCTTATTGTAGAGGGGTTGGACTAGATGACCTTTGGAGGTCCCTTCCAACTCAATACATTCTATGACTCTATAATAGTAATGAAAAGTAAGATAACAAAAAGAGGGTGACATAAAACCCAGGAAAGACAAGTGATGCCCAGTGCAATTGCTCACCAACCATTGACTGATGCTCAGTCAGTCCCTGAGCAGTGATCCACCCCTCCCAGCCAATTCTCCCCAGTTTATATACTGGACATTACATCATATGGAATACTCCTTTGGCCAGTTTGGGTCAGCTGTCCTGGCTGTGTCCCCTCCCAGCTTCTTGTGCCTCTCCAGCCTCCTCACTGGCAAGGCACAAGAAGCTGAAAAATCCTTGATTTAATATAAACCCTACTTAGGAACAACTGAAACCATCAGTGTGTTATCAACATTATTCTCACACTAATTCCCAAACTCAGCCCTGTACCAGCTACCAGGAAAAAAATCAACTCTATTCCAGCCAGACCCTCATCTCAGCTCCAGGGGCCACCTCTCAGGGTGGAGGCTTCCCAGCATCTCTGGCCATGCACCAGCAGCATCCAGCTGGGATGTCAGGTCTCTTTTCCAATCTGACTTTATATTTTCAGGAAGAAAGATCTGTTTCCCAAGCCCCTGGAGATACCACGCAGTTAACCTTTGAGCAACTCATTTACCTCTGGATACGTTTCTTCCAAAACCACTCAGAGCCCACAGCACCTCCATCAGGTTCAGCTTCTGGCAAGAGGAAAGGGCATTTGAGAAATGGGGAACTGAGGCACGTTGGACAGTCCTGAGACAGACACCAAAATATCACCCTCATCTGCCCCCTAATCCTGGGTGATTTCTAGGAAGAAGTCATCTCACCCAGACATACATATAGGGGAGCATAAATGACAGTGGGTCCAGAGGAAGGCTATGAAGATAATTAGAGGGCTGGAACATCCCTCCTATGAGGCCAGGCTGAAAGAATTGGGGTTGTTCAGCCTGGAGAAGAGAAGGCTCCAGGGAGACTTATTTCAGTATCTGAAGGGGACCTACAAGAAACCTGGGGAGGGACTTTTTACAAAGGCCTGAAGTGATAGGATAGGGGGTAATGGTTTGAAAATAGAAGAAGGTGGATTTAGAATGGAAATTAGGAAGAAGTTCTTCGCCCTGAGGGTGGTGAGACACTGGAACAGGTTGCCCTGGGAAGTTGTAGTCTATCATTTGAACAACTGAACTGGAGCAGGGAGAGGCAGCACCACGGGTCTGGTCAGGAACAAATCACTACCTGGTGGTAAACCCTTCTTGGAGCTATGAGAATCCTTTGCTGGGAATACCCTTACCAAGGTGCTGGGAGAAAGCAACTCCCCTTCCCTCATTGCAAAAGTATGTGGCAAAGGGTCTGAGACTCCACTTCCTTGATCTGCAAGAGCTCAAAGAAGAGGAGGTGACTCCTGTTATAGGTCACAGTCACAGCAGTGCCTCTTTGGGCATCACAGGACACCTACCTGCAGCTCTTCCCTGTGTTAAGCCTTCCTTTGCTTCCAGTCTTTTGACATCTCATTTTTCCTGGAGAACCCTTTGCTAGGAGAATATTTCAGATCCTGTTTGAACCATAGCCTGTGAACTGTGGTTGTCTCTCCACTTGCTGGCTGAAGAAGTGGGGTCTGAGCGTGTGTCTGTTGATGGGAACGCCTTGAGGTATTGAGTGCTAATACACTCACAGTCTGGTGTTTCTCAGTGGCACTAAATCTCAGAATATGACAACATGCTGCATCTGCAAGTGAACAGAGACATCTTTATGCACTGACTGAGGCAGAGCAGAGGAACATCTCATGCTACATAAGGTGAAGGAGCCTGCAGCAAGGGTTTGGGGAGGACCCCTCTGGCTTCTTCCCAACTACAATGAGAGATTGAGGAAAGATTCCACCCTACGGGTGTCCTTGCGAGCTGTCTGGGCTCTGCTGGTGCTCCCTGGGTCTGCTGGGATTTGATACAAAGGCCTCTAGTGATAGGACAAGGGGTGATGGGTTCAAACTGGAAAAGGGGAGATTTAGGTTGGAAATCATAGAATCATAGAATTGTCAGGGTTGGAAGGGACCTTAAAGATCATCCAGTTCCAACCCCCTGCCATGGGCAGGGACACCTCCCACCAGAGCAGTTGCTCACAGCCCCAGCCATCCTGGCCTTCCAAATGTCCAGGGATGGGGCTTCCAGCACCTCTCTGGGCAACCTGCGCCAGTGTCTCCCCACCCTCCTGGGCAACAACTTCTTCCTAACATCTCATCTGAATCTCCCCACCTCTACTTTTGACCCATTCCCCCCAGTCCTACCACTACCCGACATCCTAAAAAGTCCCTCCCCAGCTTTCTTATAGCCCCCTTAAGATACTGGAAGGCCACCAGAAGGTCCTCTTGGAGCCTTCTCTTCTCCAGCCTCAACAACCCCAACTATCTCAGTATGTCCACATAGGAGAGGTGCTCCAGCCTCTGATCATCCTCGTGGCCCTTCTTTGGACATCAGGAGGAAATTCTTCACTCTGAGGGTGGTGAGACACTGGCACAGGTTGCCCAGGGGTGTTGTGGGTGCTCCATCTCTGGAGGGGTTCAAGGCCAGGCTGGATGGGGCTGTAAGCAACCTGGTCTAGTGGGAGGTGTCCCTGCCATGGCAGGGGGGTTGGAACAAGGTGATGTTTGAGGTCCCTTCCAACCCAAACTATTCTATGATTCTATAATCTGATACCTGTGCAGAGCACCAGGGCACAGCTGACAGGGGCTGCTTGTCTCTAGGTGAGGCTGTCACCATAGCTGGGTGGTGTTGGGGGGGACACATCTTAGCTCTGCCCATGGCTCCTCTGAGTCTGCAACCCCAGCGCCAGTTCTGCTCTGGAGATGTTTTACTACCCTTTGTCCAAGAATGTGCTGTTCTGATGGACTTGCAAGTGGAGGCCACAGCAGCATCGATCAGAGCTGCTCATCCAGGTAACCACAACAGGATTCTGGGGTAGGCTACAGCTGAACACTGCTCCTCAGCTTCCTGCCTTAAGCTTGAGGTTTTTCACCGAGCAGCAGCCACCATGTTCCTCACTCAGCAGAACTGCTTTTCTGGCTGTGACCCCCTCAGAGGGTCTCTTCATCTGGGGTCTCTTCATCTGGGGTCTCTTCATCTTCCTCTGAGGGAGGCAGGATGGACAGTGGGGTGCTGGCTCACACGGGCTGTTGCAGCAGCACCTCCTATGCAGGACATGTGCACAAAGCAGGAATGCTTGGGTGTGTCATTAACTTCCTTGCCCCCATCAGAGCAGCTCTGCCCCATCCCTGCTCAGCACCACCGCACGTCACACGGTGACCCTTGCAGCCCCCACACCATGGACACGCTAAACCCAGGAGGTGGAGAGAATCTAAACCAGCAAAAATCCAGCATAATGAGGCTTTTCAAGCCAAAGGTGATTCTTGCTTCTAATTGGACATGCCCTGGTATCAGGGTGATGGAGGTGAGATGAAGGCTGTGGGTCAGGAACAGCAAGTTGTGTGTTGTCCCCCATCTCCTCCCTGACTCTGGAGGGCAGCAGGGCCAGAAAAGTGCATTATCCAGACTGTGCTGCAGGGGAACAAGCCTCTCAGAGCCCTAACCCCTCCCCTGAGGAAAGCAACATCAGTGGGAAAATCCCAGCAGATCCATCACCAGTTGTATTTTTTCCCCACCTTAATCTGGCCTCCTGAGGAAACTGGGACTTTTAAAGGCTGGAGTAGGAGGAAGAATAACAGGGAGTTACTGAGTTGTCAGCTCTGCCTCTGGCTCCTGATACCACCCTGGGCACGTATCCTGCCAGCTCTGAGCCACAGAACAGTGGAGAGGAGCTTGTAAAGCCTCCTTGCCTCCCAATTCATGAGCATCAGGAGAGCTTTGAAACTGCTGGTAGGAGGCTGGGGAGAGGAAGATGCTGCAACTTCAGGGCTCTGAAATTCACAGTAATGTTCCTTTTAATTTCTCCCACAGCCTGCCAGGCTGAAGCACCAGGGAAGAAGTCAATCTACCTGCAGTTGGCCAGGGACTGGAGTTTGGCCTGGAAGAACTGGAAAGGGCTGGATGAGCTGGGCAGGAGCTGCAGCTGCCAGCAGGACGGGTGTAGCCTGAGCAGTCCCACGTGTGGCAGCCACCACCATGGGCTCCCACTGCCCTCTCTGGAGATCTCAAGCTGCTGGTGGGACTGCTTGGCCACAGAATCCCAGCATTGATGGAAGGGCCCTCTGGAGATCACCCCGTCCAACCCCCCTGCTCCAGCAGCTCCCCCAGAGCAGGGGGCCCAGCAGCATGTCCAGGCCCCTTTGGAATCTCTCCACACAAGGAGCCTCCACAACCTCTCTGGGCAGCCTGGGCCAGGCTCCAACCCCCTCACAACAAACAACTTTCTCCTCCTGCTCCCATGGAACCTCCTGGGTTCCAGTTGGTGCCTGTTGCCCCTTGTCCTGTCCCTGGGCACCATTGACAAGAGTCTGGCCCCAGCCTCTTGCCCCCACCCTTTAGCTCTTGATCAGCATTGATCAGATCCCCTCTGAGGCTTCTCTTCTCCAGGCTGAACAGCCCCAGGGCTCTCAGCCACCCTGGTCAGCAGGGTGAAAACCAGGACTGGAACAGCTCAGGTCCTGTAGCTTCTCCCAGAGTATCCACCCTGCTCTAGCCTTTCCTCCTGCACCCCTCAGGTCTCCTGGGAACCCTTTGGCAATTGCAGCAGGTTTTCAGCATTCTCCCGTGCTACAGCCTGGGTCAGGGATCTGTCATAGAACTGTCAGAGTTGGAAGGGACCTTAAAGATCACCCAGTTCCAACCCCCCTGCCATGGGCAGGGACACCTCCCACCAGAGCAGTTGCTCACAACCCCAGCCAGCCTGGCCTTCCAAATGTCCAGGGATGGGGCTTCCAGCACCTCTCTGGTCAACCTGTGCCAGTGTCTCCCCACCCTCCTGGGCAACAACTTCTTCCTAACATCTCATCTCAATCTCCTCACCTCTAGTTTTGAGCCTGTCAACCTCAAGCAGGCACGGATGACTCCGTACAAATTAAATTCCTAATGAAATTGATCTCACCACCAGCTGGATTTTCCTCACACTCTCAGTACCGGGTCTGTATCTCCACTTCCACAGCTCTCCAAGGTGCAGGGAGGACTCTGACCCAGCCAGACAGACCAGGGTTACTCTGGCTCAGGAGAGATGCTGCAGGTGATGCTTCCTCCACCCCAGTACCCAGACTGCTCCTATTGAGCCAGGCTCAGGCAGGCTCTGATGGATGCTCTGCTGCTCTCTGAGCATAAGAAGGTGGAAGCAGTGGGGAGCAGGGCTGGGCTGGCTGGTGCCTGGGCACTGCAGCACAAGCCCTTTTGAACGGCCTTATCAATTATTCAGAGAGCTCAAAGGCTCAGCGGGGCCGCCTGCAGCTCTCCTGCCTCCCCTCTCTGACATAATGTGATTAGTTGGCTTTTTCACACCAGAGCTGATTTGGGAAGATGTCTCTGGGAGACACCTGAGGCAGCAGCGTGCCCAGGGGCTGGGAAGAGCTGGAGTGAGCAGTGCTGCAAGCCTGGCTCAGCTTCTTGGCTGGTCTGCAGCAGTTATGGGACACTTCACCCTGCTGGGAGGCAGAAGGGCTGGGGAAAGGTCATAGTCTTCCCTGGAGACATCTGCCCTGCTTTGAGATCATAAGTAGTTGCTGGCCGAGGCCAGGGAAGGATGCAACCCCTGGCCTCTCAGGGTGGCCTCCTCAGAGCAGGGCAGCTCTACTTGGCTGCAGTGAGGAGCTGGTGGGTGAACTGTGCCAGGAACACTCCTGCAAAGACTGTTCTGGCAGCAGAGCAGGATCAGTGCCCATGGAGGTGCAGGGCAGTGGCTCCAGATGCTCCAGATGGGCCCCCTCTACCCCCTTACCCTGTAACTTGCTCAACCTAGATGAGACTTTTCTCCTGTCTGGGATGTAGGGACAGGGAGCTGCAATTTCTCCTGTCCTGGAGTGTCACACAAAGGCTGTGGAGCCAGGGCGCTGAGGATGGAGTGGGTTGTTCATTCCCCCCCTATGCATGTGTCCCACACAGAGCTCTGCATTGCACGGAAGGATGGTGTGTTCCACTGAGGAGGCACCACCCTTGTGGGGCTGCGTTTGTGTCCCTGCACCAGTAGCAGACAGGGAGGATTGATGTCCTCTCAGACATGGGGTCTGTGGTGTTGATGGAGGCCAAAAGGTCTGTTCTTGGTGGTGCAATGGCCATGGTTACACACGACTGAGGAGCTGTGGTTCTCCAGCAATGGACTGGGGAGATCAAAGGGCATGGGGGTGAGTAGCCAGGGTGCCAAGGTGATCAGGGCCCTTCCTGAGCCTGCACTAGGCAAATGCTCCCTTGAATTCACATTTCCATGTCTGAAAGGGGATAATGAGGAGCAGCAAGGTTGTGAGATGAACTGATATGTGGCAAGTCCTTCCACCCAAGAGCCAGCCATGTGCAAGCTGGGATGGTCCAAGCCATGCCAGCTTTGCTCCAGGAGACAGCAATGCTTGACAGCCTCTCGGCACTCATCTCCAGACTCCATCCCTTGCTCTGCCAGCCTCCTTGACACAGCAGAAGGTCTCTGGTTGCAATGTTCACAGCAACCTTGCCAGTACTGGGGCAAGACAGAGGAAGAGGTTTTAATTTTGGCTGTGGTGAAGAGTGTGAGGAGAGAGAAAACTGTGATATGAGGAGAGTCATGTCATAGAATCATAGAATGTTTCAGGCTGGAAGGGACCTCCAGAGCTCATCTGGTCCAACCTCCCTACACAAGTAGGGACATCTCTACCTAGGACCGGCTGCTCAGAGCCCCATCAAGCCTGATCTTGAAGGACTCCAGGGATGGGGCCTCCACCCCGTCTCTGGGCAGCCCATTCCACTGATCTATCACCCTCATGTTAAAGAACTTTTTTCTAATATCGAGTCTAAATCTCTCCTTTCCCAGCTTGAAACCATTACTCCTGATCCTATAGCTACAAACCCTTTTGAATAGACCTTCCCCTGCCTTTACATAGCCCCCTTCAGATACTGGAAGGTCACTCTAAGGTCCCCCTGGAGCCTTCTCTTCCCCAGGCTGAGCAGCCCCAACTCTCTCCGTCTGTCTTCATACCAGAGATGCTCCATTCCCCTGAGCATTTTCGTGGCCTTCCTCTGGACAGGCGTGGAGAGATGTCTGGGCGTCCACTCCAGCTGGATGGTGTGTCTTGCTGCAAGATGCTGGTGGCTTCTAACAACTGGAGACCCTACCAGAAGGGCTCTACCCTTCCCCTCTCCCAGACCTGTCTGATCTTGCACATGCACATGGCACTGGCACAAGCCATCCCTGGGACATGTCCTCCTGCTGAAGGGATGGGGATGTAGGAAAAGCACTTCATCTGGACCAGGATCACAGAATCACAGAATGTCAGGGGTTGGAAGGGACCTCAAACGATCCTCTAGTGCAACCCCCCTGCCAGAGCAGGATCACCCAGAGCAGGTCACACAGGAACACGTCCAGGGGGGTTTTAAACATCTCCAGAGAAGGAGACTCCACACCCTCCCTGGGCAGCCTGGGCCAGTGTCTGGCACCCTCACTGGGAAGAAGCTTCTTCTCATACTTATGTGGAACCTCCTCTGTTCCAGCTTGCACCCATTGCCCCTTGTCCTACTACCATTTCCAGGATGGAGAAGGATGCGTGTGATGTTGCTCCCTGCTGCTGGGACAGAGATGTGGAGAAGAGTTGCTGTGAGCTGGGTGCTGGGAACTGGGCAAGGGCAGCCTGCTCTGCCTGTGTCCCTTTGGCCATCACTGCCCCAGGTCCCTGTCACCCCGGGGGGAGCAGGACCCTCTGCAGAGGTGCCCGTGCCTTGGCGAGAGCTCCCACCTGAGCCGGCTGCTCATTTGTAACGGGCTCGGTGCTCACGCTGCGGGCTCCGTCTATGAGCACTCAGCTGCCTTGTCATCAGCCAATTCGATCCATCAGCTTCTTGACAGGCTCAGAGAATAAAAATAACCACCCATTTCTAAGTGCCTATTATGGCACTTTGAAAAATGCCTCCGCAGGCGAGCCTGAATTATTCCCAAAGTACTCATTTTTTAAAAACGTTATTTTAATGTAATAAATTATTTGTACTGAAGAGTAAAAGATTATCCATGTACCCTGATAGCTCTCTGCACAGTGAGGGGTGTGGGCCTGGGCCTCCTATGGGGAGAGTAGTGCAGTGAGCTCTGGGGCTGTGGGATGCTGAGAAGACATCTCAGCTACCTGGGAGCTGCTGCTGCTGGTCTCTGCTGCGGGGAAACACCAGTGGGAGACCCGCAGAGCTGCTTGTAAAAGCCCATGTAACCCAGGCTACCTTGAGGTAGCCTGGCAGTAGCATCCTCTGGGTGAGGAAGGGCAGAGCTGGCTGCCCTGCTGAGCCCAGCTCCATGGGATAGCAACTGGCCATGAACCAGCCAACTCATTGCTCCCAGCAGGAGAAGGGTTTTGCTGCCAGAACTGGCTGGTCCAAGGCAGGCAGCTCCCAAACACCACCGTGGAATCCACCCTGGAGCTGAGGAGGTGCTCAGGAGTCTTCTCAGCAACTCTATCCATATTTCATGGGAGCATCATGGCATGGGGGTGCTGCAGTGCCCAAACAGCCCTCCACACCTTCATCTGCCCAGCTGAGCCTGCCCGGGTGAGCCAGGCAGCTGGAAGGGGTGTGGAAAATAGAGAAACACCTTGTCTGGGCTTGCTCTGGTTGCAGGAGCTGCCTCAGCCAGGCAGGGATGGGTTGGGATGGGGTGGGATGGGATGACGTGGGATGGGATGGAATGGAATGGGGTGGGGTGGGATGGGATGGAATGGGGTGTGGTGGGATCCCATCTCAAACAACAAGGCCCAGCCCAAGGAAAACTGTGAGGAGCAGCTGGTCAGGCTCAGCAGAGGGAAGGGGCTCTCCTTGCAGAGAGGCTCCGTTTGATGACAGGCTGAAGGAAGTGGGAATCCTTCATCTCTCAGCAACCAGCCACCTGGGAGCACCAGCCCTTCTCCCCCCCCAGGTATCCTCATCCTCCTGCAGCCAGCAGCAACCTCACCCACCCTGTCCTGCAGCCTTCCCTCCATGGTACCAGCCATGAGCAGCACCTGCTTGGGGATGAACTGTAGAGCAAGTGCTCCAATCCTCCCTGGAGTAAAAGTGCTCCAAAAAGACCTGTGGGTTTTTTTAGCAGGATATTTTCAGCATCTTTGGGACTTATTTTTTTTCCTGTAGTATTCCATGATATTTTTAATCCCCTTTTTTTTTTTTTTCCCCTTAAAACTGCTTTGGTTTAAGCAAAACCCCAAAATACTTGTTCTTCACAGCCTTGACTTGGTGAAAAAAAGAGGAGTATGAAACCTTATTTTGGGTGAATCCAAAAAATGATGGGGTTTTTTTGTTAAACAGCAATTTGTAAAATCTGGGTTGGAAGAGGAGGAAGGCTCTGGCTCATGTTTCAAACAACTCACTGTGGGAAGCCAGACCCCCAGCCCTGGCTACTGAAGAGTGTGGGCAACCATCACTGCTGAAGATGGGAGGACATGGTGCATTGGGGGACAATGTCAAGTGTTGGGAAGGAGACCCTGGCAGAGGAGCTTGATGCCCACCTCTGCTTCCATGAGGGACCAGAGTGTGGGGACCATACTCTGCCACTCCTCTGGGTTGCACCAGTCCCACACCTCTCTCATGAGCTTGTGCATGGAGCCATGTGAGCTCTGGAGCTGCTCTCCAACGGTCCTTCCACAGCAGGCCTGGAGCCCATCACATCCTGGGGCTCTCCTCCCCGCCAGACCTCCCCTCCCCGAGTGGCTTGATTATAGGGTAGCCATTCAAATCATTTTAATGAGCTCAGCCTGCTGCTGTGAGGCACCAGTAACTATGGCAACTTCATTCAAAGGTGGCGTGCGTGGTGGCTGTGTCAGGATTTGTGTTCCGGGGAGCTGATTGGAGGAGACGGGCGAAGGTGGGAGTCCTCTGGGGATCTGGGCTTGTTTGCACGAGGGGTTCATTGAAAGCAGTGACAGGTGGGACTCTTGGGGGGCAGGGGGCCAAGGCAGACAAGTCCCCTTTGGTCCAGGGACCCACTGTCCATGGTCCCAGGAGAACTGGGGGCCCTACACCCTGGAAGAGCATACTGCAGTGATGGGAGGTCTCCTCCCCATCCCTGTCCCGGCCATCACCCTGCAGGCATTACCAAATTGGTCCTGGATCCCAGCAAAGAGCTTGAACCTTAGAATCATAGAATTGTCAGGGTTGGAAGGGACCTTAAAGTTCACCTAGTTCCAACCTCCCTGCCATGGGCAGGGACACCTCCCACTAGAGCAGGTTGCTCAGAGCTCCATCCAGCCTGGTCTTCAAAATTTCCAGGGAGGGGGCTTCCAGCACCTCTCTGGACACCAAGGGAAAACAAGTTATCACTCCAGGCTAGTGGTGGGGCATTGCTGGGCTGAGAGCAGGATCAGGCCCTACAGTGGTCCTACCTGAGGCATCCCAGCCCAACCCTGCACTGTGTGCTCCCTCAGCCACCCCACCACGCTGCTCGTCTCGCTTACAGCTTGGGCAGTCCTGAGGCTCTCCCAGAAATTATGGGGTTTGTGTCTGTTTTATATGAGCATTGTGGAGAGCTGGAGCAGGCGTATTTCCCTAGTAAATCACTGCCACCCCACTCCGGGCTGGCTCGCACGGGGCAATGGATTCAGGGAGGAAATCATTCTTATGTTTCAGTGCCACTGACAACCATCAACCAGCTGCTCCAAACCTCTGTGGTCACATCATTTATGTAGGTAAAATAATAACCACAGGCATGGGCTGCGTGGCTGCCCCATGGGTTAAATTGTGGGTCCAACCCCTGTATGGCTTTGCCTGGAGCCAGCTGGTATCCCCCACAGCACACCTCTGGGGAGGCTCTTTCCCCATGGGAAGCACAGGTGAGGCCACCTTGTTTTGAAGGAAAATGCTGCTTGGATGCAGCGTGTGCCTGGGGAAGGGCCCCACATCCCTTGGTGCCCTGTTTGCTGCTGTGCTGGGGAGTGTTGCCCAGGGAAACCCCTGGCACCGGCACAGGGACCATCCTCCCTTTGGGTACCGTGTGTCTGCGCTGTGCCAGTCCATAATGTGAGAATCATAGAATCGTTATGGTTGGAAAGGACTTCTAGGATCATCAAGTCCAACCCTCATCCCAACATCTCCCTGACCCTTAGACCATGTCCCAAAGCACCACATCTACCCATTTGTTGAACCCTTCCAGGGATGGTGACTCCACCACCTCCCTGGGCAGCCTGGGCCAGTGCCTGACCACTCTTGCAGTAAAGAACTTCTTCCTAATGTCCAATCTAAACCTCCCCTGGCACATCCTGAGGTCATTTCCTCTTGTCCTATCACAAGTTACCTGGGAGAAGAGACCAACACCAGTCTCGATACAACCTCCTTTTAGTTGTAGAGAGCAATGAGGTTTCTTCTCCAAGCTAAACAATCCCAGTTCCCTCAGGCGCTGCTCATAAGCCATGTTCTCCAGACCTCTCACCAGCCTTGTTGCCCTTCTCTGCACTCGCTCCAGCCCCTCAATGTCCTTATCCTGTGGTGTCCAAAACTGGACCCAGTGCTCAAGGTGCAGTCTCACCAGTGCTGAGTCCAGGGGCACAATCACTTCCCTAGCATAGATACCAAAAAAAGATAGAACCTCCTAGATCAAAGCTCACCATCTAGTCCCATCAATGGCATCTCACAGAGCTTGCCACAGAGTGTTGCTTGCTTGTATCTGTGGCCTAATTTCCCTCTGAGTCTCTTTGATGTAAATAAACCCTACCGAAAGCAGAGCTTTGCTATA
This sequence comes from Brachypteracias leptosomus, assembly GCA_013401335.1. NCBI lineage: Eukaryota > Metazoa > Chordata > Aves > Coraciiformes > Brachypteraciidae > Brachypteracias > Brachypteracias leptosomus. The sequence goes on from VYZX01026068.1 coordinate 900,198, forward strand.
GATTCTGCTTTCAATGCACTGTTACATGCCCACCGAGAAACGGGGTGGTGAAGTTCCTCCAGACTCACATGTGTGTGTCTGGGATCAGAGCCTGGTCCCAGCTGAATTCCTCAAGCTAAATCTCAGTGAGGTGTAAGGATTTCTTTTAAGCACCTCCTGTATTGCATCAGCAATAAATTAGTGTTTATAGGCTCGGTAGCTGGAGCCTGTTTTTAGAGGAAATGTGGATGAACAGAGAGCTCAGGCTGGGTGGAAAGGGGGGATTTCAAGGGTCACAGGTTGCAACAGTGGAAACCCTCCCCCTGGACACAGCACCTTGAGTCTGTTCAACCTCAGCCTTGTAGAAATAAGCAAAAAGAGAAATGTTCTCAACGTGTCTCTGAGTCTGAGACAAGCTGCCCACTCAGGCCGGAGCTGTTCCTGACTTTGTCTTCTTGCCCATTTTAATTAATCCAGCCAGGATCACAGTTACTGGGAACACAGCGCAGGAGAGGCACAGAGAAGTCAGGAGGGAAGCACGGCAGGAATTTTTGGACAAATTGTGTTTTTTCCACTGGAAAATGCTGATTTTTTCAAAACTGACACTTCTTCTAAGAGAAGGTTGGTTTTGATTAATTTATTGAGTCAGAAAAAAATTTGGAAGGAGTTCTGAATTTGTCAAAATGTAGTGTTTTGACATTCTCAAAGGAGGAAAAAAATAATCTATTTTCCAGTTCAGATGACCCTTTGCTTTGAAATTTAAGCTAATTACAATTAAAGATTTCAAAAAGATGAATACTTCGAAATCAGACTTGGAAGGGAGGCTCAGCTCCTGAATGTCTTTAAGATTTTGACTTTTCAGGACAAGCTGTGGTGGGATCCTTTGTGCAATCTGAGACATCAGCACTTCTCTTCACCTCGACTCAGGATGACACAGGAGAAAACGTGACCTTGTACTGTGAGCTGGAACCATCTCAGCCAACAGTGCAAAAGCTTTTCCTCTTTCCAGGTTGGCAGCAGATGGACCAGAGCAGTTGAATTGGGATGACTGCAGCTGACAGTGATGGGCAAGCAGCTCTGCTGGCACACGTGGGACACAGAGCTCCCCAAAAAATGACTTTTCAGATGATCCCGTTGGCTGCTGACCCCATCCTGACCAGACTCTGCTTTGCAGAAGGGATGGAGACCCCCCTCTCCATCACACACAAGGTGCAGCCACACCCCAAGAGCCAACTGCAGTTGATGGATCAGGGATGGGAGAGCTGAAGTTAGCTCCCAGCTTCACAGATAAGATCATTAAAAAGGTGTTTGAAACTCAATATCCCAGAATATCAGATACTGAGGGGTCTCACTGGCACATATCGGGTATGAGATGCTCCTCTGCACTGCTGGCTCTTCGGTTTCCACCTGGGAGTGGCTGGTGCACAGTGGGACAACACCAGCCCCACTCATCACATCTTGTCTCTTGGGCAGTGGGCAGACTGAACCTGAAGTGGTGTGGAGGTGTCTCTATCTGAACACTTCATCTGAAAACGAGCTGCTCTTTTTGGGGCAGCACAGCCCCAGGCTTCTCCCCATCCCCAGCTGGTGTCCAAGAGCCAGGCAGCTCAGGCTGAGGACCGGGAAAGTCACTGGGCAGTGGATTTGTGCTTGGCCATGTTGGCAGAGGATGATCCATGCTCCTCCTGGCATGGAGCAGCAGGATGGGTGGGAGCTGCCAGATTCCCTGCTCTCTTCCAGCCCAGGGAGAGCTGCTGAGCACACATGGCCTCTGGGCTCTGTAATCTCCAGCCACAAACCTCTCTAAATTGCATTTGTGCTCATTGGGAGTGATTATATTTTCCTGGAAGGATTCGACCCTCTGGCTGCTGACGACGATGGCAGCTCTGTCCCCCATCGGCTGCTGGCTGGGGGCTTGGCAGGAGGACAGGAGCCAGGAGCTGGGACCTCTCTGCCTTCCCGTCCTTGGGAGCAGCTGTGGAGGCTCCTGACCTGCGGGAGGGTTGGATGAGCAGAGGAGAAGGTGTCTCACCCCCAGGAGAAGGTACGTAGGGGAGGAGGGCAGAGGGCAAGGAGGAAGCATGGTGGGGATGGTCTGCACTCACTGCCTTCCCAGCCTGAGACAAAAAACAGATGGGATGGAGGATGTGACACCGAATTGCATTAGGCATTTATGCAACATCAGTGCTGTGGGACCAGCCAAGGTTCAGGGGTTTGGAGGCTTGCTCAGAGCCAGGACGGCCTCTCTGGACTTGCCTGGGAAGCGGGTGGGTGCTGAGCTATGGGAGAGATCTCCAGCACTTCCCGCCAACTCACTGCTTGGCCTCAGAGCCTGGCAAAGGAGCTGTAACCTGCACCTCCTCAGGAAGGGAGCCCTGTCCCTCTCCAGCCCCACAGAAATCCTGGCAGTGTCTCAGCAGTTCAGATGGCAAAAACATCCCGTTAACTTTGCAGAGCTCCAGGAGCAGAAGAGAAGCTCACCTCTGGTTTATGGATGCAGGTCCCTGGGAAGCTCTAAGGGAGGAGGTCCCAAGGGTGATGGTGGCAGTGCCGCATGCAGCTGTGAGGTGCACAGCTGGAGACCAGACAGATGTTGATAGTCTGGGTCTTAGGACATAGGTCTGATTAGCTGGAGCAATGGAGGTTAATCTTAGCTCCAAAGCCTGCTGCTGTGTCACTTCTATTACTCCCCCCAACTCCTGGGTATTTCTCTGCACCTATTTGTAGGAGTGTAACAGTTATGGATGGTCCAAGCTGCTGGCATCTGCTGGCATTCCTTCTTCCTGACCACACTGCCCTGTCTTATGGAGGGAGATGGAGCACAGCCCAGGGTCTGCATCCCTCCAAGTGCCCTTTCCTTCAGCAAGCGTCTGTGATGGCCCTGACCACATCACAATGCCAAGAATGAAGAGGAAAGGGAAGGAAAATGTCTCCTCTTGTCTCCCAGAAAGGCCAAATTAAAACTGGGGGCATGAAGAACACTGTCAGACTTCTAGAAAAGACACAGTTTGTGGCCAGTCACTCTGACCATGTTTCCTGGACAGAGGAAACATGATGAACCAGAATCATAGAATCATAGAATCATTATGGTTGGAAAGGACTTCTAGGATGATCAAGTCTAAACCTGTGCAGACAGTTCATAGTTGTCTCTTTCAAATAAGGGTGAGACAGAGTCAGCCAGATTCACTAAATCTTATCTGCCAAGACATCCCCAGCCTGTACCACCCAGCAGCTCCTGCAACACCACTGGGAAAAACCTGCTTCAGGGAAAACCACCATCCAACAACCTTCTCCCCGTAGAGCTGCGCACCCCCCCTGGACACACCAACTAATCCTCCAGCAGAGAGTCCCATGTACAGAGCCAGGACACATCTGGTTATTCCTGATGTGCTTCCAGTGGGAAGCAAGAGGAGAAGCAGATGTGGCAGCTGGCTGCTGCTGTGACCCTCCTCTGTCACCAAGCCCCGAGGACAGAGGTGGTCCCGTCCAGCCATCCCAAGAGCCGTGTGGGATCCTCCAGCCTGGTGTGAGGCTGCTCCCTCGGCAGCAGCTCCTGGCAGGGCTCTCCCCAGGTCCTGGGAGCAGAGCTGCAGGGAGCGGGTGGGCTGTAATTACAGAGATAACTCACACCATGTCACCCAACAATGATACATGAAAATGCTACATAAACCCGTCTATCTGCTGCTCTCCATTTATCTTTTCTGCCTCTCTATTTATTTCTTCCCCCAGCCTATCACTCGGCACCGTGCAGGAACTGGAAATGCCAGCTGCTGAAAATGCAATTTGTTTTGATTCACCAACATCTCCCAAAATATCTCCGTGACCTCTTCAGGTTTTTTTTTTGCAATGAATTATGATAATGATGATTTTTACTTATATTAACAAACCGCAGTAGCTCAGCATGGCCAGCAAATATAAAACGAAGCCCAAAAAAAATAAAACCCAACCAAATACACACACATTACTTTATTTTTTAAATAACTAACAGTATCAAACAGGGGTGGCTTTTCTTTCTTCACCCTTTCTAAAAGGCGTCAGCACCAAATTTCTCTCCTAATTATAACAATGCTTTTCCTAATGAAAGAATTCATTTGCCTTCTCTAATCAGCTGGCTGGCTTTGGAAATTGCAGCTGATGGTGTGGAGGAGGGGCTGCCAGAGGGGCCTGGAGGATGCAGCTCGGGGTTACCTCAGGAATTAGGGAGCCACATCCACAGGAGGTGTAAATTGGTGATGCTGCTGAGGACCACATGGCCATGCTCTGGGGACTGTGGCTCCTCAAGTCCTGGAGACCCTCCTGCCCCTCTGCAGCCCCTCTCTGCTTCCAGGAGGGGGAATCATGAGCTGCATCCAGGGGCAGAGAGGAGGGAAAAATGCTGCTAATGAAAAGTGATTTCAAAGCACATTAGTCTGTTCTTGTTTCTTTTTTTTTTCATGGGGAAAAACAGAGATGCTGAGCCAAAGAGGTGGCTTCTCCCAGTTCCTGGAAGGCCACAGGCAGCAGAAGTGCAGGCTCTGGAGAGGCTGGAGGGTTAGGGGTGGTTCAGAGATGGGCTTGGGGGGGTTTCTGTTGGCCCTGAGCTGCAGCGTGGCAGGACCATGGGCTCTGTTCTGGTCTCTCTGCATGTGGGGGAATCTGTGGGTATCAGTGTGTGTCCCCCTCCACTTTAATCCCTTCTCCATCGGTCTCGTCACGGTGGCACTCTGGGTCTTGTACTTGGCAGACTTCACCCTGGAGCAGAGGTGTCAGCACAAGCTGCTGGTGGGGGGCACCAGGAGAGCCCGCAGCTCTTCCCTTTCTGCTATAGGATCCCCCACACCCCAGCACAGCCCTCACATGCCCAAACAGCCTTTATACCAAGCTCCATCCAGGTGATTTGTGAGGGCATGGGAGCTATAACCCAGGTGGAGAATAGGGATGATGATGAGCATACAAATCCTGTAAGACTTCTCAGGACCCTTGGGTCCTAATCTACCTGAAGAGAAGCTGAGCATGTGTCACCATGCCTGAAGGCTTAAAATGGTCTGGGCGTTAGAAATATCTCATGATTAACTCATTCCATCAGTGAGTAGTGACAAAAACCCTCACAACATGATGAAGACTGTCTCATGGACATGGTCCAGAGATCTAAGTGATGCAGTTCTTTGCACGGCCCTGGCTTGGACCTACTTTCTGCTGCCAAGAAAGTCACTCATGCTCTGTGTGCTTTTGCTGCCCTGTAATGGTGATGTTCAGTGTGGTACAAGACATTAGGATACCTCATATGGGTCATCATCTTCTGCTCTTGTAGGTGAGAGGAGCCACCTCCTACACTGGAGGAAACTCAGAATTTCCACAACCAAACAAGCTGTGGTTAGAGCCTCATACTCATGTACAAAGACTTACTCAACAGGAAAGAGCATCAGGCAATGTGGGACCAGTTCCAGGGTATGGATAACTGGGTAGTCATAGGAGCAACTGGAATTTAAACCCTGCTCTTACAAAGCCTTGGGAGAGCAGATAATTTGATGACTGCTCGTCCACATGCTCCTGGCAGGGAGGTTGACTTTGTCTTTGTGGGATATGGGCTTAGCTGCATGCACCAACCTCATGCTACCAAGCAACATGACAGAAGGTGCCAGGTCCCTGTAGATTTGTATGGAGAACCTGCCCAGGATAGTATTGATTTCATGTGGGGCTTCTTGAGCCCTCAGACATGAGGAGATGGGGGTTTTGATGTCCCAGTCACACTAACTTTTCCTTTCCAGTCTGCACTATTCTAGGATGGAGTCAGTGCACAGACAGAGATCTACTCCTGCGTGTGGACCTGGTTGTCTAACAGGGCCATGGAGGCATCAGCTGGGTCTGAGGGCACCAAGTGGGCTCAAAGATGTGAAGCAGAGTGTTGGTCTTGCTGCAGTGAGATCACTACACCTACAGAAAGACCTTGTCCTTGCAGGTGCCAGGGACCCTCCTAGCAGTTGGCACAGTTCATGATTTATAAATCAAAACCACCTTAATTTTGGCCATGGTTGGGCAGAGCAGTATCCCAGCCTCCCATCTGACTCCTCAGCAATCCCCCCAGCACCAGTTCTCCATCCTGCCCTGTCCTCTCCAGCCATTGCAGTGCTAGGGTTTGCAGACTCATGACAGAAGCCTTTGCCTCTTCTTTTCTTAAGTTTTAGAGAAGTGCAACAGGAGCAGCTGGAGCTCTGAGAGCAGGACCCAGCAGCTCTGGATCAGATCCAAGCAGTGGTTTAGTGTGGGCTGATCAGATGTTGAATGTGATCACCAGATGTTTTTTGCAAGAATAATGCAACTCTTTGGCTCTATGGTGAAGTCAGCAAAAGGGTTGAATCCCCAAATAACCCAAATATAGCTGAGTAGCAGCACTGCCCCAAAGAGCACATTTACACTGGGGACACTCGCACAGACATGAACACATGGACATGGACAAGTGTAGAGTATGAGCAAAGTTCTCTCAAGACACAAGCAAAGGGGCCCTGAGGATAGAGATACCAGCCAACAACCCACGTGTGCATGAACACTGCAGGTGTACGTGGGCACAGTGAGGTTCTCAGCTCCTCCTACCTATGGGTACCTCCTCCCAGGTCACCCTCTGAGAAGATCACCTGAACAGATGGATCTTCTCATGGATCTGTTTATTCCTGGCTGTCACTCAACAGACTTCAGGCTGTAACAAATTTTCCTTCAAGTTATGTGGTGCTGAGTAGCAGATCTTGCTGTGACTTGGGAAGGCTCTGACCTTTCACACTATCTCCTGTCATTGAGCAGCAAGGGCTCAGTGGCTTGCACTGCACTTTTTACCCAGGAGGAACATCTCCACACCATCAAATCAGGGCTTAGGCATGCCTCGCTGGAGCATATTGACTTTTTTTCTAACCACCAGGTACAATAATGTTTTAATGTTTAAATAAGATTTTTTTTATCGTCATGGTAGATTGACATTAAGATGTCCCTGTTCACTGCAAGTATGTTGGACTAGATGACCTTTAAAGGTCCCTTCCAACCCAAACCGTTCTATGATTCTATGATAGTAATGATACAAAGCAGCTGGAAATTGGCTGTGAGAAGAGAGGTCCCAAAGGAGAGTTGGGAAGCAGCACTTCTGCATGTGCAACTGCACAGAAACATTGTCCCTTGACTGTCTCCTCACGACCTGGGAAGCACCCAGAAGCTCCACACAGCCCCACATAGAGTGGTCCTCACCACCTGCACCCATGGGTGCTGCATCAGTGTGCACACCAGCACTCCCATGTACGTGTGCACTTAGAGAATCATAGAATAATTTTGATATCATCGACATGGTCTAGGGGACAGGGAGATGCTGGACAAAGGTTGGACTTGATGATCCTAGGGGTCTTTTCCAACCTAAATGATTCTATGATCATGTCCACCAGTTAACCCAACACCACCATCCCATTATGAGGACCCATTCCCAACTGGGCAGACCCATTGGCTGCAGGGACACGTGGCCACACTCCTCTGTGCACACAGGGATTCTGGGCTCGCTGGCTCGGGGTACCGTGGTGGTGGCAGCTGATGGAAGCAGGAGATGAAGGATGCTCACATGCCAAGGCCGTCAGCACCATGGGTGCTCATGTGACAGTCGCAGGGTATCTGTTTTCCCTTCAATGGTATAAATGCTCTCTTCAGAACAGCACATCCCCCGCCACCGCTAATGAAAACACATGGTGCATTTATGCAAAAGCTCCTTCTCATTCTTGGTAATGACATTGGTGGTGGCAGCTCCCGTCTCCTCCTGCTGCCTCGCTCCCTCCCAAGCACCCTTGTCATTTCCCTTCCCTTTATCGACAGCCTTTAATGGGATGAGTCTTTTGCCAGCAGAAAGGAGCCAATGTGTTCTCAGCGGCTGTCAAAGGCACTTCGACTGCATAAAGAGCCTCCCATGTGGTCTCACAGTTAAAATATATATACATACAACAGACAAAACTGTCACCAACGTGCCAGAACCATCATTAGCACTTGATCTTCTTAGCGCAGAGGACATGCCTCAGCTAGTTATTTTCATCCCAAATCCTTTTCTTCTGTTTTCGCTTTATTTTGGGAACTGGGTTGGGGAAGGGTACTTTATTTCCCCTACACCACATGGAAAGAACAACACAGGCCTGGTGGGCACATTATGTTCCCAATAAGGAGCTGTGGCATCTCTGTGAGATGTGTTTAGGAAGCGTCAGACAACCTCCCAACCCCCACCACCCTGTAGATGAGCTTTGGATGAGACTGAGCTACCCGGGAAGGGCTGGAAGGGGACAAACTACACAGCACCAAGAGGGAGCAGTAGTGTGAGAATGTGCTGAGCAAGGGAAGGAGCTGATTTCTCTGCTAGATCAGCCCACCAGGGCCCTGCAGCACCTGCTGCTGTGGACCAGGAGCTCAGCAGGAGGACCTGGCTGGCTGCAGTTGCCCTACATGGAGGGAAAGGTGCTTTTCCTCTGGATTGATGCTGGTTGTTCCTCCCACCTGCATCTGCATCTCTCTAGGGTAGACATGGTTCCATGGACTAAGTTCTTTATTATGAGGGTGGTGGAACACTGGTACAGGTTGCCCAGAGAGGTGGTGGAGACCCCATCCCTGGAGATGTCCAAGGTCAGGCTTGATGAGTCTCTGAATAACCTCATCTAGTTAGATATTTCTCTGCTTATTGTAAGGGGGTTGGACTAGATGTCCTCAGAAGGTCCTTTCCAACCCAAACCATTCTATGATTCTATGATTGAACAACCTGTCTGGTGTGCTGGGGACAATGTGCAAAACATACCAAGCACATGGGCTGGTCACAGCAGCAGCAGGTTCCTTGTCTCTCTGCTGAATATCTGCCTATGGCCTGTCTGCTTTCAGCTGTGCTTATGTTTTCACCCATGTGGACAATGTTGCCCATTTGCACATGGTATCAGATGCTGGAGAAAGGAGCTGGCTCACCTGGATGTGCTGAGAGGTCTTGTGGCAGGTACTGCTTCTTTGCCTGAAGAAGAGGAGCTCTCCTGGCATCAGCAGCAAGATGTGCAGGATGCACGTCAACATAGCAATCCACTTACAGGTACCTCTATACCTTCTGCTGTCTAGACCTCAGCTCAAGAGCACCCACATAGATTATATCTTCAGGGAAGAACACATTCATAATTTTCTCCATGAATCACAGAATCATAGAATCACAGAATGGTTTGGGTTGGAAGGGACCTCAAAGATCATCTAGTTCCAACCCTCCTGCCCTGACAAGGACACCTCCCACTAGACCAGGTTGCTCAAGGTGCCATCCAACCTGGATGTAGACACATAGACATGCCTTGGGAGGACAATTCCCTATGCAAGCCCCATGCTTACCACCATGGACTTTGTCTTCCCTCACCAATGTTCATCTTTGCCCGTGCAATTCTCTTGCCAACCAGACACAGAATAGAAAAAGGGACTTGGGTACCAAGAGGAAATTTTCTTTAAGAACCAGAAGGACTCACCTGGAGCACTGCATCCAATTCTGGAGCCCCCAGCACAAAAAGGATGTGGACATACTGGAGTGTGTCCACAGGAGGGCCACAAAAATGATCAGGGGAATGGAGCATCTCTCATATGAAGACAGGATGGGAGAGTTGGGGCTGTTCAGCCTGGAGAAGAGAAGGCTCTGAGGGGACCTTTAGAGTGACCTTCCAGTACCTGAAGGGGGCTACAGGAAGGCAGGGGAAGGTCTGTTCCAAAGGGTTTGTAACGATAGGACAAGGAGTGATGGTTTTAAGCTGGGAAAGGAGAGATTTAGACTGGATATTAGAAAAAA